>CM059272.1:18195762-18203262 GCA_030347295.1 Setipinna tenuifilis
ACACACACACACAAATACACATACAATTGCAAGCGCGTAGATGCGTTTCACACAAACACACTTGGCTACTGGGCCGTGTTACTAAGAGACATTTAGTTAGTAAGATTAAATGTTAGGAATGAAAGACTATCTTGGGGTGACACCACCCTTATCTCATTAAACACCCCACCAACTACACAGAGGAAACTCTGAGAAATTTGGAACAATGGTTTTGCATGCTTGCTCTGTGTGTGTTCGTGTGTGTGTTCGTGTGTGTGTTCGTGTGTGTGTTCGTGTGTGTGTTCGTGTGTGTGTTCGTGTGTGTGTTCGTGTGTGTGTTCGTGTGTGTGTTCGTGTGTGTGTTCGTGTGTGTGTTCGTGTGTGTGTTCGTGTGTGTGTTCGTGTGTGTGTTCGTGTGTGTGTTCGTGTGTGTGTTTGTGTGTGTGTTCGTGTGTGTGTCTGTGTGCGTGTGCGTGCATGTGTGTGTGTATATATATATGTGTGTGCGTCCTGTATCTTAACTAATTCATGTGCTGTGTCTGGTGGGCTCCACATCAAAGTGTGTGAGCCAAGGGCTTGACTCTCTGGTGTGTGTCATAATACAAACCCAGTGCTTTAATTAGCCCTCCAGCACAGAACAACGCATCTCACACGGCTGCAGCTCTTTTATTTCAGAGAGCAGGGGAAGGAAACAGTGTGCTAAAAAATAAACAATCCAGTGCTCTTATTTCTCTGATGGAAGCCGCAGTGTAATTAGCCTGTGTGATGTATGGAGCTTAATGGCTGATTTTCTAATTCAACGAGCAACTCTTGACACTTACTTTCTCTCTCTCCTCTTTTCTCTTTACTCCCTCTCTCCTCTTTTTTTTATCCCTTTTTCTCTCTGTTTTTTTCTCCACTCTGACTTTATCTCATTACCCCCTCGCTGTTATTTTTTTTGTTCTTTTTTTTGTTTTTGTTTGTCCCCATTTCTCTGTCCCCCCCCCCCCACCTCCTTCTCTCTCTCTCTCTCTCTCCATCCGTCTCCCTCTCTCTCTCCTTCCCTCCCTCCCTCCCTCCCTCCTTCTTGTCTCTCTCTCTCTTTAGTTTGTCAGAGAGCACTCTGTCGTGTTCGTCCGGCAGCAGCCGCGGTTCCCTAGCGTCCAGTCGCGGTTCCCTGGCAACCACGTCCAGCCTAGGCTCCGCCTCCTCGCTCAGCTACACGGACATCTACCTGGAGCAGCCGGAACTGTCCGACCCGGACTTCCAGAGCAAGCTGGAGCAGCTGCTGGCCGAGGCCGGCGCCGGTAGCGGCTGCGGTGGTCCCGGGTCGGGATTCAGGCCGTCGGGGTCCATTACGACCATCCACGAGAACGAGGTTTCGGAGGCGGGCCCTGAAGTGATTGGCGGGCCGGGTTCAGTGTCGGGGGCGGGGCCGGGAGTGGGAGCGGGGGTGGCCGGGGGGGCAGGTGGGGGGGCCGGAGGGGGGCTGGCGTGGCGGACGCAGGTCCTGCGCGTGTCCGAGACGCCGCGCTCCATGACCTCGCTCTCGCCGCGCTCCTCGCTCTCCTCGCTCTCCCCGCCCTGCTCGCCCCTCGTGCCCGACGCCTCCTTCCTGTCCGCCGAGGTGTTCGGCTCCGCCGCGGCCCATAACCCCCTGGGGCTGGACGCCGAGCTCCACAGCCGCCTGGCCGAGCTGAGGCTGCTGGACAAGAGCGTGGAGGAGACGCAAACGTCGGAGAAGGAGGAGGAGGAGACGCAGATACAGGAGGAGGAGGAACCTCGTGCAGACGGCGCAGCCATCACCGCAGACACAGCCAAAGGTACGGCCCACCCACCACCAGTCGCTCTCAAACACCCCACAGCACGACCCCCCAGTCGCTCTCAAACACCCCCCTCAGGACTCCAGGGCTTTGGTGGAGCTTTTAGGGTGGACGGGGGTGGGGAGAGATTAGGCAGGAGATTCTTAGATCTTACCCTGGTCACCCTAAATACAAAAGGAAAGAGAACAAAAATAACAAGCCATTTGTTCAAATGTACTGTTCTCAGTTCTGCCTTATTTTTACCCTATTTGTAGAAAATCATTCTTCTCTCTCTTTCTTTTGTCACATAGTCAAATTTGAGAAAAGGAACCAGCAAACCATAATTGACCATATTAATAATATTTAATAACATAATAATTCTTAATATAATAATTAATAATATAAGTTAATCATGATAAACCGTATTATTAACCACAGGAAAGTAGCTCCCTTACATTTTTTATTTTTTTAGGAGCTACTAAGTATGTTAAATAATGAGTAGCCCAAATGCTTTAGATGCTTGGGCCCTGTTGTGCCAATGTCAGGTGTGTGTGTGTGTGTGTGAGCGCGCACGCGTGTGTGTGTGTATTCTAGCCTAGAGAGAGCTGAGGCCCTAAACCGTGCTGCTGTTGCGTAACCTCTATGCTCTTAAGCGGCTCTTGTATGTGGTGAGAGCGAACCGGAGCTGGAGATTTCACCTGAAACTCGAGAGCACGGCTAGAGTTACAGGCTTCTCAGAACTGTGCCACCTGTGTGTGTGTGTGTGTGTGTGTGTGTGTGTGTGTGTGTGTGTGTGTGTGTGTGTGGTTATGGCTGGATTGAACTCGTTTTGGCCAGGGCAACCTGATCGCTCCTCTTCTCTAGTGTGAGGTTTGAAAAGAGGTTGCCACGGCATCAAGTGACTGTGTCATGGTCTCACTCCCCATTTCTCTCTTCTCTCCCCCCTCTTTCTCTCTGTCCCTCTCCTCTTCTCTCCCTCTTTCTCTCTGTCCCTCTCCTCTTCTCCCTCTTTCTCTCTGTCCCTCTCCTCTTCTCTCCCTCTTTCTCTCTCCTACAGAAGGTACTGCTCAGACCAGGGGGGCGGGTCCTGGAGCCAAGAGGGTGGGCGTGACCTCAGCAGTGTCTGACGAATCAGTGGCAGGAGACAGCGGAGTCTACGAGCCCTCGGACAAAAGGTAGACCACTGACATAGAAAACACTCCCCTCTAGAACTGAACATGAAAAAGTTCTTGACCAGTGCTTTACTACTAAAACTGGGAAAAGACTGGGATAAGTCTTTCATAATTTTAACACGAACACCAAAACTACCAAGAGTGCCGCAAGCGATTTTGACTCAGTTGTAAGCACAAACCTAAAAATAACGTTAAAATAACAGCGACGTACCATGTCACAACCATGACAATATAGGACAAACTGGTACCGATTAAATCAAAAGCATGTTGAATTACGACTGGTCCCAGTCTTGGATCGTATCAGAACCAGGGTTAAAAATCCATAGCTCTGTGGCTAGCTTAACTCAAAAGAATGGCATGTGAGAGAGACTGAAGTGGTGAATGGTTTTGTTGTGTTGTGTGGCTGACTGTAGGCTGGGCCTATCTGCGGACCTGCTGAGCTATGAGGAGAGCGCGCCCCTCGGCTGTGCCCAGATCAGTCTGGGCCTGAAGTACGAGGCCAAGGAGCAGCGCTTCACCATCTCCGTCCTGCAGCTGGCCAACTGCTCCGCCCTGCCCCTGCCTGCCGACCACAACATGTAAGACACAGACGCCACGCCAGTGTGTGTGTTGGGTAGCATTCGCTCAGCTCTCGTTTGGAATATGCCTTCTTCTTTTTCCCCCACTGTCTACAAAGCTGACAATCTCTGTCTCTGTTTCGCTGACTATCTCTGTCTCTGTCTCTCTATCTCTCTCTCTCTCTCTGTCTGTCTCTCTGTCCTTCTCCATGCCTCTCCTCTCACTCTCCTTCTTTGTGTTTTCTTCATCCCTTTCTCTCTCTCTCTCTCTCTCTCTCTCTCTGTCTTTCTCCATCTCTCTCCCCTCTGCCTCTGTTTTCTTCTTCATTTTTCTCTCTCTTTCTCTTTCTCTCTTTCTCGCTTCCTCTCTCTCTCTCTCTCTCTCTCTCTCCCCCTCTCTCCCCCCCTCTCCCTGTCTCAGGTATGTGCGTGTGGCGGTGCTGCCGTGCTCTGAGGCTACTCGCTGTCTGTTCCGCACCTCCGGAGTGGCCCCCCAGGACCCCGCCCAGCTGAACGAGGTCTTCGGCATGCAGGTGGCCCACAATGCACTGCGCCAGAAGACGCTCCGCGTGGACGTGTGTGTGACCAGTGCCTCTGGCAGGGAACACTGTCTGGTCAGTGGAGTAATACGCACCCGCTTGTTAACAATGTGCCAACTCCTTACAGTACACCATTTCCTAACATGTTTTAACATCTCAGTTTGATTTCAATAATCACGTTTTCAGGCATTTTAAGGTCATGTTGATGTTATATTTTATATTTTGAATATGCATATATTCAACCCCTTACAAGTCTGTTCTAATAGCAAAGATTAGCTGTAAAGGAAGAACATTTGCACTTGGGTTAGAAATGTAGTCGGTTTCCATATCTCTGAAACAGCTTCCAGCTGAAGATTTTTTAAGCAGCTGCCATTTCTACTATCTGATTGACATATACCATTAGGAAGTTGTAGTTAAGTGTCACAGTATTGCATCAGATTATCATTTCTGTGTGTGTGTATGTGTGTGTGTGTGTGTGTGTGTGTGTGTCGTGTCTGCCTTTCTGCCTGCAGGCGGGGGCCCAGATCAGTCTAGCTGACGTTGGCTCCTGTGGGGAGAGGCAGGTGAAGTGGTACAACCTGCTGAACCACACCCACATGTCCAGCATAGACAGGAAGGCCGCCCACCCACCTGAGGAGACCCCCTCGGACACACAGCAGGTGAGTTCAACACACCTCCACCTGTACACACCACCACCTGTGCATTCCTCCACACACCCACCCACCCACCTACCTCATTAGAATCTCTCAGATCCCTTATATTAGGAGAAAATAAAGATCATCTTATAGTCCAGTGTCACTTGACAAACAATTCCAGTTGTCGACAGATGTTGGGGCGCTAGAGGTTTTCACACAGCCATCATAGTTTCATAGACAAAAATCTGTTCGGAAATCAAGCCTTTCTTCAACCCCATCTGAACAGCAATGCATGTTGTGCGTGATCTAAGCAACATTCAAAAACACAGGACTGAGTTTCTTTTTAATCGGAGTAGGAGTATGGAACGTCTGCTCCACTTTTAATAATTTTCACTGTACTCTTTGACCCGATAGCAGACACAATTTTTCTTTGTCAGAATTTGTCTTTTTTTATGTCACATTTTGTTGAGTGAATGAATAGAAATGTCAGTTGGCCTGAAGACGGCCTGTATGTGCAGGTATATCTCTTTTCCCTTTGCCCCCCCCCCCCCCCCCCCCCCCCACCTTCTGTTGCAGTCCATTGATGTGCTTGCTCAGACAGTTGTAAACATTGGGTCAAGGACTAGAGTTTGAACTGAATGTTTATGCTATGTTATGGGAATGTAATGATTGCAGGTTCCCCTCTCATAAGGACACCTGTGTATAGATGATGATGATGATGATGATGATTGTGATGTCTGTCTGTTTGTTTGTTTGTTGTTTATTTATCGGGGCGGTCTTGCTGTGCTGCTGTTACGTCTTCACTGCTTCTCTCCATCAGCCCCCACTGCCTGCAGCTCCACAGGGGCCTACTGCTGCTGAGCAAGACTGGTGGGTGTCTCTCTGTCTCTCTCCGTCTTCCACACACACACACACACACACACACACACACACAAACACATTGTGACACTCACTGTCTCTCTCACACACACTGTCGCATTCACAAAGATAAACAGTCAATGTCACATTCACACACACACACACACACACACACACACACACACACACACACACACACACACACACACACACTGTCACACACACACACTGTGACACAGACACACAAATACTGTCACACTCAAACAAGTACGACGTCCCTAGAACTCCACAGGGACCTGCTACAGATGAACAAGACGGGCAACTACACACACACACACACACACACACACACACACACACACACACACACAGAGCCAAGTACATTGTGCCTGCAACTCCACAGAGGCCTGCTGTAGGATCCACACAACCCAGTCGAACAAGACAGATGAGCTACACACACACTCACAGACACATGCCTATGGACACACACACACACACACACACACACACAGCACTGGCACACAATGTAGTTGAGCAAGACAGATGAGTGGCACACACACACACACACACACTCACACATATGCTCACAGACACAAATGCACATACATACACACACACACCCACAGAGACACACACAGTAACGAGTCCCCAAGTCCCCACTTAGTGATAAAGCATGAGCTACATTTAAATAATTCAGATGATGTTGATGTGTTACATGTTAGACTAAAAATCATTCTCTCTCTTTTTTCCTCTCTTTCTTCCTCTCTCCCTTTCTTTGCCCCGCCCTCTCTCTTTTTCTTTTTACTCTCCTTCTCTACCCCACACTTTCCTCTTTTTCCTTGCTCTTTTTTCACTCATCTCATCTCTCTCTCTCTCTCTCTCTCTCTCTCTCTCTGTCTCTCTATTCTTCCATTGCGCTGTCTCTCCCTCCTCTCCTTTCAATCTTTCTGTTTCTCTGTCTCAGGCCTGTGACGGACGGCTTCGAGGACGAGGAGTGCAGTGACCCTGAGGGGGAGGAGTTTTATCCTGACAGTGGCCAATGGGATGCAGAGGAGGAGGAAGAGGCAGTGCCAGCAGCACCCAGCCCGGCACGCCCACCACCCACCATGGCAGAGAAGGCAGGAAACACATCTAACTATACACTATACTACTACGCATAGTGACAAAGACTTCTACTCTATCACTGAACACCCACAGGAGGGGCAGAAACAATGGCTGTGTTTAGTCGAACTGGGCTACTGTGCAAGCACTGTCTAGGAAAGTTAGGGTTAAGGTTAGGGTTGGAAGTAGGGTTACTTGGATCCATGGAATTCGGCTAGGTAGCTCATCAAGAGGAAACAACTTGACAGAACATCGGTGTAGGGGTATATAATTACAACATGGCTCCTACAAATAAACATAAACAGGTTTGTTTAGTTTGTAAAAATGCCTACCAGCTGAGTCATTCATTGTCCACAGACAGTGGACGATGGACAAATTGGTGCAGATAAAATACTGTTTCTTTACAGCATGTTAAATGTGTCCTGAGCCTTTACCCACAGCTGCATCTTTGGGAATATAATGCCGTCATCAGGTCCCAGACAGGTGTAGCCTTTTTAAAAGCATCAACACTTTCTTTAGGTCTTTACTGTCATGTCACTTCCTCCAGGTCTTTAGTCATGTGACCCATGTCACTCACTTCCTGTAGGCCTTTACTGATGTGTCTTTTACGTTTCTGATGCAAAAAAAGAGAGAAAGCAACGCTCTCAGACCGCACATACACAAGTCAGCAGCTTATAAATGTATTTGCCCTTTCTGTCAAAAGACTATATTGTGAAATGTTGGTGTCATTAACATACCTGCCTTGCATGTAGCAGGCAGGCCATGCACGCACTCCAAGCCAGTGTGTCTGTGTGTGTGTGTGTGTGTGTGTGTGTGTGTGTGTGTGTGTGTGTGTGTGTGTGTGTGTGTGTGTGTGTGTGTGTGTGTGTGTGTGTGTG
>CM059272.1:18208262-18218262 GCA_030347295.1 Setipinna tenuifilis
CCTCTCCTCCTCTTCATCTTTCCTCATTTCTTTCTTTCTTTCTTTCTTCTCCGTATCCTCGGCTGACCCCCATCCTCCCTCCACCCCATCTCACCACCTCTCCCTCCCACCTCACCACACCACACCTCTCCTCCTTTCATCTCTACTCATTTATTTCCTCTCCGTCTCCTCGTCTGACCCCCATCCTTTGCTCTCTAGCCCCCCCTGGTGGTGCGGGGTCTGGAGCACACGCCGCTGGACCTGGAGCTGGACCTGCAGGTGGTGCGCACGCGGCACAGCCGTCTGAGCGAGGAGCTGCGCGTGCTGAGGGAGCTCAAGCAGCAGCTGGAGGCGGCCAGGCAGCAGGGCCAGAGGCAGCTACCCGACTGGGTGCAGCAGGACGACCGCTTCCAGATGCTGCTCAAGCAGGCCGAGAGACGGGTACGCATGGACACACACACACTCACTCTCAGAAACACACACACACACACGCACTCATATTCATGTACACACACACACTACACACATACACGACTGGGTGCAGCAAGATGACCGCTTCCAGATGCTCCTGAAGCAGGCTGAGAGACAGGTACACAGACACACACAGACACACACACTCATGCACTCATATTCATATACACACACTCAAAAACACGCACACAAACTCTCATAAACACACACACACACACACACTTACACACATACACGACTGGGTGCAGCAGGACAGCTGCTTTCAGATGCTCTTCACGCAGGCTGAGAGACAGGTACACATGGACACACAGACTCTCACATTCATACACACACACACACACACACACACTCATAAACGCTCACGCACACTCTCATCACACATAGGAAGACTGCACTTTAATGTGTCCGCCGAATGCAGGGGGCTTGTCTGGAACGACTTTAGTATGCTAATCTAATCTAGTCTGGAGAATCTACTAATCTCATTTCAATGATTTATGCTAACCTAATAGCTAAAGTGCCACTGCCAGATCCGGAAGTCCTACTGCCAGGTTCGGAGATCGGTTGAACGGATTTAAAACAACAGCAAAACACAACTGTTTCACTTTGAGAGAGAGGTGGAAAATGAGCCTGACTCCCAACAGAGTGCCGTGTTCCCTTAATAGCTGTTCAGAGAGCTGGTTTAAAATGATACATGCACTGTAAGAAGATGAGAATAAAAGAGATGTCAGCAGAGAAACACCACTCTAACCTCAAGCTCAAACTGTAATCACTGTTTCTCTCATGGTCACTTCTCTTTTTCCCTCTCACTCTCTTGTGGAGGTCTCTGCTGCTTCGGAGGATTCTGTACAGAAATGTAGGGGAAGGTTTTGTGTGTTTAGACAGACTAGGTCAACAGCACTTTCCAAGTCTCAGTCAAAAGCCACTCTATTCAGCGTAGTGTCAAAGTGGGCCATCAGAAAGTGTGGAGGTGGGTCAGAGCATGGAGGTGGTCAGACATGTTTGGGCCAGAATGTCCACCTAAAGGGTCAACGGCATTTTTCAAGTCTCGGTAAAAAGCCACTCTATTCAGCGTGTGTCAAAGTGGGCCATCAGAAAGCGTGAAGGGGGGGTCAGCAGGGCATGGAGGTGGTCAGAAATGTTTGGGCCAGAATGTCCACCTAAAGGGTGTTTTGAGGTCTCTGTATAAACTGCCTATTGAGGAACGTACGGTGGATCTACAATGGAGGCTCGTTCACGGTGCTATAGCTGCAAAGAGACATGTGGCGCATCTTAAGCCAACAATAGGGAACGGCTGTCTATTTTGCAGGGAGGAGGAGTCAGTGACCCATTTGTTCTTCCACTGCGATAGCTTGGAGGGACTGTTTGAATGCTTTTAGGGTATGCTTTAGAAGAAATTTCTCTCGCCTTTATTTTGTAAGTGGGCAAAAAGTACAATGTAAGTTGCTGCTTATTGCTGTCTCATGTCTGGAAATGGGTGGTTTATGTTTTGCTGTTTGTATGGCTGTTTCACTGATGTATGATGTTTCTCTGTTTCTCTCTCTCTCTCTGTCTCTCTCCCTCCCTCTCTCCTTCCCTCTCTCTCTCCCTCTTCCTCTGTCTGTCTATCTGTCTCTCTCTCTCTCTCTCTCTCTCTCTCTCTCTCTCTCTCTCTCTCTCTCTCTCTCTCTCTCTCTCTCTCTCTCTCTCTCTCTCTCTCTCTCTCTCTCTCTCTCTCTCTCTCTCTCTCTCTCTCTCTCTCTCTCTCTCTCTCTCTAGACTGCAGAGGAGTTGCTTCAGGAGCAGCGTGTGGAGAAGATGATGCGCGTGGCTGCCAAGGACGTCCACAAGATCCGTGGCCAGACCAGGAAAGAGATGCCCGAAGTCCAGACCTTCAGGTGAGATACAACCCCGTCCTACTACTACTACTACCACTACCTGCCCACCCAATCCTGCTACTGCACTCCATCTTGCTACTGCACCCCCTCCCTAATGCCCCTCCATCCCACTACTGCCCCCCCTATCCCACTACTGACCCCCCCTCCCTGATGCCCTTCCATCCCACTACTACCCCTCTCCATCCCACTACTGCCCTCCCATCCTGCTACTGCACCCCCTTCCTGATGGACCGCCATCCTACTACTGCACTCCCATCTTATTGCTGCACCCCCCCCCCCCCATGCACCTCCATCCCAATTAAATATAGTTTGCATCTAACCAGAGATAACAAAATAGTATTGTGTAGAAAAAGTGCAGGAAAGTAGGGTTTAAGCCTGACAGTATGATTGATTGCAGTATCATCCAGTGTAGGCGTTGTGTTTGGAGACTGCCACAGCAGTTGATCAGACTGACGCCCCCTTTTCTCCTCTTGTCATCTCCCTCCAGTGTCTTTCCCACATCCCCACACACACACACACACACACACACACACTGTAAACGGCTGTCAAAGCTGCTTGTGTCTTATGGCTGTGTTCCCTGTGGCTCCCTCTCCAGGGAGAAGATGGCGTTCTTCACCCGGGCGAAGATAAACGTCCCCGACCTACCGGCAGACGACGTGTAGACGCAGCGGCGCCCGAGTATTCTCACCGAGTCCTCCCTGCCGTTTCCGTGGAAACGCTTGCCAACCTCTGGTGGTGTTATGAAGAAGTGGAGAGATGACGCATGTAGAGCTGGAAATGCATCATCTCTCTTCAGTAGCTCACAGACTTCCAAATCCACATAGGTTCTTCTTTTTTTATTTTATTTTAAAGTTAGTAACAAGATTTTTTTTTTGACAGAGTGTAGCATTGTGTTCTGTTACTAATGTGTGTTTATTTTTTGGTATCCGTCGTAGGATTATGTTGTGTTAGGACACAGTTCACGCTCACGCACCAGTAAAAACGACCTTTGACCTGTAGAAACAACAAGTGCTGCTCAGTGACACTGGGCACGACCACATAAGCACAAGATGTGAACTTGGAATCGTAAGGTACTTGGACACTGTTCAGACACAGCACACTGTGGTGCTATTGGTTATCTCTCTCTCTCTCTCGTCCTTCTCCCAGCTAGTCTTGAGCACATACACTTGGTTCCACCTGAGCTGTTGCTAACTAGCTGCTAGCTAGCCTTGAGCACATTAATTGGGTTCATTCTGCGCTGCCGCTAACGCTAGCTAGTTTTGAGCACATTAATTGGGTGTATCCTGAGCTGGTGCTAACACTAGCTAGTCTTGAGCACATTCAGTCAGTTCATCCTGAGCTGTTGCTAAGACTAGCTAGTCTTGAGGACACACACTGGGTTCAACCTAAGGTGTCGATAACCTTACCTGGTGTGAAGCAACTGCTCTGGGTTCAACCTGAGCTGTGGCTAATACTACCGTTAGCCATGCTTGGGCCAGAGCCTGCCCAAAACTGGTTCTGAAGCCCCTCTGACACTATATCTGGAAATTACTTATGTGAGTGTAGTGATGGGATTAGGGGGATGTAAACACTCCACCCCATCCCTATGACCTTTGACCTTTCATCTCTTGACCCCTGCACTCTCACCCCTGGCGACCCGTTGGTAGCATCCACTATAGTGCACTCACTCTTGTCCATCCTCAGGTAGAATACGGGATAGTTCATGCACTTTAAAAAAAGGATTCGAAGGAGGGACAGAGGGAGGGAGGGGGGACACTGTGGACAGCATCGATAATGAACACTATGAAACATATGAAGCATGGCAGTTTATGTGAACTCGACCTTTTTTTTTTTTTACGTTTAGCTACTTTAGTTTGTCCTTATGCTTTAATGAAGCGCTACTCCATGTATTCCACTAGGACACTCTTGAGATGATTGATGAAGAATCGAGCACCTGCAGCCTATTCCCTATCCCTGCTGATAGGCGTTCCTTACAATCCTGCTGGCATCCCTTGTTCCCGCTGGCAATCCTGAAGCTCTCGCTGACATTCCCTTGCTCTGTGTGTGTGTGTGTGTTTCTGTCTTTACTTTGCTTTCTGTCTTTTTCCTCCACACCCCCTCGACACTTCAGCAGAACTTGCAGCATACACACAGCAGCAGTTCAGGCACTGAGAGCCTTAATGAAGAGACTGTCACACACACACACACACACACACACACACACACACACACACACACACACACGGAAGAGTGGAAAGAGTGACACTTAATCTCAGTTTGAGCTGTCTGATAGCATCTGTCTGATACATTCTCTCACACATACACACTTTCTGTAGGTCACTCACTCACACACGCGCAAGCTCTCAGGCTCAGAAAGATGACTGCCTTTGGACTGGCTTTGCTGCTTGGGAAACCACAACCCACAGATACTCACCCACATGTCAGTACACACACAGGGTCATGCTGGGTGAAGTGTGACCACTGCTTGGTAGGGGGTGTGAAGTAGTCATTAAATTGTGTGCTGTCCCCGATGATGTGAAGTTTCTCACCACAAGGCTACAGCATTGGAATAGCGAACATCACACTCCTAGAGCAGAAGACTGCTTTGTAGCTGATCCAGAAACACTTCAGTGGTGTGTGCTCTGTGTGTGTGTGTGGGTGAATGTATGTGTGCATTTAGGATTTCTTGTGAATGTGCGTGTTCATATGAAACCTCCTGCGTCTGTACGTGTGGGTGAGACGCAGACAGACAGACGTAGACAGACAGACAGACAGACAGACAGACTGAGACAGACAGCAGAAATGTGATCCCAGTGCATGTGAGTGAGGGAGAGAAAGATGCTGACAGATTGCAGCCGTGGAATGTAAATGTATGTGTACGTGTCTGTGGGTAAGTAAAACGGAAAGACTGACCGCGTTGGGACGCAGTGTTGGAATGTAGATGTATGTGTACTGTTGACGTGTGTGTCTGTGTGTGTAAATGACCGCCCACAGTAATGTGATGCAAATGTATGTCAAGTCTGCATGTTAGTGTGTGCGTGTGTCTGGTGCTGTGTGTTGCTGCAGTAGTGTGCTGCTCATATGAACAGGGAGTGGTGAAGTGGGTCTGCTTTTTCCTCCTTAGCCAGCAGTTTAATCTAGGTTGCAGGCAAAAACAGGGTTCCACCAGAACTGTGCAGGTCCGGCCCACATTCGGTATCGACCCGCTTCAGCCTCTGCTGGTCTTTCAGGGCCGAGACTGAATTATGTATGTGTGACACACACACACACACACACACACACTCAAGATGTGCGCTGTATGTGTGCACACACCAGCATACACACACCCCACTCCAGAGAGTTATTTGCCTCTGATAGCACTGCCCTACAAAGGCAAAGTGCAGTAACTACGCAAACATTGAAACTGGGGAAAAAAAAAGCCTTCAAAGTGGTCATACGGCCCAGTCCAACATGTTGTAGGTATAATTAATTGGTGATGCTTTTACATACTTTCTGAATAGGAAGAAGCAAGAGATTTAGTCACAAGACAAAAGATGTGTTATAAAGTCAATTTCCAGTCTAAACTCATTTTTTAACAAAATGTGTAGTTACTGCCTTTTGGTTTTGTAGGGCAGAGCAGGCTTCTTAAAAGCAGGGCTGTGATGTGGGTTTGCTTGACAGTGTGGAAATCTGAATTTTTTTGAAGCTTTAACCCCAAACACATTGCCTCAGCTGGATTAAAGTTACCCTACAAGGTTAGCATGAAGACAACCAGCTATAGAGACTAGCGTTTGAAGTAGCATTACAGCGACTGCTAGCACAAGTAAAGCTTTTTAAATTAATCTGATGTTGGTGGCCAAGCTCTAATATTATGGATGTTTAAATGTACCACAGTTCAGGTGGAACCAGTATTACGATACCATTAAACTGTAGGCAAAGAGCACAGAGACAAAGCATGCAGAACTTCAGAGGATATGACCGCGTATAAGTGACGGTGAAGTCCATGACGTAGATCAGCGTAGAACCATAAACTAGACTTAAGACCTGATTTTTCCCTTGTAGCAGTGTTCATAATCACTCATTGACAAGGTGATTAGTACCAACTTTTTATTTTCAGTATGAGGAAGAGACGATATTATTTTGATTTTACTAGGTCTTTAAGGTAGAAGCTATAGATTTCCTTTTTTTTTTTTTTTTTTTAAGACAAACACTGTTTAGCGTGCCTAGCTTGTTACAATCATCCAATCAGAACATTGGGAGCTCATCGTGTTGTTGCTAGGCAAGTTACCTCGTGTGTCTTCACCTTAAGATATTCAGTCTAGCCCCTCCAGAACAACCCCTTAGGCACCTGCATACATCAGCTCTGCTCTGAGAGTGCCTCAAGCATCCTCCAGCCTGAAGGGCAAATCTGAAGCTCACTCATTCACCTATGTAGTGCACTTTGCAGTGAGTCAGCCAATGTACATGACAAACTGTGTAGTGCACTCTGTAGGGAATCCTCCAGTGTACCTCACACACTATGTAGTGTACTGTGTAGTAATATTAAAAGGAAAGAGGGGCACACATCCAAAAACGAGAAAAACACAGGTGCTAGTGTAGTAGACAAGTGTAGGAAGTATTTTTCCTAAAGGGTGGTCTACACACTGTTTTGCTCCAAAAAACAGGCTGAACATGTCTTTCAATGCCTGATGAAGATCCGGAGGGGATTGAAACGTTGGCTTGTTTCTTTTAAATAAAAGAAAAACCGTGTGCAGACCACCCTTTTAAAAATAATGTGATTTTGGACCCAGCCTACTAAGGAAGCCAAAAGTCAGTCAGCCCTGTTCCCAGTGCGGGGCCCTCAGGTGCGAGGTGTTATAATCTCTGTCTCTCTCTGGAGGGGGATCGAGACCACACCTGACCCTGGGTCAGTGGCAACGGAAGACTTGTGCTTGACTCTTATTGGATAGTCACTCCTGACTGTGGTTGCTTAGTAACTACATTGACCTTGCAGCATTTGGTAGCTGTGGGACTTTTGTTGCTGAGGAAAGTGTGTGTGTGTGTGTGAATAGAGAACAGTGTGTGTATTTGGTAGGGAGTGCATGTGGGTGTCTTGTAGCTTTGTATGTGTGTGTTTTAGGGCTTGCTGTAGGCTGTCTCTGTCTGGTTAGTGTGTGTCAGGGCACATAATGAGAAGGTGTGTCTGTGGCCTTGTGAGTGAAAAGGTTCACACTCCCTCTTCACTTAACAACTCTTAGCCGCTGGGCAGACATCATCAGCACACACACACACACACACACACTCTCTTTGTCTGCCTGCCAACAGTGAGCTGTGTTCTACTTCTTGATTAGTGCAAGCTTCAAGTCTTTCTTTTCCAGGATCCCCCTGTTTCAGCAAACCCCTACCCATCGGAACTAGAAACAGAAAAGCTTTATGATTTACCAAAAAACGAACAAACAAACAAAACTGAAACATCGAACCATAGTCTCTCTCGGGTCTCTGAGAGGCGGAAGAACCTTTTTTATAGCTTCTAAAACCAGACCTTCAATATTCCCCTCCTGTTCTTGGGTGCTCGAGGGGCTCCACCAACACACACCCACTGATTCTACAGAGCAGTGGCTGATGGGTAATTCTGACCTGATCCTAAAACATGGAAGGTTGAGGCTATTCCCAAGTTGTCACTATTAGTGTGACTTGGGAGTCTTTGTTAAAGCAGGTCTGTCTGTCTGTTAACCTACGTGTCTGTGTCAGCCTGCCTGCCTATCTGTATTTGTGTCTGTGTGCCTGCTTGCCTTTCTGTGTCTTCCTGCCGATGTGTCTGCCTGCCAGTGTCTGTGTCCTACCTGTGTCTTAATTTCCTGCTTGCTCTCGATTGATCGTCAGATTAAAAAAAAACAGGAAACGGTGATGCTGCCGTCTCTAGCATAGGTGCTGTTATTTTCTGCCAGTGTGCCCATAGTGTTGTTTTCCTCCTAATAAATTGTGGGCTGCCTACCCAGAAGCAATAAGATCCTCTAGTCCATTTAGATTCCCGTCAGGGACCCGACCGGAGATAATGTCTCTCCAGCAGCTCTGGAGATGGCAGGAGAGACGACTAAAAAGGCCCAGCAGGAACAACCCAAAACGGGTGGGTCGATAGACAGATGATGACTGGGGCTTTAGCACTGGAAAAAGAGTAATCGTCATAGACATTCACAAGTATCGCTCTGAGCATAAGACCATCCTGACAGATGGGTTATACTTCCATGAAGGCTGCCTAAATTGAGCATCAGTTTCTCAACATGTCTGGCGTTGGTGATTGATGCAGAACTGGAATGTACGTTTTTTTTTTTTTTTTTGTTCTTTTTTGTCTTGTGTTATTTTTTGGTTTCATACACTGAGTAGGACATGCAAGGTTAGCTATAGGAGAACTGTAAATCGACATTCCAATTTTAGTGTGGTGCAGATGTTGACCAGCTCTCTTCCCTCACAAATCATCTCAGTTGTCAGTCTCATTATGTTCAGTGTTGCTGCTCTTATTGTAAAGGTAACACACTAGACTCACAAATCGAAATTCATTGAGAACACTAAGCACATAGAACCATACATGGGCACACATGTAGAACATGGAGCACATAGAGAATATTAGAACTGTACTTGGGGAGCCACGCGGAACACTAAACACACCAGGACATTATTATATTCTATGAGCTTTATGGGGGGAAAGACTGGCTGGCCTGTGATCAGTCACTGTCTGAGTTCCATGAAACTGTGTTAGGCGATGAACTACAATGACAGAGTAATGACTGTGGTGTGACATGCTAACAAAAGATCCAGAGAATTTATGTGATCGGTGTCTGCTTAAAACACACAGATAAGGACACACTTCAGAGCACACATCGCACGATCAGTGTAGACTGACACCAGTACCCTTTCTCTTTTTGTAACTTTATCAGAACAAATGTCTCATCACAACGTACAGTATACAAAATTATAGTAAATATTACCATTCACAGGAGCAATGTGAATCCTGTTTTTTTACTGTTTCCTTTCCGATGACTCAGAGGTTAAGGTGTATGTGGATGTTTTTTTTTTTTTTCACGTTGAACAGATGTTTCCCCCAAAGTTCTGGTTCAGGTGCTTCAAACCCAAAGTGGCACCTGACCCAGCTCTTGTGTGGTTCTGTCAGAATCGGATCACCCTGTGATGGGCCTCAGGGTTGTCAACTGTCGTGTGGATCACTAACATGAGCAGTAGACCGTCTGTGATTCTAATGGGGTAATCGGAGTGTGTGCATTTCCATTCCAGACACTCTTGACCTGACCCGACCCGATAGAGGTCAAGAGTAATTTAGCGAGTAATGGCACTATCATCTCGATTAATCTACTGGATTCTTCCAACCAATAAAAAGCCCCCTGTGCAGATCGAAGATTTATGTTGAAGGTGTGTGTATGTGTGTGTGTGTATGTATGTATGCGCACGTGCACATCAAAATGGACATCGTCTCTGAGGAGTGGAGGCGTGAAGGACGGGGCTCTGAGTCGTCTGGGTGATTGGACGTTACTTGCGTTAAGTGCGCTTATCCCAAGTGTACAGTTATGTTTTTGTTTTTTGGCTTTTTTTTTTTTATCATCTTCGTTCCATCAGCAGTCACACACTTTAAATGACCCGAGACCTTCACTTCACTTTGTCAAGAATTAAAACAAAAGTTGATCACCATCAGATCTCATGCTGGTAGTAACAAATGATTGTCATTAGAG
>CM059272.1:18225762-18248262 GCA_030347295.1 Setipinna tenuifilis
ACTGTGAATGCAACTTTGCAAGCATTTTTATTCTATTTTCTTGATGTCTAATGTCTTTTAAGATTTAATCTTTTTTTTAATAATGTTTTTGTTTTAAAACACACATAGCTACTTAGCGTAGAATCTGTGCTAGATACAACAGCTTTGCCTTAGGAGTTCAAACACTGACTGGAAGTTGCAATACAACTTTACTGTCCCATCATATCATATCATATATTTCAAGCAGCAGCACACTGGGATGCTTAACGACATGCTTGACTGAAGAGCTCTACGCTCCAAGCAAAACACTCAAAAACCACTTCACACAGCATGAGACAGCCCAGGGGGAAAAATGACCGACTTGTGTGTGTAGGAAGGTTGAAGAAGCGGTGTGTGTGTGTGTATGTGTATGTGTGTGTGTGTAGGAAGGTTGAAGAAGCGGTGTGTGTGTGTGTGCGGTGTTCGTGCGCGCATTTTGAGTGTGTGTATGTGTGTTGGTGTATTGAGTGTGCATTTGTGCATTATTGTGTATTGGGTGTATGTGTGTCTGTGAGTATGTTGATGGCTGTGTGAGCATTTTTTTTGTGAACGTGTGTCAGTTGGCGTGTGCGCGCATGAGCGTGTGGGTGTGTGCGTTTGTGCGTGTTGTGACCTGTGCACTGGTGACGTCGGGGGCGAGGAACTGGGAGTCCTTGAGCAGCTCACAGATCTCAGCACGCGTGCCCTCCCCATTGGGCAGCCTGGCTGCAGCATCTCGCACTAAACACACACACACACACACACACACACACACACACACACACACCATTAGTCCCATGACTACACAAAAACTCACTCATGTTGCCAACTGTCATGTTTTAAGTCACTAGAGACTACTCAATCCTGAGTAATTGGAGTCACTGTACATGTATTAGTCATCAGCATTAGGCTAAAAACTATGTACACAAAGATTACAGGTCATCATATTTCATGATGATGAAGTTGAATGCTCCCGACGCAGTAAGACTGCGGTCCTAGCTGGACTAACATCCTCCTTACCCAGGGAGAGGATGGTGACGTAGGCAGGTCGGTCGGAGCGGAGGAGGGAGTGTTCCCGCGCCTTGTTTAGCGACGTCTCCTTGTCAAAGACGCCCTTCACGGGCCCCACCACCGACTCAAAGCCGTGCAGGCGGTAGGTGAAGGCCTTATGGGGCTGGTCGTAACGCTGCTGCTCCTGTGGGGACAACCAGGCAGAGTGGGGTTACTACTATGGGGAAGCTGGCTTGGCATTCCAGCTATTGACAGACAGATTTTAACTGTGTGTGAGAGAGAGCCTGAGGGTAAGCACACAAAAGAGATGGAGGGAGAAGGAAAAAGAGAAACAAAGAGAGAAAAAGAAAAAGAGAGCTGTCAGCTACACATGGATGGAGTACAGGCTGCAACCAATGTAAAGGGCTCTGCACACTGGCTTAAATAAAGTACGGCACACTGTGTATCCGACAATGTATTAGTTTACATTCCATTGTTTTTTTTTGGCCTTTTGTGCCTTTATTTCATAGGACAGTTAAGGTTGGACAAAAAATGAGTGGAAAAGAGAGACGAGATGGGTTGGTAAATGACCGTAGGCCGTATTCGAACCTGGGCTCTTGGCCCATTTATGGTGCGGGTGTTTTAACCACTGTAGCACAGCCTCCACAGACTCCACTGCCTTTAATATAAGCCCACACACCAGCATCGAACGCTGCTGACGGCGTGTTGATTACAGTTGGGGTCTATTTTTGTCAGCACAGCTCAGTGAAATCCATTCTTTCACATAATGGCTGTAGATGGAATACTATGAAGTTCGCTGTGTGGGGGTCAACGGACCTTATCGAATTACAGCGTACACTGCACTTTGTCTCTGCACTCTGTGTGTGAAGCCCTTAACTCTGCAATATCAGCGCGCGCACACACACACACACCACACAGCTATAGGAGGTACACTTTGTACCACACAGATATAGACAGCGACACATGCGAAGATTGCTATGAGTAGTAGGCAGACAGACAGCTGTAGAGGGTTCATACAGCTTTGGGGGGTGAATGAGGTAAAGACTGATGGAGGAAGTTGATGGAGGATATAGAGACGGCTACAGGACGCTGAGGGGCGCAGACTGACCTGCTCCTGGAAGATGTGCCTCTCCTCCCCTGTGCTCGGCCTCACCACGTAGTCCGTCCATCTGAGGAAGGGAAACAGCTGGAATCAACGTGGATTTAGAAATCCCAAAACAACACTAGAGATAGTGGACAATACACATCTAATAGACAGGATGACAGGACATGGTATGTTCTTTAAATGTTATAGGTGTAGTTCACCATGTCTAAATGTGTGTGAGTGCTCTAATGGGGTCCCACCCAGAACACTGGACAGGAGGCTAAGAAATAACTCTCAAGTACCACTGGTGTAGTTAACAGGCATAAAACAAGCAATAATTCTATGCCTAAAATCATGAAAATGTTTCAAAGTTATGACCATTTTCTAAATGTTAAATGTAGCCTACTGTCCTACACCTGATTTCAGGCACCATGCCTGAGATCTTTGAGCCCTGAGTTAAGCGTGTCCAAAGGTCAGTGCTGCCTCACTGGGTGGGCTGGGCTTCAGCACCATGGACAGCAGCATGCTGGGCCTGTGCCTGCTGCGCCTCCCATACAGGCCTATAGCAGCCCACTGAGCCCAGCCATGCTGGCCCTCCCATAGTGCCCTACAGCAGCCAACTGAGCCTAGCTATGCTGCTTCTCCCATAGTGCTCTGCAGCAGTGTGGAGTCAGGGCCCAGCTCCCACACCACTCTAGCTATCCCAAGAGATGGGTCACACACCGACAGTGCTTTAGCCTTAGCTAACAGCTCTGGCCTTAAACTGACAGAGTGCTAACTGCTACTTCAGTAGGAGCTGGAGATGATCATAATGGGGATACTTCTGGCTTTTCTTTGACATGAAACGAATTGCCATCACTACAGCTGCTTGAACTAATGATTATCGTTCTGGGCTTGAACTGAAATAGCGCTAATGGCTAACCAGGTAGGGGGTGGTGGTAGTCCTGGTCTAAAACTGACAGTGTGTTAAAGGAACAATCACGTTTTTTAAGGAATTTTTTTTTAACTCCCTTAGAGTTAAACAGTTGAGTTTTACCGTTTTTGAATCCATTTAGCCAGTCTCCTGATCTGGCTGTAGCACTTTAGCAATTAGTTTACCATAAATCATTAAATCGGCTACTGGTCTAATCTGATTCAATGATTTTTACTAAGCTAATAGCTAAAATGCTACTGCCAGATTCAGAGATCCAACTGACAGATCTGGATTTTAAAAAATGGTAAAATTCAACATTCTAAGGGAGCTGGAAAATAAGCCTATTTCCAAAAAAGCGGAATGTCCCTTTGATGGCTAGTGCAGCAGTGGACCGGCTAGTAAAGGCAGGAATCATGGCAGCGTTCTCTTACACTCTGGGGGCAGGAGGGGTCCCATCAGCAGCATCTTCTCCCTCCTGGGGCAACACAAAACACAAACAAAAACGCATCAGCTCTGGTAATCAACAGAACACATCAGCTTTCATGAACAGGCAACGAAACTGAGCAGAAACACTAATTACTGATGACAAATAAGGACAATCACACATGAGGCTCACTATAAGCCGGCAAACTCCAAATAAATCTGTACACACCTTGCTGGTCACATGGTCCTTAGACTCCAGCCAAAGCTGACACAACGCACTTAAGTCCTTCTCCCCATCCTGCACAGGGGCTACACACACACACACACACACACACACACACACACACACAATCAGTATAAGTCGTTACAGTAATGTTATGTACTAATAACATCTTTTGTGGTGAAATAAGGTATCAGCATCAGTGCCTGTTGAGCCACCCACTCACTCACTCACACACACACACACACACACACACACACACACACACACACTAACACACACTCACACACACACACACTCACACACACAATCACACACTGTCAGTGTTAACTCACCCAGCCACTTCCACTGCTGTGTGTGCTCATGGAAGTCCACAAACGGAGAGAAGCCACTGGGCAGACCAATCACTCCAGCTGGGGAGAGGAAACCATCAGCTCATTCATTAATCAATCAGTACATCAATCAATATATACATAATCAATCTTACAACACACTGATATAGCCCAAGTCAAAAGTCAGTCAAATACTAAAAATGCAGAGAAGAGAGATTAGAGAAGATACTAGCATTACAAAAATATGTCATGTATTCATGTTCCACCCTGTATTAATTAATCTAATAATAATAATAATAATTTCATACCATCCAAGTCAACGGTCAGTCAAATAATTTAAATGTTTTCGTTACTACTGAACATCTCTAAAATGCACTTAGCAATAAAGATCATATAAATATGTTATATGCAGACATACAGATACACAGCATCTCCCTGACTCCCTGACTGAGGTATGCTCCCTGGGCACCAGATTAATGGCAGCTTACTGTGTGGGTATGTGTGCTGTGAGTGTGGGACAGCTCACTCCTCCACTGTGTGTATGCGTGTACACTACCCCCTTCCACCAAGATGGGTTAAATGCATTAGACTAATCTCCCCCAAGGACAATAATAAAGGTGTGAATACAGAATAAGGGGATAATGCATGGGAGGAAAGAGGGGCTGCTGCCTGACTCACGTTTGCTCTCTCCTGCCAGGAAGTGCAGTGCTGGCTGTACCAGCTCGGACCAGCAGGGGGCGAGAGAGTACCAGGGGTTGAGGGTGCTGGCTGGAGACGTCTGCCACTGCTGGATGCGCTCCTCCAGCTGAAACACAACCCACACACAAGCATAACCCACACACACAAACACACAAACAGACAGACAAGTCAGTTCACAGTTGCTCTAAATAAAGTCGTGTAGTGCTCTACTGTCTCAATATATTCTCCAGCCGGTGAAAGAAGCTCTGTGTGTGTGTGTGTGTGTGTGTGTGTGTGTGTTTGCACCAGTGCAGAGGTGGCCAGGCTTTCCTGTCTCAATAGTCTCAATATGTTCTCCAGCAGGTGCAAGTGGACAACTAAGATGTCATCTCTATTTTGTTTGTGTCTGTACGTCTGCGTGTGTGTCTGCGTGTGTGTCTGCGTGTGTGTCTGCGTGTGTGTCTGCGTGTGTGTCTGCGTGTGTGTCTGCGTGTGTACCAGTGCAGAGGTGGCCAGGCTCTCCTGTCTGAGTATGTTCTCCAGCAGGTGGAAGAAGCTGACAGCGATCTCCTCCACCAGCACTGGGCTACTGCTGCTGGACTCCTCCATGGGCCTGAGGGGGGGACGAGAGGAGAGGACACACAGGGGACACACCATATCAGAGACCACACACAGGAGGGGACGGATACAATACCAGGAGTCCGGGAGAAAAACGAGCATGGTCACAAAACACAGAAATTGAGAAAAAGTTTGATTTTAAATTTGATTTAAGTAAATGCTATTTTCTTCTAGCTCGAGACTAGGCTCATTTATGCACAGGATTACTTTTGAAAAAGCTAGGGTTTGAATGCAACTACCAATAAAGGGAGTAAAAAAATTCCTGTGTGTGTGTGTTATAATTATACCTTGGCTAAGTACTTTAGTCATCACTTTGACCATCTCATCACTTTCATTGCCTCATGGTCATGCCTTATGTCTTTTATGACCACTAGAGCAACCTAATTACCTAGTACACTGTGTAATGATAATTACAAGAACTGAACTGAGACCAATGAACAGACTAATAGAAAGACAAATAGACAAACTGATAGAAAGAAGGACAGACAGAGACACAAACAAACAGCCTGATAGAAAAACAAACAGACAGACAGAGACAGACAGAGAGACAGATAGTCAGACAGACAGACTGATAAAGAAAGAGACAGACAGACTGGTAGAGAAACAGACAGACAGACAGACAGACTGATAGAGAGACAGACAGACTGATAGAAAGCCAGAAGGACAGACTGGTAGAGAAACAGCCAGCCAAGCGAAGAGACATACTCCTCCTTGACGGTGGCGAGGGGCAGGGTGGGGGTGTCGCTGAGGCCGGGGGCGTGGGCTGTGCTGGCGCTGGGGGGCATGAGCAGCTCAGACGGGTCCTCGGCCTCCATCTTGATGGCGGGCCTCATCTTCCTCCTCTTCCTCTCCTCACGCGCACGCTTCTTAGGCAGCGCCAGGTCACACAGCGCTGATGGCAGGAGGAGGCATAGTCAGTCAGTCACACACATCAGTACAGAGATAACACTCTATCACACACACACACACACACACACACACAAGCACACACACACCAGTCACACTTACCACAGCCATATGAGGAATAACAGTCAAACACACACACACACACGAGGGATAACACTCAAGCACACACACATCACACATACAAAGGTTAACACTCAAACATACCCAGATATATGAGGGATAACATTCAAACACAGCGTTACAGTCACACACACACGTACAAGGGATAACACTCATACACACACACACACACACACACACACACACACACACACACACAAGGGACATCACTCAAACACACTCTCAAATAAGGTGTCTCACACAGCTTGCTGACTGGTGCCACTCACCCATGGCTGAGCCCTTCCTGCCAATGTTGACTCGAGACATGATGTCCCCCAGGTGTAGATCACGCGTCATGAGGTCAGGATGGTCCTGAGATATCACAACACATCACACCACACACACACCACAGACACACACACATACACACGTGTAAAACTATGCCTTTACTTGTACTTGTGGGCAGAATTGCATAAAAAAAAGACCGGAAATTTTCAGCTGGGTCTCTGTGTGCATGTGTGTGTATGTGTGTGTGTGTGTGTGTGTGTGTGTGTGTGTCAGTACTAACAGGTTGGTGTTTTCTCTTCTCTCGGTGTCTTCTCAGCAGAGCTCTCAGATCCTTCTCTCCCAACTCCACTTTATCTAAAGAGTAAACAACAACACCAACACATAAATAATAACACAAACACAGTGTAAGCAAATGTAACCCGTAAACAGATTTTATAATACATATAATAATTTAATCGTGGCTAGATATGTACTTAAGGTTGTCTGCAATTTAATTAAAAAAACATAAAAAAGCATAATAGATGTTCCACATGTTTATTGATGAGAACTACTGTTGTTAGTTTGAGACAGTGCTCTGTAATACCAGAGACAACTGTTAAGACAATGAATGTTCCATGAGTTGCGTTGGTGATGCTACATCACTGACCATGCCCATTTAGGAGACCAGGACTAGGTGGCATTTTAATTACATGGACAAAGCCTGGAATGCTTGACCTTGGATTCTAAACAATCTTCGGTAATATTCACAAAGCGTTTGTCTAGGAGCGCTTCCTGGACTCAAAAAGTAAAACTTGGGTTACAGCAAAGGAAAAACTCCAAGGCACTCTCACTTTTTCAAAATTAAAAAGCCTTTATTACTGTGGCTAGGTCACATTAACCCTTCTTTAAAAACCCCAACGTGTTCCAGCATTCAAGCCTTCTTCAGGGGGTCAAAAAAAAAAAAAAAAAAAACTTTGCCTCTCACCTCTGCTCTTCATGTCCTGGGTGGAGAGGCTGGGCAACACCTTCAGCGGGACAGACAGGGTCGGGGAGGAAGGGGACGGGGGGCTGCGCAGCCAAGGACCCACTTCTGCTAACACACACACACACACACACACACACACACACACACACACACACACACACACACACACACACACACACACACACACGGTCATATAAATACTCCTTAATGCCAATGCAAATTGCCTAATGAAGGGCACTTCCAGGTGTGTATATTGTGGCAGTGTTTGCTTTGCCTACACACTCATAAGTCCTTTGCAGCAGACAGTGGCTGTGTAGGGCCTATTTGCCCTGGTACATGACTCCTCTGTGTATTCTGCCATACAAAGGCAAAGTGCAGTAACTAAGTGAAAATAGAAATTGAGAAAAATGGCGTCAAGAAAAAGTCTGCATACTGCCCAGTCAAACATGTATGCATAATAGTGCTGATGATTTTATGTACTTTCTTAATAGCAAGAAGCAAGAGATTTAGTCACAAAACAAAGATGATGTTATAAATGTTATACATCAATGGCACTATGTATCAATTTCCAGTCTAAACTCAATTTGACAAAAATATGTGTTTACTGCCTTTTGGCTTTACTGTAGAGGGCAGTATTGTTACTGGTGCTGCTGTGGGAAAGCATCAAATAGGATAGAGCTAAATGGACTCCTGCTCCTCCTGCCTTTTTTCTCTGCTCACACTCACCGTCGTCATCGTCAGAAGAGGGGGTGCTGTCTCCGGCTCCGCACTCGCTCCTCACCTCCCTCAGGATGCGCTCCACGCGCCTCCTCACACGCCGCTCCCGCGCCTCCCCTGGGTCAGGAGCACTGCTGCGCCTCCTCAGGGCCAGCTCAGGACCTCCCCGCGCTGCCAACTCCAGCAGCTCCTGCAGCACAGAGGGAGGAGGAGGAGGAGGAGGAGGAGGAGAGGAAGGGGATGGGTAGAGGAGGAGGAGGAGAGGGGGGAGAAGCCCGCAGGGACGGGGTTAAGAGAGGGAGAGAACGAGGGGGAAAAGAAAAGAACAGGGAGGGGTGAGAGAGTGAGAGCCAGAGGAACAGAGGACCAAGGACAAAAAATAAAAAGGAATGAAGAGAGATAGAACACAGCAGATGACAAATACAGGGATGCATAGCTTTAGCACAGAATGACACAAATGAGTTTAACAACCATGCACACACAAATACAGATGCAGACACAAGTACACATACACAGACACATACCAATACACACATCATAGACCTACCTTCCTGGAGACGAGGATCTGGTTGAGGAGTTTCTGGTAGTACTGCTGTAAGCAGTAGAGCTCCCTCCTGCGCTGAGACTTGGCCACCAGACGCCTGTACTTCACCACCTCGGGGTTAAAGTAGCCATCTGACACACACACACACACACACAAACACACACACACACACACAAACACACACACAAACACACACACAAACACACACACACACACACACACACACACAAAAAGGAGGAGATATAAAGAAATACTGTATGTGGTTCAGTGCAGACAACATTCCAACAAATACACACAGCCATACGCACACATGCAGGCACATAATGTCCAATATCCAGCTGCCCAGACCCTCTCTCTCAGTGCAATGACAGTATTTACACTTGTGACAGTATTTACCAGCATGTTTCTACTTAGAGACAGAGAGGCAGATGAAGAGTGGCAGCCAAACAGACAATAACAGAATTAAATGGACTGTATTTATATAGTGCATTCTATACTCAGCAGAGTACCCGAATCGCTTTACACTGAATCTCATTCACACACACATTCACACACCGGTAGTGAAGGCTGCTATGCAAGTCACCAATCAGCACACCAGGAGCAGTATGGGGTTCAGTGTCTTGCTTAAGGACACTTCGACCCAGACAAGAGGATATGGAAATGAACCAGCAACCCTTTGATAGCTGGGTAACTCCTCTACTGAGCCACTTTCGCTCCATAAGTAAGCGGAAGGGAAACGGAGGCGTAAAGATAGAAAGACAGAGAAGTGGCGGTGAGGAGAGAGAGTGAAAAGAGAAAAAGAGAGTGTGAGGCAGTAGGAAAGGTGTACCAACTCTAAGACAATTTGGAGACAGAGACCTAGTGACAGAGACAGACAGAAAGACACAAAAAGTAGACATAAAAAGTAGAGAGTGCAGTCGCACCAACAGTGTGAAGGGAAAAAGAGGAATTTGGGGATAGAGGAGATGGAGGCAAAGAGAGAAAAGGGGAGAGTGAATGGGAGTTAGGTACCTCTGAAGAGCTTCTGTGCAAGATGCAGAGGGTTGCCGAAACAGAAGTTCTGGTTGTTGAAAAGGCCACTAACGGTGCGCTCCTGTTCAGCGCTGTTGTCGTCAGGGAAACGGGGGAGGAACTGAGACAGGTGTTCCCTCTGTGCTTCCGTCAGGACATCCGTCCACGTGCTCTCACTCAGCACAGAGAAGAAGATCTCGGGCTGCACATGCATGCACACACAAAGACAAACACACAGACAATGACAAGTAAACAAATGTGTTGCATTTTGGCCTTAACAGATATATGTGTATCTTTGTGACTTTCAGCATCACTGTCTTAAGCGCTTCCATTTATGGCACTTTGCCTTTGACCTTTGTAGAGCATCTAAACCCCACACGTCATTCTAAAGGCACTGAAAGGTCATGACCCTGTGACCCCTTTGAGAACCTACATCCTCCAGAGGTCCTCAGGCAGTCGCACAGAGCTCTTCCCCAGCATACACTCCTCCATAATGTCGCCATTCGTCTCCAGCGGGTCAGTCAGCATGTGGTCCAGGGCCTCCATCTCAGGCACTCTGGGAGAGAGAGAAGCCAAGACCCACAAGCAGGTGAGAAACAAGCAGAAACTTTACACAGTGGAGCAGCAGGCAGAATGGCTTGAGTGTGCAGGACATGCCTTCAGGACATGCCTTCAGGACATGCTCGGTCTTCTACATCCTGCCTAAGCAGAGCATTTGTTTGAAATCACTAGACAGGACTGAAAGTGATGCCTCATGTTTGGCTCAGACTTGTGTGAGGACCGATGAAGAATCATTCAACCTAACAAATGTTTTCAGATAGGCTAAACAACAAATTTAAGCTGCAAATAGGTCAAGGTCCCAAAGGCTTGGTGAGGGTGGAATGTAAATGCCACCTCCATACATGCTATAAGTTACAACACCACACTAAACCAATGACAGCCAAATGCACGATGCTAGTTCAAATAAAGCTAGCAATGCCTACATAGCCTATCCTTCTTAAACACAAAGTTACTCCTCTATCTGTTCTTCCCTGGATTCAAATGTATTGCGCATAGCCCTGCGCTTCATACAATGCCCTGACTCGACCTCTACACAATGACAACTTATTCCATCCTGAAGTAGAGCGCATGACACTCAGAATCATTACACTTCTTTGCCTAGCTTCTTGGCACGGCTACTTATTGACATCTCTAAAGCACCATGCATTTGAACAAACATCATAACCGTTGCACTAAGCATACACACTTGGAGAACCAATAGCAATACTTAGAGTAGTTGCCTTATTGCACAATTGGCAGATACATTTTTACACACTTTCAGAATAAACTGTTAGCCAGCTACCTAGCTTAGCCAATTTAGTGCTTACCTTACCGTTATTATCCGACCCTGTTTACACGTGACTGGATTAACAGCGGTATATCATTTTCTCATTCTGAGCTTTTAAATTAAGTTTATACTCCAGTGTCTCTATCCCAGGTTTTAAAAACATAATTCAATAACTGTTGTTTGGGGTAATGAACAATTCAATAATCAAAACCAGCGATTTCCGTTGTTACTACTTCCGGGTCTTCTTCGTCCTTTATTTTCGTGCATGTTTCAGTAACTACTGCCCTCTACTGTGTTGATGAGGAAAGGCGCTCTCTCGATAATACTGTTCAGCATTCTGCGTGACTACAGCTTCACGACTGACTTGTCATATTTATTACAATGTTATACATTTTTCAGCGGATATAAAGTGTAACTAACAAATTTCAGGCAATAATTTTGTCGGTGGCAGAAACAGACTTTCAGACCAGTTTTTAAAATGTGGGCACCCTGTTTTTGTATACAAAAGCACCAATGCGGCCTTTCAGTATACAGTTTGGGTTGTAGTAAACAGGTTGGATTTACCTTTTTTTCGGCTGTAGCATATTAACATTGCTATGTCAAAAGTAAATATCTAACTTGTTAATAATTATACATAACCTTTGGATGTGGACAGTGTCTGTTTTCATGTCAGATGTTCCATGTGCAATAGTAGGCTCCGTAATCCACCAAAATACCTTAACTAGAATCTGAGACTTTTTAAAACACTCAAAGTCTCACAAACAGCAGGCATCATCGACACCCCGAGATCGTGATCATGAATAAACATTATCAAACTGCGGAGGTGTAGGTAGGCACCGCTAGGTGTCAGCGAAGTCGTCCTCTGTCTGAGAGAAGCAAAGCAGACCAAACCAATTCTAAGTCTGACACAGCATGCGCAACAACCATCACTAATTTTTTGCTTGTTCATTTTAGTCCTGCTATGCACGTCTGCTTCGTTGCCTGTGTCAGCTTTCTGTAGACTATATTACTGCACCTTTTTTTTGCTCTACCCCTTACTGTAAAAGTGTGTGACACACACAACAATGTTACTGTAATAATGTCAAATATCAAAAATAAATTTAAAAATCATTATAAAAATATATGCCAGTGTTAGCCAGCAGTCTAAATTTCAACTGCCAGTTTGTTTATATATACATACAATTATTGCTGATAAATATTGTGGTGGAAACTGTAACGAAAACTATTATAGATCCACAGAGTGCATTGTGTGTGTGTTGGATGTAGGTAAATTCAGAAACACTTGTTGGCAAAATTGACAGGCACTTGCAGTTCTATCTCATTACAAGTGTGTGTGAGTGTCTTTTAATGTGTGTATACACCTGTGTTTTGTGAATGAGGTGTGTGTGTGCGTGTGTGTGTGTGTGTGTGTGTGTGTGTGTGTGTGTGTGTGTGTGTGTGTGTGTGTGTGTGTGTGTGTATGTGTGTGTGTGTGTGTGTGTGTGTGTGTGTGTGTGTGTGTGTGTGTGTGTGTGTGTGTGTGTGTGTGTGGCGGGGTGGGGGGTGGGGGGGTTAGAAGAGGAGTATGTTAAAAACGAAAGAGAAAGGAGTGGTGAAGGGATGAGTGAGACAGAGGTGAGTCATGACTAGAGGATCCTAATGAATGTGTGTGTGTGTGTGTGTGTGTGTGTGTGTGTGTGTGTGTGTGTGTGTGTGTGTGTGTGAGTGAGGATGTATGAACGAGAAAACAGAGAAAAGAGAGGGTGTATGAATGAGAAAAGGGGGAAGATGAAAGGATATTCATCTATGTGATTGGTGTGTGTGGGAGTAGAGAGAGAGAGGCAGGGAAAAACAGAAAGAAAGAGAGCGCTAGAGAGAGATAGAGAGAGACACAGAGAGAGAGAGAGAGAAAGGGAGGAAGAGGTATGAGCACCCACAGTCCCCTCCTGTACCTTCCAGCCCTTTTCACAGACCTCTCTCTCTTTTCAGACTTGTCTATTTTTACTCCTCTTCTCCGCCTGCACAAGGACAGGACGAGAGCTAGTGCCTATGTCGATGAGCTCCACAGAAAAAAGATGTATGTTTGTGTGTGTGTGTGTGTGTGTGTGTGTGTGTGTGTGTGTGTGTGTGTGTGTGTGTGTGTGTGTGTGTGCGTGAGTGTGTGTGTGTGTGTAAAGAGACAGAGAGAACATGTGTATGGTGCTGTGTGTCTTGTGTACAGCAATATGTTTAAGTGTTGAGACACAGATGTCAAGATTCGATCCAGCAACAGGTGGAACAGCTGCCAAACCCAACACAGAGACTAACCCTAAACCCACACAGACATGGAGGTAGCTACAGTGACAGACAGACAGACAGACAGACAGACAGACAGACAGGCAGGCAGGCAGGCAGGCAGGCAGACAGAGAGACAGAGAGACAGACAGACAGAGAGACAGAGAGACAGAGAGACAGACAGACAGACAGATAGATAGATAGATAGATAGATAGATAGATAGATAGATAGATAGATAGATAGATAGATAGATAGATAGATAGATAGTGTTCAGTTGACTGAGGGTGGAGAGGAGATGATTGGAGCAGAGTGAGACAGGAAGTGCCTTTTATGGCCTTATCTTGCACAGCATCCTGCAAAAGAGCTGGTGTAATAACTAAGAGTGGGCTGAACAGGAGTGTGTGTGTGCGTGTGTGTGTGTGTGTGTGTGTATGTGCGCGTGCGCGTGTGTGTCTGCCCGCGCGCTTCCGCTTAGTGTGGGAAGATGATTGTGCCCATGAGTCAAGGGTGTGTGCGTGTGTGTGAGGAGTGTGGTCGTGCATTGCGTGTATTGTGTGTGTGTGCAGGCGCGCGTGCGCAAAGGCAAACTAGCTGTCAGCATGTGCGTCAGCTCTGTGCTGTGGGTTCTGGGAAACCATGGAGACCAATGAGAGGCAAGCAAATGGGAGGCAGTGAGGAGGAGACAAGAGGACAGAAGAGGAGAGGAGGAGAGGAGGGGAAACAAGAGGAGAAGGAGGAGAGGGCGAGAGGAGAGCAGAGGAGGAGGGGAGTGCACAGTAACCACACAACCACTTCACACCCCATAATAAGCTTTAATCAGGCCCTCGGCCTTCATTTTCACATAGACATGACACAGCCTACACCATAGCATCACGCACAACACTCACTGGCAAAGCTGCACTCTGTACGGGACGCCGGTAAGAAAAATAAAACTCATTTTTTTATATGAGAAAATACAGCTCATAAGAAGGCAGTCAATAAACTCTCCATGTCAATACATACTTCATACGTGACTCAAATGACATGAAATATATTGTCAATATATCACTGATAGTTATTCATGTACTGTACACAGAATTGCACTGACACATAAATATTACTTCTTGTAATCAAGATAATCAAATATTAAATATCAAGACCATAGGAATCATCCTTTACTTAGGCGTAGAGAACTCTACGTTGGTGTTTGGAAACACTGTGGGTTATGATAGAACAAGTTCAAACAAGTTCCTTTCAGTTGTAAGTAGTGCATCCAATAGATAGTCTTCACATAAGTGAATACAAACCCGCCGCGTCTTTTTTCCTTCCGCTGACAGTAAATTAAGTTAAGTCAATAAACAAACAGGAAATGTGCTTTGAAACACTGTCATGTTCCCTATCCAGTGTATAAGAAAGTGTCTCTTTTTGTGCTCTTTGTACATGTTGTATAGATATTATACAGCATAATTTCTGAGAAATGTAGCTTCAGTAAGGATGGCAATATGCCATACTTAATTAAGTCATAGACTTATTTCAGAACGTGTGATCACTGGTTGCATCTGAAAAACAACAAGAGAGAGAAACAAAACATTAGAACACTGCTGGGTCAACATATATGGTCTATTATGAACTATTTGTGCATATAAATGTAAGACTGTAAATGTAAGATATATGTGTGTGTGTGTGTGTGTGTGTGTGTGTGTGTGTGTGTCTATATGATGATGTATATGTACATGCAGACAGGTGTGTATGCTCACCTGGATAGATGCCATGCGGGGAGGTGCGGTGAGGGAGTTGATACAACTCAGAATGTTGCCCCGCTGTGGGAGCCATTGAGGCACCAGCCCCAAACACGGTTTCCATGGCCACCAGTTCCTCCAGGAGGGTCTGGGTGCAGGAAGGTCCGGAAGCGGGCAGAGAAAGTGAGGCGTCGGCGGCGGTGGGAGGAGGCAGAGCTGACGCAGGGGCTGCTGGGATGCTGGAGGACTGTTCCACCTCCATACCCCGCCCACTGAAGCCAACTCCCTCCTCCCTCAGGCCTGCACCTACTGACCCGCCTCCAACTGGGTGGTTACAATGCGCCGATTGGACGCTACTGAAGTGGTATTCACCAATAGGGGACTGAGCTCCCTGGGACTGGCAGGGGGAGGTCCAGGCCTCGGGAGCAGGAGGGGAGCACTCCATGGAGCAGGAGGAGGTGGAGGTGGATGAGGAGATGAGGAGGTGTGGGGGGGAGGAGGTGGAGGTGGATTTGGGGGACCCGTCCACTATGATGCTCTCTTCAAACAGAGAGATCTCGTCTGGGACGGGTTGGAAGTCCACCGCTGCCCACACGTTAGCGGGGTACAGCTCGCAGATGGGCACGGACTGACTTTGGTGGGGCTGGCAAGGGCCTGGGGGGGCACGATGGGTTGGGGGTCGGGAGTCAGGTTTTGGGTGGAGGGGGTTGTCATAGAAACCCTCGGCCACGGCACTGATGTACTGGGCCAGCAGAGAGATCTCCAGCCTCTCTATCTCCTTCTCCCAGCCACTCTGGGGGAAGAAGGCGGGCGGGAAGGGCTGTTTAGTGGGGGAGGCGTCGGGGGTCAGAAGCCCCTCGGGGGGTGGGGGACAGTGCCCATGGGGCACATCCACGTAGAGTGGCCCCCGGATCTCAGGCAGAGCCATGGTGGTGTACTCTGCGCTGCTGTGCCCGAGGTGAAGCTTCCCGTACTGGGACTTACGGCGGGCAGCCTGGGGGGGCAGAGCCAGGCCCAGGTTAGAGCCACTCAGGGGCTGCGACTCAGAGCAGGCAGCAGAGGGCAGCCCTGAGCCAGCTACAGCCGTAGGGTTTGCCCCGACAGCAGAGGGGTCAAAGCCAAACTGCTCATCCCCAAACAGGAAGCTGCTATGGGCCGCCAGGCGGGGGGTGTAAGGGGGCGTGCACACCAACTCTCCCTTCTGCTGGGGGTTGGGTGTGGCTACGGAGGGCAGGGGGGGAAGCAGGGGCAGGTGTAGGTGTGGAGGGGACATAGAGGAAGAGCTCTCCAGCTTGGCTTGGAGGGGGGCAGTAAGAGCGCTCCACTCTCCCAGTGGGTTGAAGCCCTCGCTGGGGTGAGGAGGCTGCTGCTGCTGCTGCTGTTGGTGGTGCTGGTGGTGGTGATGGGGGTCGAGAGTACCAGTGGTGCCACCAAGCTCGTCCGAGGAGCTCTGGCTGGACGTGGGCAGGTTGAAGTCGAAGGACTGGGCCGAGAGCCCGCTGCTGCTGGGCGTGAACACCTGGTCCGGACTGGACAGTGGGTCTGACTGGCATGACAGGCCCAGAGGCTCAGTGTAGGGGGGGTAGGGGGCACCACCACAGCCACCTGTACCCCCACCCAGGTACAGCGCCAGCTGGTTCTGCTCCAAACACAGTTGCTGCCGCACAGACCAGGCCTCAGACTCACTGAGAGAGAGAGAGAGAGAGAAAGTTACACAACCAAACCCATTACCTTAAAGTCTGTTTTTATTTGTTAAACAACTGGATTAAGTGTGATACCACAAAGGCTGTGTTGGATGTGTGGACATAATGCTACACTACCTGATGACGTAGTTGAGGCAGCTGATCGGCTGGTCTCCCATCTCCATCTGCAGCACCATGTAGAGCCACACCCAGGAGCCGTCCAAGGCCTCCACCTGCACCACCATCTCCACCCGCCGCTCCCCAGGCTCACGCACTGCCAAACAGAGAGGTGGAGGACTGTGTTTAGCATCTCATTCGTCGCTAAGGCTTAAACTTACAAATTGTGTCTGGGGGATTGAAGTTGTTGGAGTGAGATTATTTTGAGTGGACTAAGAACTAAGAAGATTCATATCTGTTTTTGTATGTGTCTTGTGTGTGTGTGTGTGTGTGTGTGTGTGTGTGTGTGTTTTACTCACACAGAGCGCAGTGTTTTGCTGAGGCATGAGACAGGTCTCTGGGGTGTAGCAGGCTGTACCAGGAGCGCGAGCGCAGCGTCTCTACGTCATATCCCAGGTACACGCTGATGCTGCAATAAAATGGAATAAATGATAAATACAACTTATGTGTAAAACTGAACACTACTTAAAACAAATGATCAACTCAGCAGGCAAATGTAGGGACGTAGGGACCGGTGACTCATACCTGTCCTGCGCATCCAGCAGTTTCATGTCTCGCGCGTGTCTGGAATGGAAGCAAGCCAGGAAAAAAGACTGGTCGGGGGGCGGCGTGAGTAGAGGGTTCTTGGGCGAGGCAGGGTACGGAGTCCGGAGCTCTAGGGGCGAGCAGGAGCACATCCACACGGGGTTTGAGGACCAGTAAGAGGAGGCGGAAGTCGGGAAGGATAGGCAACGCGCGCGCACCAACGCCAGCTTGTTCCCACTGCCTTGGCGACGGATGAACTTAGAGGTGTTGAAGCGGCAGCGAAAAAGACGATCTAGAAGAATGACAGAGGAAATGTTGAGGTTACACATCATGTTTGTTTGTTCTGGTTGTTAGAGCAGTCTAACAACAATAATTTGTGAGGCAAATAATAATAAGAAGAAGAACATACCTGTATCTGTTGTTGTCGTCGGCACGAGATTACTTCTCAGAATAAAATGATCATTCGGGTCGATGATATCATACACACTGTCACTTTGGGCTACCAGGTCAACCTAAAGGCATATATAAAAAATAATCAATTAACTGCGCTCTGGTTAACCAGTTCGTGTATGGAATGTGGTGTGGTGTGGTGGGGAAGAATAAAGCTTTCATTAAAAGCAGCTAAATGCTCACCATAGAGTGTCCAAGATGCTCCGTGACATTGTCTGACAGATAGAGAAGTTTTCCCTCGCTCGAGATGAGTAACAGGAATGCTGGCAACGAGTTCATGAGCTCCGACAGTTCTCCCAGGGACAGCAAGCTTCCGCTCCCGCCATCCTCGTCACGAGCCATCTCTGTAAAACACAAATCGTGATCAATGAATCAAATCAGGTCGGTCAAAGAATGTATGGATTTGTTGTACTCCTCACAAATCATTAAAAATATCTAATTTAATCCACTTTAATCGAATCAAAAACGTATTATACTTTCCCCTCGTAAACACAACACCAGCACCATAGACAGCGACAGAAATGTTTCAGAACCCTGGACAGAGGCACGACACTAAGCCTCAAGTTGGTAAAAGTTCAAGGGCTACCTTTTTCTCAAATAGTAAACAAATGAAACTTTCCCCAAAACTATATTATCTGTTAATACAGCCGTACAAACAACATGGACTTAACAAAGTGAAATACCATTCTCATCTGAATAGTTTTATTTACCTTTGGAGAAGAAGACGGACTTTCTCGTGTACATGCACGCGAGTGACATGATGTGCAGGTAGGAGAGCCGTGCCTTGTCTGCATCGGAGATGGGCAAAAGTTCTTTCAGGTTACGAATCTCCGCGTTTATTTGATCCCTCCTTGCCTTCGAAGCCCCCTTTGTCGACCGGTACATTTCTGGAGATTCAGTCCTCCTTAAGGTGTCGTCGAGTCAAACTTTGGGCCGTTTAAGACTGCTGTGTTAAGTAAAGTTGTATTTCACTGTCTACACCATCCCGATTTCAACCGGACATATGTAGTGTAAACTTATGTTAAGTATTGAGCACTTCCACGAAGTGGTAAGAGCTCTCTTGGTGTCGTTATTGATCCTCAGGATGAGAGTTTGAGTATCCGCAAAAGTGATAGGAGCTCAGCGTGCCGTCTCTTTATATAGGCTCGCTCTTTTTCAGAACGAAAAAAAGAGAAAAGGTGCATGGGGAGCAATAAAAAAAACGCTGTTTCTACCTCTCAGCATCTCTGCCAGTGACGTAGGTTTTTCATGGGAAACCTCAGCAACGCAGAGCGCCAGATTTGGGTAAAAGAGAGCCTGGGCGGAGACTACATGCCGCGCGCCTGGACCTGGACTAGTAGCGCGCATTGGCACAGGTATCCAAGGAGAGGAGGATCCGAAGCTTCGCTCAAAACTATTTACTTTTCGGTCTTGCTGTCACTATCGTATTAATCACGATTGTGCTTCTGTAATAGTAAGGAATAACTCGTTAACTGTCCACAAATTCGGATGGCCAAACAAATCGTTGTAGGAGTAACCACGTTTCACTCAATCGAAACTGCAGTAGTATTTAGAGGCACAAACATAACTTGTTCATCTGTTGTTACACGCTAAACCTCAAGTTAATCTTAGATTCTCCCTCAACACTCTCTGGTGCAACTGTCTGCGCCCCTGGCTTTGCTGAAGTTATTCTCTCAGCATCCAAGCACATTACGCGACTTGTCGTGACTGTGCACGGACACAGCAGCACCAGTGTTACTGGTAAATATTAACGGTGCTTGACTGCGATTCGTGAGGGTAATATACTGCTGTAGATGCTCCGTTACTTATCAACTGCATTAGATTTAAAAACCATAAGGTACACTAGTGAATCTAATGATTGGGACTTTCATGTTAATTGGCTACACATTAAAAACTTGCGAGGAATATGATCAAGATGTGTCTAAAAAGCTAACTTTTTAACTGTTGAGATTGGGACTTGTCGTTTAGGAACACACGCTTTTAATTATGCTTCGTGTCAACGCCAACTTCTGGGTAAAAATAGAAGGTAAACAATGCAGACAGTGAAACACTAAACAAGCCTACCAGTCTAACTAGTCGTGGTGCTGTTGGAGATACCTGTGTGCCTGTCATGCTCAACCACCAATGAAACTTGCAAAGCAGTCTAAAAGGACAACAATCAAGGCCTTTTACCTAGCCAAACCACAGCACAGAGAACAAACACATCATTTCATCCCACTGCAAAGACAATAAAATTAGCGTTGATTACCGTAAGTTATCATTTAGGATTCCCCCCCTGTGTATTGGTTAAGGACCTTGCTGGTGAGTCTCTAATAACATCTGTTTCAAAATGATTCAAACACATCAGTGTGTCCTGCTGGCTTCTGAGCTTAGCTGAGCTGGCCCAGATGTGGGGACCCAGGTGTTGGCTGGGATGTAGGCAGAATGCTTTAGGATGACCTGATGTATATAATGCCCTCTTATGCAAATAAAAGTGCATTTATTTTTCTTAGACAGACTGTATGATTGTATTATATTAAAGTATATCACTGCTGTTGGCTGTGTACAACATGTCAAGCTGGTTTTGTGTGGTGCAGCATCCTTCCATATGTGTATTAGTTAACTTATATAACTATAATTCACACATTGAGCAGTGTGTGTGTGTGTGCATATATGTGTACACACATGCATGCTCTTTGTGGATATGTGTGTGTGTGTGTGTGTGTGTGTGTGTGTGTGTGTGTGTGTGTGTGTGTGTGTGTGTGTGTGTGTGTGTGTGTGTGTGTGTGTGTTTGTGAAAGACAGAGAGACAGACAAAGAAGGGGATGGGGGGGTGGGAGAAAAGGGCCGGAGATTAAGAAAAAGAGACACATGGTGCAAAGTGTCTCATTCTTGCTTGAAGGACACTTGTCTGGTTTTTTCATATCTCACTCTTTTTTGTTCAGGTGTATTTTTATACCAAGAGAATCAAGGTCCCCTGTTCGCTCCTTGAAAGAAAAGAGTTCATCTGTTGCTTGGCAACACACCCACTAAAATGCTTTAGCAGCAGCAAGAAAAGATGTGAGAGATAAGTGCAAATTTGCAGCACACACAAGCACACACACACACATACACACACGCATATATCAACTTGTTGCTCCACCAATGTCCTATCGGAGTGACCATGTACACAGCACTACAGAAAACACACACACTCACACACACACACACACACACACACATACAGGTTGTTGATCCAGCTATCGGAGTGGCCATGTACATAGCATACTACAGCGCCACACACTTACACATTAATGCAGTGCCATACAAACAAATATGCACACACACACACGCACACACACAAGCACACACACACACACAAGCACACACACACACACACACAGTTATACCACTTTGCCAGTCCAATTGCCCTTCACTGAAGATTCACTTTCATTGTTAATGCATCACCAGTGACAACCAAGCTCCTTTTAAGCCCCAAGCCCCTTTTAGACATGCAAAAAGGCCCATTTTCATAGACAGGCAGTGGGCAAAGTGACAGCCAATAAGCAAAGTCAATGTGAATGAACGTAAGCTATGATGTGCTGTGGGAGGGACACATGTTTGCACTTATGACCTTGCTCACAGTATCAGAAGCCATATATTCTTAAGAACTGTGACACAAGGTGGGCCAAAATTATCGTACACATTTAAATGCTAATATCTTGGATTATAAGACTGACATAGAGTACCAAATATATTTTTGCATAACTAAAATACAGAAGTTTATGAATTTGTTATGATAGGTTGTTATCTGGATATGACTCTGGCCATGAGTTAAAAATGGTTGGCTAACCAGTTTTTCACACAAAGACAGCCAAAAATGTTGCAAACTATAGGCCTTAATTACAAAAAATATAAAGAGGTCATTAAACAGTGAGTAAAATGAGTCAAACAAGTAAATCTGTCTATGATTAAAATTTGGGGCAGTGGCTATGCACACTTATTCCAACCACAGCTCAACACGCTTATTCCAACCACAGTTTGTGGTCACTATGGAGTTCCATCCTGGCAGTGCCAGTTATGCAACAATATATATTTGGTACTCTATGCCAGCTTTATAATCCAAGATATTAGCATTTAAATTGTGTATGGTAATTCTGGCCTGCCCTGTACATCACAAACATGCAGCGATGAGCAACTGGCCTTCAGAAACTGCATACATCCAGTATCATATATTGGGTATCACTGCTGATGCCATGCAGATACAGTAACTTGGCAGTAGGGGGCAACATGGTAGAAACCTGAACCCTGTGGAGTGGTCCTGTGTCAGGGGGCCAAAGGCACCGTACAGAGACACTGTACAGGTCAGTGTACTATGAACAGGGCCTCTGGTCTGGTTGCTCCTGGTCAAGCATGTTCAGTTTTTTACTGAAAAAAAAAAACTGGCCTATATAGTTGACTATAAACATGGGGCAACGTATAATAGTAAAAAACGCTGACCAGTATTGGCCGTACTGGGCCTTTGTCAAGGCGTGGTCTGTACTTGTATAATGGTGTGTCATCAAATGTGATTTCACAAGACAGGCTTGTGTGAGAGAGCAACA
>CM059272.1:18250762-18255762 GCA_030347295.1 Setipinna tenuifilis
AGAGAGAGAGAGAGGGAGAGAAATAGCAACAAAGAGAGAATAAGTGTGTGTGTATGTGTTTGTAAACATGTGTATGTTGTGTGTAAGACATATGGTGATGTGAGTGATGGCGTAGCATGGCGTAGTGGTACCTTGTCATCTGCTGTGAGTGTGTGTGTATGTGTGTGTGGTGATTACGTAGTCTAGTTGTTGCCTAGTGGTACCCGGTCTCGTGTTTGTGTGTGTGTGTGTGTGGTGTGTGTGTGTGTGTGTGTGTGTGTGTGTGTGTATATGTGTTTGTAAGCATGTGTATGTTGTGTGTAAGACATATGGTGATGTGAGTGATGGCGTAGTATGGCGTAGTGGTACCTTGTCATCTGCTGTGAGTGTGTGTGTATGTGTGTGTGTGGTGATTGCGTAGTCTAGTGGTTGCCTAGTGGTACCCGGTCTTGTGTGTGTGTGTGTGTGTGTGTGTGTGTGTTTGTAAGCATGTGTATGTTTTTTGTAAGACATATGGTGATGTGAGCGATGGCGTAGCATGGCGTAGTGGTACCTTGTTATCTACTGTGAGTGTGTATATGTGTGTGTGTGGTGATTGCGTAGTCTAGTGGTTGCCTAGTGGTACCCGGCCTCCTGTGTGTGTGTGTGTGTGTGTGTGTGTGCTTTCATGTGTGTTGATTGCGTAGCTTGCCATAGTGGTACCCGCTCGTCTCCTGGCACAGGAGAGAGGGAGGCGGCCAGGGTATCACTGTGACCGTGGCATCCCCACAGGAGGTGTGTGTGTGGGTGTATGTGTGTGTGTGTGAGTGTGTGGGTCTGAATCTGTTTGTGTTTGCGTGTATACATGTGTGTATGTGTGTTGGTCTGAATCTGTGTGTGTGTGTGTGTGGGTCTGAATCTGTGTGTGTGTGCGTGTGTGTGACCCCGGCTTTCCCGCAGGAGGGGTTTGTTTTTGACGTGGGTGGCACCACCATCTGCTGGAGGGGACACAGGAGAAGAAGGAGGTGGTGAGGAGGAGGAGGTGGGGGGGCAGGGAACAGTGGAGGGGGGGGGGGGTGCGCGTTATGGTATCTGATTGATGTAGTGTGTTATAGAGTGTTATGTAGTTATGTTATATTATACATCCTCATGCCTAACTGAGGCCCAGGGTCAAATATGTGTGTCATGAAATGAAAGGCTTAGATCTCATTGCCCTTGTTCTATTTGCTGTTGTTTGTTATGAAACATATTGAGACAAAAGTTGGCTATTATACCAGACACATCATAAGATTCACATTGCATTGTCTACCTTGCTTTTGTGAGCAAGTGCAAGAGCTTTACCTGAGCTTGGTTTGATGAGCTGAATATTGAGGGGATAAGCAACACACAAACTAGTCAATATGAGTGTGTGCTTGAAGGAGAGAACCACCAGAGTAAAATAAGTGGGTCTGGTTTTGCTGTTGGCACAGTGCACAAAATAGTGACGTGTGTGTGTGTGTGTGTGTGTGTGGGTGGTGTTACCCCTCCTTAGTCACACTGCACTGGTGCTGGCCTCAATACACAGGTAAGTGACTAAAGATGGCTGATGCACATTCTCTTATGAATACAGAGCTGTACTCACTCATGAATAGTGTGTGTGTGTGTATGTGTGTGCGTGTGTGTGTGTCTGTGTGTGTGTGTGTCTGTGTGTGTGGGTGGGGGGGGTTATGGTGTTATCCCTCTTTGCCCCCGGCCCGCCCCCAGCCCAGCGTGTAATTGAACTTAAGGCAGCCAGTCCGACACCTGTTATCCCCAACCCCCAACCCTACTCTATTCTGCTGAGCTCTGCGTTTCTTTCAGCCTGACAAGCCACATCAAACTGTGTGGTCTGGCCACGGTGATGGATAGGCCAGGCGCAATCCAAGGGCTGGCATCAACAGTTGATTTTCAAACAGCCTCTGCATGCAGTAGGATAGCGCTGCACCCAATCAGAGCAACACATTTGTTTACCATAGCACCACACCAGTGCACTATTGCAGCCCTGTTGTAATTGTGTTAGGCCGCCGAGCGACTACAAGAATAGACCGATGTGATTGGTCTGACCAGATTTGGGAGAATCAATGGGTCGTTGTTAGACTGTACCCAGGATTTTTTTTCATGTGCCAACATGTAAAAATCATTTACATGTAATGTTCTACCCCCCTCCCACCCCCCCAACACACACACACACACACACACACACACACACACCTCCCCCCGTACCGTATCCTCCAGGAGGGAGCAGCAGAGTTTATCATTTCTGTCTGGAAACCCATGGCAACAGTGCAGCAGTATCTTAGTAACCGCATCCACGCATTGTGACGGGCGGCCAGAGAGGGTTTGTCACAGAGCGCGCTCCTGAAAGCGCATGACTGAAATATTAGCAGCATTTTATCCTCAATGAAGGCCCACAGGATGCAGCATTCATGCGTGTAGGCGCGGGAGCGACAGCAGGAGCGGGAGCGAGAACACACATTCACTGTACACATAAAACAAACACTTACACACATACACATGCATGCACGCTCTCTTTTTCGCACAAACACACTCTCACACAAATCACATAAAAGTCATACACACACACACACACACAAACACAAAGTCATTGTCTCTCAGACACAAATGCACTCACATGTGTTTAGATACAAACACACACACACACACACACAAACACTAGTGCGTGTGTGCGTGTTGTGATGATGTGCGAGATAGTGAGGTGCAAAGGGAGAGAGACAGAGAAAGAAAAACAGTGAGAGAGAGAGAGACAGATAGAGATGAGAGAGAAGAGAGCGAGAGAGAGAATGAATGATACCTTAAATAGCTGTTTGCATAACCTGAGGAATCGTCAGGTTGTATAACCACCCTTCTTTGTGCTCTGTGGGTAGGATCTTGTGGGTTAACAAATACACACACACCTCTCATATTCACACACATCCACATATTCATCACAAATTTAACAGTCATCTTCTTCAAATACCAGCAGTTATTGGACTCTCTGTGTATAGAGCCTATGCAGATTTAAGCCCCTAATGCCATCATCGTCACCACTAAAAAATTATGTAAAGATAGTGTACACATTAATGGTAGTGGAGTGTAAGGAAACTGTACTGGCTTAGTGCAAGGATCGTATACTCACTTAGTGTAAGTATAGTGTACTAACTTTGTGCAAGATTAGTGTATTTCAGTGTATTTACTTGATGTAAGGATAGTGTACTTAATTAGTGTAAGACTGGTGTACTTAGCATTCATACAGTATAATGTACTTACAGTACTTAGTGGTAGAGGAAAGTATACTTAGTGGAAGCATATTGCACTTATTGTAAGGATAGTGCACTTACATTGCACCGGATGGTCTACATAGTAAAAGGATATTACAGACAACACGGCTGCAGCTTACAGGCCACAAGCTGTACTTTCACACTGAACTTCACACAGACTGACTAAGAGTGACTGCACAGATTGCTTGAGCCCAAAGTTGTAAAATTTCACAAACGAGTCAGCTTACATGAAAAGCCAACAGCACTTAAAATCTCAGCACCACACACAAACTTACAGTGCCAACCTGGTCTCATTGATGCATTTTTGTGATTAGCCAGTTAAGATAACTAAGCTATCCTACAGCAGTGCCATAAAGGGAGTTGTTATGCTGGTGTCATGACAATGGGAGGGAAAAGAAAAATACTAGAAAATAGCCATGACCTATTTTAATGTAACAGTGTGCTATTTCCATTTCAAGCACTCCTTAACACACACACACTCCACAAACATACACACACACACACAGGCCCCATGGCCTACTGAAGTTCTTGAACGCAGAATACAACATCTTACCATTTTAATACTTTTATTTGGATCGCAACATAGGGAAATTATTACAGATTATTATTATACTGCATTTTCGTCTTAAGGGTGACCATTCCTCTTAGACTTAAAAATTCATTATTTATTTGGGGTGTTTGTTTCATCTTATTTCACTGCTTTGTTTACTTTATACCTTGTTTCTTTGGGATGGGTAAACATTTGGTTGGGTGGTTGGTAATTTGTTCGGTTAGTTATCCAGAAAAAGGGTAGAAAAGTTTTTGCAAAGTAGGAATTACACGTTATTCCCAGATAAAAAATATCGTATTTGGTAGGTGTGAGTGTTACGGTGTGGCTACCTATTTAAGTACAGTGGTACAAACTGTGTAACAACATGTGACAAATACATTATATATTGTGCAACACTGGTACATATTGTTACACAGGTTGTACCACTGTACCTACAGTAATTAGGTAGATACACTATAACACCAACACCATAAAATTAAGCGTTACCTTGTATTTTATTATACTTTATTAAATAAACTCCTACTGCATTATTCTACGTCTAAGAGTAAATTGCAGGCTAACCTACACCTTGCACTTGTCTTTGAGGCACTAAACATGTGAAACTTTAATACCATTACCTTTTTCTCTATTGGATTTTTATGCACCTGTTAAACAGACCTTTCTCTGAATGCAACAATATCCTCCCACTGACAGAATACTTTTGTTTTTTTATGTTATCCTTGCTCATTCATGTTGATCTGTCTGTCAATTCATCCCATATTCTCTCTCCTCCCTCCCTCTCTCTCTCTCTCTCTCTCTCTCTCTCTCTCTCTCTCTCAGCGAGTGGGTGTATAGTCATGACCTGTCATTTCTGCCCCTTAAAGCCCTGCTGAATTATCCCCCCACCTCTCTCCACCCACTCTAGCCCAGAATAGCCTCCCAGGTGTATTTTTTTGCCTCAAGGAGGGGATCCCACTGTGTGTGTGTGTGTATGTGTGTCTGTGTGTATGTGTGTGTTTACGTGCTAATTTTGGCAACTGTTGGATGTTTTTAGCCTGGAGGTATACACTTGTAGATGCACATTCCAGCTGTCACATCAAAACACCACTTACTCACCAGTAAATAGGCACGAGAGACAGAATTAGAGCAACATTAGTGTATCTACAGTTTATGACAAAAAAGTATGTTATGTAAATCAACAATTGAACATGTACATT
>CM059272.1:18263262-18265762 GCA_030347295.1 Setipinna tenuifilis
ACATAACTATTATACATCAAATGTGTAGAGTTAGGGACACCATTGCATATGACAGCGCTATTGGAGCCTATGATAGAACCTTAATAGTACATGTGGACAATATGGGAAAAACGGACATAATCACGGACATAATCAAAAGAGGTAAGAGAAGGAGAGAAGATCGACAGGAGATGTGGAAAGTGAATGTGGAAAGAGAGGTAGTGAGAGTCCTGAGGTGAGGAGAAAGTTGGGAAGGTGTAAAAAATTGGAGTTGAGGGGGTGTGAATTGAGAGAGGTGGTGTGGAAAAAGGGGGAGAGGAGAGGGGAGGGGAGGAGAGGAAAGGAGAGGAGAGGAGAGGAGGAGAGGAGGGGAGGTGCGTGGAGGAGGTGAGCTTGTTACCCTGGCACAGACGGGTGCCCAGGATCTCGTAGCCCTCAGGGCACTGACAGGAGAAGCGTCCGGGCTCATTTACACACTGGAACTGGCACAGATAGCTGGAGTAGCTACACTCATCAATATCTGAGAGAGAGAGAGGGAGAGAGGAGGGGAGAGAGATCGGGGGAGGAAGAGAGGGAGGAGGTGGAAGAGAGAAAGGAAGAGGAAGAGAGGGAGGTAGAGGGAGAGTGGGTGAGGGAGTGGGAGAGAGGGAGGTAGAGGGAGAGGGAGAGGAAGAGAGGGAGGTGGGAAAAGAGGGAGAGGTGGTGGGAGAAAGGGAGGTAGATGAAGAGAGGGAGAGGAAGTGGGACAGAGAGAGAGAGGGAGAGGGAGACAGGGAGGTGGGGGGAGAGAGGGAGAGGGACAAAGAAAGAGAGGGCAAAGGAGGTAACACTCCTGTATTAAAATACTACCACACACTTTGACAACAATATATCATTACCATCCTTTGAAGCAAGAGTTCAACCACATAATTCACATTAAGACAACAAATAAATAAACAGGTAGAGAAAGAGACAAACAGAGAGAGAGAGAAAAGGAGAGAGAGAGAGAAAGAGAAAGAAAGATAACTGCTTTCTGGGGAAAGATACTATCTTTAAAGATGACTTTTCTTTATTAGGAAATGGACAAGCTATGACCTATGAGCTGGACAAGCTATGACGCTAAGAGGAGCACTTCCACATTAAGCTCCACCGGAAGCAGGAAGTAAGGGGCAGGAAGTGGGGTGTGGCTCACCGTTGCACGTGTAGCCATCGGGGCCCAGGTCGTAGCCCTGCTCACAGCGACACAGGAAGGTCCCGTAGGTGTTATAGCAGCGCTGCTGACAGGGCGCTCCCATCTCACACTCGTTCACATCTAGGAAAGAGGAGGCGTGCCAGTCATACAAAGTCAGGTCAAGTCAAGTCACGTTTATTTATAAAGCACTTTAAAAAAACAACAATAACAACAGCTGACCAAAGTGTTGGACAAGCAGGGTAATATGCCTTGGTAGACAAACAGAAACGACAACATAAAGTAAGCATGAGAATGGATACGGATAAATCAATAACAACATTCATGCTGTGTTGAATGCCAGGGTATAAAAAGGGTTTTAAGATCAGATTTAAAAACAGACAAGGAAGAGCCCGGGCATATGTGCAGTGGCAGCTTGTTTTTAGCCTGGAGGGAGAAAAACTACACAGAGTTGGTTGGCTGACCTAAGGGCCCTAGATGGTGAGTGAACTTTTAGTAGACCTAATATGTAAGAAGGTGCCAGATCATGTAAAAATGTAAAAACAAATAAAAGATTTTTGAAGTAAAAACACAAACACACTCAAATACATACTAAAACAGACACTTGTTTTAGTATACAATACAATTACAATACAGTTACACACAGTCTAATACACACTGTATTACCCACTTTAATACACTTTGCTATAGTCTGTAGTGCGGGATTCACTTACATAAGTGTGGTTGCTATGGTCTGTGGTGTGGGACTCACCTATGCAGGAGTGGTTGCTATGGTCTACAATATGCGACTCACCTACAGAGGAGTGGTTGCTATGGTCTACAATAGGGGACTCAACTACAGAGGAGCGGTTGCTATGGTCTGTGGTGTGGGACTCACCTATGCAGGAGTGGTTGCTATGGTCTACAATACGGGACTCATCTATGCAGGAGTGGTTGCTATGGTCTACAATAGGGGACTCATCTACAGAGGAGCGGTTGCTATGGTCTGTAGATTTGGACTCACCTACGCAGGAGCGGTTGTTGGAGGCCAGCTGAAAGCCAGGTTCACACTCACAGGTGAAGGAGCCAGGGATGTTCACACACCGGTGCTGGCAATAGCGGTACCTACACTCGTCAATATCTGAGAGGAGAGGAGAGAGAGAGGAAAGGAGAGGAAAGAAGAGAAGAGGAGGTTGAAAAAAAATTAAAAGAGAAGAGTAGAGAGAGCAAAGAAGCAAAAGAAAAGAGAAGAATGAAGAAAACAGGAGAATAAGTGAGAAGAGAGGATGGAGAGAGGGAGAAAGGGGGAGCAAGAGCATGGACAAGAGGAGAGGATGCAAGAGCCAGTGCAAAAAGTGGGGATGGCAATGACAA
>CM059272.1:18278262-18393262 GCA_030347295.1 Setipinna tenuifilis
ACACCACTTTACTTCTATTGCAGACCAGGTGACACGGTGAAAGCAGGTGTACCTCTTGTGTTGGTCCAGCATGTCTTTGTCATTAATCAGCACCTTGAGATCCTTCAGGTTGTGTAGGAACTCCTTCTCCAGATCTACATCCATGTCCTCCATCACGTTATCTGAACATAGCAGGACATTAGTGGTGGTTGATGGACAAAACCACAGATTATAACCTCATCAGCTTTACATAGTAAATACATAGTAATATAGCAACTTAGCACTAATGATATAGTACTTCATGCCATGACTAGCCAGAGTCTGCCTAATAAGGTCTTCTTGGATAGCACCCATTCCCCTGAGGGACTTGTGACATCATCTCAGAATCTGTCCAATCAGAGGCCTCGTTGTGACCGTCATTATGATTCGGAAGCAGAATGTGGGGGCGTGGCCTGAGGCATGGCCAGAGGGCGGGCCCTACACAGGAACTCAGCAGAGATGGAATCTAATGATGTCCAGGAATATTCCTCTTCCTCACCCTTACTTACACTTTCTCCTTCACTCTCTCTTTCTGTGTTTCCATTCCACCCCAATTTCCCTCTCTCTCCCTTAGCAGTATTAACTAAATAATGATCTCGACCACGCTACCTCTCTCTCTTTCTCATTCCCTAATCAAAAGAAAAAAGTGTTCTTACAAAGGTTATAAAGTGGTCATTAAGGAACTGTAATACATACAGCAGTCTGCTTCCCATATCCATTCAGATGGCTACACATAAAAAAAGACTACAACTCTGACCTAATGCGGTATTAACAGGAGACATGTGTGCTAACAGAAGACCCACAGTGCATCTTACCGACAGCTCCCACCGTCCAGTGGCTGATGAGCTGCCCGGCGCAGAAGGCGAAGTCCTGGAAGGACAAGTACTGCAGCTTCCTCTTGCCCGTCTCAAAGCGTGTGTTAGCGAAGAACACGATCGCTGCATAATCCCTGTAAAGAGCGTAACATGAGACAGACAGGCACACACACACACACACACACACACACACACACACACACACACACACACACACACACACACACACACACACAAATGCTGACCAACAATAAAAGAGCTGCTCAGACATCTATTGTGCTGAAAGCTGAGAATCTACATCTGTACTTTTTGAAGTGTTCTAGGGCACTGCAGAGACAGTAGTCAGTTTGCAACTGGCGCCATTCGCCCAGAGACCTATTCTATCCTATAAAGGCAAAGTGCAACAACTCTGTGGACATTAGAAATGACAAAAATGCCTTTTAAGTTAACATAATGCCCAGTCAAACATGTTGTTGGTATAAGAATGGTGATACTTTTATGTACTCTCTTAATAGAAAGAAACAAGAGATTCAGTCACAAGACAAAAGAGGTGTTACAAAGTCAATTTCCAGGCTAAACTGAGGTCATTTCCCAATCTTGTCTATCTCTTTCTCTCTCAATTTCTGTCATCTCTATACTGTCCTCTCTGATCAAAGGCAATAAAAGCCCAAAAAATACAAAAAACAAACAAACAAACAAACAACGCACCTGGGCCATCTCTGGGCCACATCTGGGTCATATCTGGCCAGAATATACTTTAGTCTAATAACCTTTGTTATCCCAGTTTACACTAAAGCTTCTGTAGAAATCTGTAATTTCCCCAGTAAAACAATAACTACAGACCTAATAAATCTGACAAAACAATGACTGTTTTCTTTTTAAAATGTATTCTCTCTCTCACACACACACACACACACACGCACACAAACACACAGTTCTGGAAGAACAGCATCTCTTACCTGGCCAGACTGTCGGACAGCAGGAAGTGATGCTGCACGTTGTCCACTAGGGGGCCCTTGAGCTCCTCCACCACTTTGAAGACACGCTTGAAGTTGTCAAACTGAGAGAGACAGAGAGAGAGACAGAGACAGAGAGAAAGAGAGAGAGAGAGAGAGATAGAGAGAGGGGGGGGGGACAAAAACAGAGAGAGAGAGAGACAGAGACAGAGAGAGAGACAGAGAGAGAGACAGATAGAGAGACAGAGAGAGAGAGAGAGAGAGAGGAGTCTGTCAGACACAACAACAACTCTCAAAACTATGAAACAACAACAAGATCAGTAGACATAACACATACAGCAGTGTATCTCCCCACCACCCTTAGTATGGCACAACAATAAACACCAAACTAGCTCCCAAGGTCAGGCCACTCGGGAGCTTTGTCCTGTGGTAAGCAAGCAGCACTGCGAGCCTGGCAGCTGTAGCCGGGTACGTGTTCCTCCCCTGGGTGTCCGCTACAGAACACATGCTGCCCGGGCTTACACTACGGTCGACAATTAGGATGGCCTCTCGCCTAGCTGCCTGCCTGGCCCATCTCATGTTTCACCCTTCATCGTCTGTTTCCTTATAATGTGCCGACATGCCAGAATTAAATGTGTTTTGAAAAAAAATACATTTGTAATCAAATGTATTTAAATATTTTTAAATATATTAAATTACGATGAAAAGTTTTTAAATGTTCTTAAATATGAATACATGTCTGCACTGGAGAAGGAGCTGTTTTTAATCTCATTGTACACGTGTTTAGAGACCATCAAAGGCTATTCTATTCTATTGATCTGGTCAGTCTGTGGTAGGGCAGCCTGCTCTTTTGTCATGACATGGGAGGTGGGGGCGTAAAGTGACGGGAGAGCTTCATTACTGTCTCTCTCACCTGTCGCCTGCAGCTCTTCACTCCGATGCCTGTTTTGGAGCTGATGTCGTCCAGGTCCTTCTTCATGCCCTTCGACAGCTTCTTGCCCAGCACCTCCCTGGCGAAGGCGTTGTCAAACTGATAGTACCTACCAACCCAAACACAACAGCACACACACCACCCGAGAGACAGGATGAGCTTTGAGTCTTTTATTGCTTCATTTATTAGGGACTCTGTGCAGTTGAAACCATAAATGCTGACATTTGATGCACTGTAGCAGAGTTACTGTAGGCTTGGGCTAATTTACATCTCTGGAGCCCTGCCATCCAGCACACAACAAACAACATTTGAGAAACAAATCAACTGATAACATATCACACAGGGTCACACACACACATATACACATACACACACACACACATACACACACACACATACATACACACACACACACACACACACACACACACACACACACACACACACACACACACACACACACACACACACACACACACACACATATCTGTCTGTGAACATCCCTCTGGGCATGTGTCTGTTCTTATCATTCCATTATGTCTGTGAGTTGTTTGTGTGCATGTATGCAAGCGTGCATCTGTGTGCATGTGTTAATATAGCATATTTGTGTTTATGTTTGTGTATGTCACTGCTGTGGTGTGCATGTGCGTGTACGTGTCCGTGTGTGTGTGTGTGTAGGACGTGGGTTGTCTCATGATTGTGTGCATGTGTGTGTATGTATCTGTTGGTGTGTGTGTGTGTGTGTGTGTGTGTGTGTGTGTGTGTGTGTGTGTGTGTGATGATGATGATGATGATGATGTACCTCTCTATCATCATGGCCTGCTTGTGTGGGGGTATCTGGAAGAGCAGCTGATTGGCCAGCTTGGCAGGGCTTTGGAGGAGCTTCTCACACATCTGGAAGGTTCTGAACTGGTCCATGGTGTCGCTGTGCACAACGTCCACACTCACCTCACAGCCCCGCAGGGCCCCTGACTCCATACGCAACCGCACCGCATCACTCACTGCACACACAGACAGTGCAGACGAGAAGGAAGGATGGAGACATGGAGGAAAAGAAAGATGGAGGGGAAAAGAGAAGAGGAAGGGGTAGAAATATGGAAAAAGAAAGAGATGGAGAAAGATGAACCATTAATCATTCAGTAAGTACTTATCCACTATTACATTGTGTGTGTGTGTGTGTGTGTGTGTGTGTGTGTGTGTGGGTGTGGGTGTGTGTGTGTGTGTGTGTGTGTGTGTGTGTGTGTGTGTGTTGGTGGGGGGGCAGAGAAAAACTGTGTGAATTATTCATTGTGTACTAAGTGCACTTATGTTAGATGCACTTATGTCTGAAGCTATAAGGTAAGTGATTAAGGTAAGTGACTGTTCTGTATCAACATCAGCAGAATCGAAATGACTCAAGCCACGAACCTGCATGCCCTTCCAGCCAGAGCTGGTAGACGTCCTCATCCATGATGGTGTTGTTTCCCACGAACACATCTAGCTCCACCGACATGGTCTGTGGCACAAAAACACACACACACGTACGCACACACAATGGCGTTGACAAGTTAATTACGTGGCAGTTTTCCAATACCAACTTAACCAGTGGGTGTGTGCGCAGAGTTGCAATTCACTATTAAGTTATGAAAAAAAACATAGACAGCTAATCTATTAATGCAACGTATAGATATGAACTTGACGGAGAGTTTGTAACAGCACATAGCCTAGGCTTTGATCCCTTCTTAAACTATTTTAACTCCAAAGCTTATTAACGCCTTGCTTAAGCTGTCAGTATAGAGGCACGAAATACACGCACATACTTACCAACTGTTCTGTGAGTTTTTCAATCGTTGAGTGGGTTAAGGCAGTCGGGGCTAACTGACACCAAAATGTTGCAGTAGGTAACGTCTTCGTGCTTGCTCAAAGACCCGCATCTGCAAACTTGGAGCTGTACCTCACGCTGTTATCTTTTCTTGATGATGTAACTGCGCACTTAAATTTTCCCAAGTCGCTGTAGGTAAATATCCACTGATGTAACCTAAAAAAAACACCGCTGCACTGCCTGTAACCTTCACCCGAAACTACTGACTGACAGAATTTATTGCACATCAAACACAATTAACCATCGGTTCACCGCACCCTTCCATAACACACGCTGGTATTTTTGACACTTCGCAACCTCGGACAGCGGTCAGTCCCAGCTCTCGTGTTGGTGAAGGAAATGCTAAACTCAAGACTGCCATCTGTCGTTCTGGGGAGTAAAGTAAAGGTCTTGGTCCTTCAGGTCGCACTTAGGCCCTATTAACTTCAGCAAACAATCTTTTATCCTAACAGTAAGATGTTTTGTATTTAAATTATATTCGGCAAGTTCTTGGTTTTGTCATTTGAATAATATGTAATGTAAAGGATTTTTTTGTTAATTACGATAAATTGATTATGTCTGTGTGCAGGGAATAACTGCTACATAATGTTACTCATTAGCTACACTCAAAGTGTTTAGGAGGTCATTCTGTCATCTGTATTGACACGTGCTTATGTTTTTGTTGGCGTCAGAGTTAGCGTCAAAGTAGAGTTCTCAGAGAGCTTTATTCCCGACTCACAAAGAAGCTATCTGCTGTGAGATCCATACCATACTTTTAGGCTCATTCTTGAAACAAACTTCAGGCTAATAAAGTACAGATGATCACACATTTTCTATTGTGTTTGTGTTACATTTCAATGTTACAAATTCAAGCCAATGGTTATATACATGCATATGTATAGACAGATAGGCCTAATACCTAAAGGAATACGCGTCGAGTCCCTCCGTAGTCCCTGCGTCTCCGCAGCTGTAATCTAGTGTTGCCAACTAGCAAATTGTGCTGTCCTTGCACCTTTCAGCGGTGCTTTGTCTGTGCTTTTACGGAATATAGTCCCCCATCTAAACGCTGCTTGGTCAATCCCTTCATGTTAATTTGCATTGTCTATTGTACTGAATCTGAATGCACAGATCACGAGAATTACAACAAAAAAATCCAGTGAATTGATTCACTTTTGCCACAGTTTGCTAGTTGGCAACACTAGATTACAGCCACTATACTAAGATAAGTTAAGGTCAGTGCTGCCAGATTCGGACAATGGCTGGGTCTGCTAGAAAACGCTTCTGCTCACTTATTCAACTCTGTGGACTGTGGGGAGAGACTCAATTTCACCTGGGAGTGACATATTCCTTTAACCACCAATGATTGAAATGATTCCTCACTTCCTCCTGCAGTGTGCATAGGCCTACATGCATGGTCTGGGCAAACCAGTGTAAACACTGCTGACATTGCATCATCTAGGTGGATAGTCAGCAATGGTGGTGAAGAAGGGTGTGACTATTGAGCGTGAGCCTCTCTTGTATATTTACTTTGGGTGAAAGCAGCACGTCCATTCACTCATACACATTTTTACAAGTACAGTCAGGCAATAGCCCCATTGGGACAACGGAGACTTGCAATTATCTTAACATTGCCTGAAATAATGCCATAATATTTAACCCACATAAACATGTATGTGATCTGGGAGTACATTTAACAAATCAGCAAAATCTGCAAAAATAACAACAGCACAATACTGTTTACTTTCAAGTTTTTATTGATCTTCATGCAGATAAACCAGCTGTCTGCCTTGGTGAGTATAAATTGTCATACAAACATATGAAACTAGCTTTTCCTTAAACAAAATGCATACAAAAATCGAACGATATGTAATGAAAAGTCTGCACTCTGAGCTACCCCAGTAGCTTGCCTATGCTGTGCAATGAGTAACAGTCTATTCGTGACCAGATCTGGCACAATGAGTCACAGTGACCCAAAATTCAAAACAGAGACTGAGATTTTGGTACCAGTCAAAACCTGATAAAATCACAGTTATTTTGGACATTTTGGTAATACTTCAGTGGTACGATTAAACTTCAGATAGCCATGTTTTAACCTTTACCTTAACCGTTATCTTATGTTTTTTGTTGTGTTTACACAAATTATTACATTACACTTAGCTGACGCTCTTATCCAGAGTGACAAGTTATTTAGGTACAAAGTTTCAGTTACATTCCCTGGAGCAATGTGGAGTTAGAGGCCTTGCTCAAGGGCACTTCAGCCATGGTTGAGGGCACAAGTTATATACTCCCCCACCCCTATTCTTCCTACTGGAACCTGCAACCTTCCGATCCCAAGACCAACTCCCTAACCACTATGCCACATCGTTTGCTTCATAAAAGAACAAAAAGTAGAATGTGATATTTTTAAGGTTTTCTACCAAAATTGGCCTGTACATTAAAATTAGAATTTGCGACTTCAGACTCATTTTGCCAGATCGGGTCACATTTGATACAATCAGCATATTCTCTGCTCTTAATAATATCGAATATCCAAGTAGCGATATCACAGATCAGGAACAAGTCCTTTTCAAACACTGGTCCTGCAGTGCTTTCTAAGTGGACAAGATCCCAGTGCCATGTACTTTGTCAGAACTTATAATGCCATCAGAAATATTCTCCCAAGAATGTTGTTGAGTGCACATTTAACAGTATCTTTTAAGGCGTAAAAACAGTAATGCAAACTACGCACACTTGTAATATGATAGAGCTTCACAAGACCTGGAACTTTGATACGAAATAGTGAGAAATAAAGAAGAATATCAGGTCACGACGCCAATGGGGACAGAAATCGGAGACTCTCAAGGTGATGACACATAGGGAAAGTTTTTGAGTAACAGTGTCAACCAGACAAATACATGACAAGTTCCTAAGATTCTGACTGAATGATCGCAACTAGTTGCCTGCTAACAACTGAAGTTCTCCAGATTGAAAACAGTTTGAATAATTCCTGTGTGAACAGTGCCCAAACCACACCTGGTTGCCACTAACACTGCCCAACACTGCTGAAAAGACTGCATTATATATCATTACTTTCAGCTGCGATGCGAAGACCAGTCATACAAGTCTAAGCTTCTATAGTGAAAAAAGCAATAGTTACCATTTACTGTCTTGATGACAAGAGTAACTAACATGAAGGGTCTCATTCAAAAGACCTGGGTGTGCTGGCTATGCAAGAGGTTACTGCAGTTCATGGGTTAGCATCACAGGAGAGTTACAGTAAGTATGAATAGGGCTGAAAGTTATGCCAACTACTGCCGTATTCCACATGCAGTGCCTGCAGGGAACAGAGCCTGTTCTTCGTACCAAATGAAATAAAAACTATCTGTGCTTCGCAAACTAAAACCATAACAGTGTTCGTCTGTGTCATACATTACCGTAAGAACATACCATAATACTATACTGAAAGGCTTTGATCTGGCATGGATCACTTACTGAATGGGGCTGTTTTCACTGCGAGTGCATGACTCCGGTTTGAGTCACTCTTGCCTCGCTCAAAAACACAATAGCTGGTGTGTAATATGTACTTGCAAGTCAACACAGGACTTTCTACACTGAAGCTTGACAGGCTTCTGCACAGACCAAAACAAGGCATGTCAGCCTTTGAGAGCAGTGGATACCATTGTCAATTTACTATGTCTTTTAAAAGGTAAAATGTCTAACACACACACACACACACACACACACACACACACACACACACACACACACACACATATTTCTAAACGTGTCATTTTTTGGCCTGACTTTGGCCTGAGTGTATCTTTTAACCTTCCCCTTCCTTGAACATCTTTCAACATACAGCCTCCACCATGTCACGAGGACACTAAACACAAATGTGTACTTTCACCATCAATGTCACAACTCTACACACCCTTTACAAATAAGAACAGCTTCATGTAGAGTGCATCTAGACTAGACTATATCTGAACTTACAGTTACCAACTCTCCACCAGCGCTAACAGAAACACTTCACACCCTGCTGTTGAATGAAGTTCATATTAAAAGTTAAAGCAAAAACACTATACTAGAGGGGCAGTGGGCCAGGTCAGCAGAAGCAATGGTATGAAAGATAACAGCAGTGATGGGCAACCTGGATTCAGAAACTACAAAGCAATACCACATATCGCAAATCACCTGGTTCTGCCTGTGCGATTTCATTCTACCCAGGTGATTTCATTATCACATTAATGTAATGATTTCATTACATCATTCTAAGTTGCTCTATTCCAGAGTGACTTAGAGAAAATTAGGAACACCATATAGCCTTTAGTCCATCTGGAGCAACATTATGTGCCTTGCTCAAGGGCACCTCAGCCATTGGTCAGGGTACAGGAGAGTGCTGGTCATTCACTCCCCCACCCACATTTTTCCTATTGTTACAGGAACCTTTATTTACGGGAATCGAACCTGCGACTCACCGATCCCAAGTCCAACTCCCTAACCACTCCAGCTGATTTAGTGAATATGTAGAACAAATATGTGGTAGTGGGATTATAGCTTGTAGCTGAAGCCAGATTGTCCATCAGTGCATAACAGTAAGAGAGTTAAAGGTAATGCTGAGAACTATTGTGATAGGAAAGTAAAGCCTTCTTTCTTGCACTGCTCATTTCAGCATGAACCAACACACAGAAGGAGGGGACGTAATAAGGCTAAGATATCCAGTACATGAGACAGATATGGGGTCACGACGCTCCTGCATCACCCTAATACAGTATAAAGTCTAAACAACCTGGTCTGAACCCGCAGACTCAGTATTACAGACAGCCAGTGTTGTCATCATTATCAGCATCATCGGCATCATCATCAGCATCATCGTTGTGGTCGTCGCTGTAGTGGGATATCTTGCACATGGGCCTGTGCGCCTCCAACACCAGCTCCAGCTTCTCCTTCTGCCGCTCCAGCTGGGCAATCTCATCCTGCAGCTGGGACTGGGTGCTCTCCAACTGGTCACTCTCCTGTGCAGGGAAGAGGAGGAGACCGGGCTGAGCAAGAGTTGAGTAAAGGAAAAAGTTGAAGTAAAAGTAACAATAAAAATAAAAGTGAAGTAAGGTAAGGTAGAGTGACCAGTATTTAGCTGCCGCTTAATTGAGAAAGACACTATACAGATGAAAATGTATTATTATTATTATTATTATTAGTAGTAGTAGTAGTAGTAGTAGTACTAGTAGTAGTAGTATTCTATTTATGTATGCATTTATCCAAAGTAATGGGAACTTGTAACATTCAAACCGATCAAGGAATGACCCTGGCATGGCACTGTGTCAGGCTGTGTCACGCTGCCCCTTGTCCACCACACTATCACCATATATCAACAACAACTAGGCCAACATGGCCATTCCCCTGAAGGCTAAGCCAAGTGTGTGCTGTGGTGACAAGCCAAGTGACTAGGGCTGGGTTAAAAAGATCAATTTTTCGATATGTATGAATACTGATTCAAAAAATTAAAGATCAATATTAAAAAGCTGGTGTCATTATTGTTATATAAACACTGGCTAGCTAAACAATGGCAAGCAGAGGGTTATTCTCCACTCAGTCAGTTCATAAACAAGCAAAGCTGGCATTGATACTAAGAAATAAAAATACATAAATAAACAAACAAATTAATTCATTAACAAACTTATAGTAATAAACAATTAATAAACACTGTTTCAAATTGTATCAGACCGAGAATCACGTTGTATCGCAACCTTGTGTATCGGAATGGTATCGATTAAAGAAATCCGTATCGATACCCAGTCTTACAATTGACAACAAATAGCACAAGCAAGGGTACAATAACACAAACAACAACCTACATCTCTCTGCAGATGAACCTAAGGGGCTGTGGGAGATGAGTCACACAAGATCAACTAACACAGGTTTGGTGTGTGTGTGTGTGTGCATGTGTATGTGTGTGTTTGTGTGCATCTGTGTGTGTGTGCACGTGTGAATGTGTGCGTGCATGAGTGTGTGTGTGTGTGTGTGTATGCGTGTGTGTGTGTTTGTGTGTGTATGTGTGTGTTTGTGTTTGTGTGCATGTGTGTGTGTATGCGTGTGTTTGTGTTCATCTGTGTGTATGTGTGTGTGTGTGTGTGTGTGTGTGTGTGTGTGTGGATGCCCTGCTCACATTCTGCAGTGTGTCGGTGAGCACGCGCCGGCGGTTTCGGCACTTGGCGGCAGCCATGCGGTTGCGCTCCCTGCGAAGCCTCCTCCGCTCACACTCCTCCTGGGACAGCTGGGCAGGCGAGAGCAGCAGAAAGAGAACAGAAGAGACAGAGCAGGAGAAAGAGAACAGGAGAGACAGAGCAGCAGAAAGTGGGAGATCAGGGGAGAGAGAGAGAGAGAACAGGAGAGAGAGGGAGAATGAGAATGATGCAACAGCAGAGTCTGTAGCACCTGACACAGCACAATATGTGTTCTATGCATACACTATCAACATAAACTCTTTTTACAGCATAATATAAGCTACACACGCACACGCACACGCACGCACACACACACACACACACACACACACACACACACACACACACACAATTGACACAGTTTCATTCAACAGCACAATATGGGCACCACAAACAATATTATGGTGTCAGCATTGATTTTTTGTTTTTTTGACATGCAATGCAATATACAGTATACTTTAAAATAGTTGTCTCTTTGGGCATGGATTTAAAAGCAATCATCAGACCTGTACAAACCCACTTAGCCCAGAAGAAGTTACATGTTTTTGCTTGTACCTTGCTATGAGAGGTATTTTTGCATGTCTGATTAGGTTGCTACATAATTATAAAACCAGTGTAACATGTTTATCAAATTTCAAAATGGTCAATAGAGCCAATATCCACAAAAAGGGAATTACCTATTGGTCAGAACCAAGCGTTAATGCGTTCAGGTAGCCTATTCAGGAAAAGCTTTCTTGTAGTGTTCACCCTAAAGTTCCTAATTTGCCCGACACTACATTGTTATTTGAAAAATACCTTTGTAAAGTTTTCTCTAGTAAATACAGCTACTCAATAGCAACAGTGACATCTAGTGGGAGCGTAGCGACACATCTTTAAAAAAAAACTTAGCTGGAGTTGGGACCTTCAAAATACACACGACAACCAGCCACCAGCCACCCCCCCAACTCTCTCGGTCTCTGCTTGTGTTTAAAACCACCCACGGGCCCGCATTCATCCACCCACGCCAGCATCTCTTCCCTCTGCCTTATTCCCGCTCAAATTCTACCACTGTGACTCACAGCCCGATCCGCAGTATGACTCAGGTGTGATTCACATTACCGAACACCGTGAGTCAGCGCGCCCCTTTCCTTCTCTCTGCCTCCTGCTTTGTGTGTTCACAAACAAAACCCACAGGACAACACTAACGCCCACACACACACCACCTACTTTGTTGTCATCCAGACGGCCTGTCACCTTTGTCCTGGTTCTGTCCGTAGCCCCAGGGTGGCGTGAGCGTGCGTGGCAGCAGCCAGGAACCGGGGCTGCTGGGCGACTGATGGGCTCCTCGAAGGGCACAAATGAGGCCAGTGTTTGGCACGAGGAGTCGGGCTGGGTCCAGAGAGAGGACTGCAGGAGCCAGCGGAGTTCCTGGCTGGACGTGATCACATCCAGACTGGGGCTTGACATGACTGGCCCCGGAACCCTCTGAGGCCAAAGAGGAACCAAAAGGCAGGAAGAGGACAGACGGGGTCACAGCAATGTGAGAGATAAAACAAAGATAAACGTGTCAAGTATAGCCTATGTGATATGCCATACTGTTACATGTTCTCTCTATGGCTGCGGTATTGGTGTGCACTTATCATGCGTAAATCTATCTTGAATCATCCTCCTTGTGCTGCATTTTATTTTGTCTGGCGTCGTGGCGTAATTATTTTAATTTATGACGGGACTTTCCTACCTGCTGCACCTGTTGCGTCTGCGCAGTTCCAGTCTGGGTATGTCCCGACGAAGTTTGCAGGACTCCAGTGCAGGTCTGATTTAGGCCGGTGATGTATGTACCGCTATCTCCACTCCCGTAAGAAGTTTGAAAATTCCCACTGGTCCCAGGAAATTTTAGCGTTAGTTAAAGGCTTAAAGACTTACGAAACTCTTCTAAAAACAAACAGTCCATGTTAAATGTGGGCTAACTTCATAAACACTTACAAAGCGACACACAAAGCTTTCAATAATTATGCAATCACGTTAGTCAGCAGACACACACGCATTGTTGATGACATGAAATCTGTTACCTTAATCCAGGCATGTCGCAAGTTGCTGTTCACAAAATCATCACTTTGAAGATGCGCATTCCTGATAGTTCACGTGTGAAAAGCAATTCGGGTTGTTCCACTGACTATATTATTATTTAATAGGAAAACGCCCTCGTCGCCACCCGAGGGAGCGTAGCTTTGCAGCCCACAGTAATCCAGCGTGCGTTTGAGCGCACTGCGGGCGGCTATACCCTGAAATAGTCAATCCCCGCCCACTCCATAATAGGATACCATCAACATTCAGAGACACAAGGTCTGTACAACGCCAGATAAAATTTCCCTAGTGCGGTTTTACTTGTTTGAAATAAAGTGCTCTAACGAGCTGTTTATGGCACTCAAAATTACAAGTTTTGGTTTTGTTTGATTTTACTAGTAGGCAGAAACACCACATATTTTTAAGTAAAATAATTCATGTGTATATGCGTTAAAATGTTTACACTTTTTATTTCCATCTCAAAATCAACAAAGCAGTAATTCCGTCAGCCAGAATGTTTGAAATCTTGAGATGTTTTGTGTGACATCGTAGTAACTGTTCCACACACCAAAGTGAGCACATCCAAACTCGGGAAACGGAGATTCTTTGACTAAATTCCTCCAGTTCCATTCAGAAAAACAGTCAGATCTCCTTATGTGAGGTGTTGAGGGTCCATGACTCCGAAGGAAGGAATGCCAAAGTTCCGTTACTCTTTCACACACTGCCATACTATAGAGCTCTGCTGTGGTTTGCTCGTGACAACACACAGCAAACACGTGCTTAAATTTCGCTTCCTCTTTTGAAGTCAAAAAAAGTACTAAATGTGTGGTACTTGCGTAATTGATTTTGCAGCAAGACAAAGTGCCAGTAAGAGTCACATTTCATAAAATATAGCAGTGAGAGATATTTACCAGCACCATGTAACATTATACTTCCAAATACTAAGGGCCAATAGCAGTAGCAAATGCACTTACAACTAATAGTAAAAACACTCATCTCTCTAAATCTTTTTCTTCTCTGGCTTGGCGGGAAATGGTGGTGGCAGCTGTTTGCGATTAAGGCCTGGAATTCCTGACACAGTTACTCACGGACACAGGGCCACTTTTCAACCGGCACAAACAGACTGAGGACGAGCACATCAACCTCCAGGGCCGGCGGGCAGGCAGCCGGCTCTGCTGCCAGCTGCCGTTCCTGCTCCATCTTGAGAGGATTTATCACACGCTCAAGCCCTGCATCAGCACCAGCCACGCCAGGAGTGTGTCACCTGTCAGTCTATGTGTGTGGGTCTGTGTGTGTGTGAGTGTGTGTGTGTTGTGTTTCACTTTTACTGGTCCATGAAGTGCCTGGACCTTGGGGGCCTCATATTAACTGAACAACTCAACGGCTGTGTGATTCACTCCAACAACGGTACCCCATGAGTCCATGAACAGCTTGAACTCCCATCACAAAATGTCCCATCCAGCTAAAATCAAGAGCCGGAGTGAGTCACAGCACCTCGGAGAGAGCGAGTCAGGGCACAGAGGAAAAGGACATGTGCAAGATTAGGGGAAAAGAAACTGATGAGTGGTAGAATGTGCCTGTTGTAGTGGTGAATAACAATATTGTATATCATCCAGCAGTGATGTAATGAAAGTGATCCTTGAAACCTAAAACGGTGCATTTTACACCACACTGTGTGTATGGTGACAGTTCAGCCCTTTCTTCACACAGTCTTACCGTAACTTTAGTGAGGCACTGTGTATGATTGATGTTACATACATCCTGCTTCTTCCCATGTCTAACAGTTACTTCAGTTAAGTATTTTATATGGGTTTAGCCAATCGAGCCAGGGGCCTATTTCACAAAACCAAGATAAGGGATTAAGACGGGTTTACTTGGTCATCCTAGATGACTTTAGCCTTGAAGTCGTTTCACAGAAGAAATCGCATATAAGTTACCATGGGGATTTATACCTTGCAGCTAGCCTGCTCCCGACCAGGCTAAGAACCAGGATTAGTTAATTCTTGCCGCTTATTGGCTCAATGAACTGTCACTCAGAGTTGTCAGACGCGGCCGGCCAGCCAGCAATGGTGTTAGCCAACTTTTAATGTTTGTATGAAACACTTTGAATAGGCTAAATAAAACATTTTCTCTGCTGTTTATTAAATTTGTTTGTTTGCTTATTATTAGGCTTTTAATTTCTGAACCAATTGTAATCGAATAGTTTCTTTTATTTATTTCATTAATTGAATGAATACGCAAACCAACTTCACTTGTGTTCTCAATTAAGTCGGTGATCACAGCAATATATAATGACAGGCTGCACGTGCTTCACCTCATAACATTCCATGAGGACGCTCTGCTCCGCCGGGGTGAAGTACTGCGCACGCGTCTTCTCCATTTCATCGCGCATTCTGGGATCCATCCATGCCGTCTTTTATAGAATAACGTGAACGCGCTCTTAACAGGATTTGTTACACCTGGCTTGGCCTAGCCGCCTCAACTCATCCGTGCTCGGCGTTAGTGAAACGTATTCAGCGTGTTTACATAGACAAGGCTAGGTCAAGCCCCGTTTTCGTCACTTATCTTGGATGTGTTTAGTCAGGTTTTGTGAAATAGGCCCCAGGTCTTTCTCCATAAACAGTTTTCCAGTCACCTTCGTAAGGTACTTTAGATGGTTAAAGTAACCTAACCTTCTAAACTTACCATAATAATCTGTCACTTACTTCACTTACTTAAACCCTGCACACATGCATAAGCCTTAATTTTAAAACTAAATTGCAGCGTTAATATACATCCCTTATGTTTAGGCTGTGTGATTGGGATATTTAGTTTACTAGCTATGGCAACATCACTATTACACTATGTATATTAACAGAACCTCACAGACCTAGTACATATACCTACCCTGCTGTAGAATTATAGAATTGTGGACCTCAAGGAATTGCAGTTGAATGGGGGTACGTTTAAGCAATATTACAAAGAAAAAACATTTGTTACAAAACCTCATACCGATATCAAGCTGTTTTGAAGGAGATATGATGCAAAAGACGAAGAGAGATACATGGCTTTGCCTAGTGTAGGCTGTGTGTATCACACAGCAATATCAAACACAACAGTTTTATTACAGATAATGAATGTGTGTCTATACATTTGGAAGGGACAACCGAGATAGCAATTATACTGCTGGACACAATTATCAAAACCCTTCTATTCCAGACAAAATGCTCTGACATTATTACCTTGAAAATCGTGTTGAATTCCACCCAAGGTCACATTACATCAGAGTAAGGAGCCATACATTTGACAGGACACGCCTGCAAGTCTACTCTTTCTCAGTCAGTAGTCACAACAGCACATAACATTAAAAAAAAACTCTCAGAATGGTCTGTATGCTCCGACAGTGATGTCAAAGAGTTTCACATTGTTTATCTTCCCCTCTTTGTCCATCAGGAAGTAGAATTTATGACCTTTGATCTTAAGAGGATGAAAGAGGGGGACTCGTGCCTGTGCGCGTGGCAGGCCACTTGAGACAGAGGCATGGTCATGCTTCTCGCTTTGCTAGCTCCCAGGGGTGACTGGGTGGACACCGTCACCATCCCGCCGCCTCTGTGCAGAATCACCCGACTAACGGAGCGACGGGAGAACAGAATGCCCAGTCCAAGTATTGCACCACCTGCTCATGACAGAGAAAATGGTACTGTTAGTTGGTAATGTCTTAGCGCTTCAATTACCAGCAGGTATTTCCTTCCAAAAGAGTAACAACATTTAACTCACCTATTGCGAGACATCCTACTGTAAATCCAAACCTCCACGAGTTTGAGCCTAAATTCATATCGAAACTAAGCCATCCTCCTATCTCAGATCTGACCTTCTTGGCTCACTGCTGCCACCATGTGTGTCTCGCAATCCAGTGAAGGCAAAGTGCGCTAAATATGTCCAGAAAAGAAACTGGCCACCGCAGAAGAGTGCCATAAGTCTGAAAAACCTGGTTCGATCATGCTCGAACAAGACAACGTCTTTGGTGACAGCTGTGTTTGTGGAAAAAGTGGAAAGTCCTTTTCTTGAGTTGTTGATAGGGTCAATCCCCTGTCCATTTTTCGAACGGGTCCATATGAGTCGTGTGTTAAAATGACACGTGCCTCGCAATGTTATCCATTGACCCCTAAAACATCTAGGATAAGGCTGACATGATGGCGATGTCTGTGGTAAGTAAGTCGAAAGTTTTATGCAGTGCGGTCGCTCTTGGTGTTGTATGTAATTCTTAGCAGCTGTCCTGATAGTCCTCAGTTGAGCAGTATTCAACATTCGTTGAGTGATCAAACACCACCGCCCAGACAAGGCACCAGACACTAAATATAATAACGTCATTTTGAGCTCCTCGCTTGCTGTAGTGGTAACAGTAAGCCTACAGTTAGGTTATTTAAAATAGTTGGTGCCTTACAATGCTTTGGCTGCGTTTGACAACTTGCTCTCAGTATGCCGCCATGATATGAAGAACTACGGCAACTGATAAGGTCCTAACAGTACGTTAGGTAAATTTACGTTTTCGAAGTACCTCGACCATATCAGACATCCTTCCTCATTTCACCAACATTCCATTCCACCTGGAATATAGCCAGGACAGCACTGGGTTGCAGAGGTTACAGAGTAGCAACATCTTACTTTGCGCTGTGTTGCCTTGCGTCAAGGACTGTCTGATCACAAAATTCTAACCTCTAATTTGACCACTACAGCCCTGTTTCCTACAGTAGGGAAGACAAACACATATGTTTTTCTTTGATCGTAAAGGACTGGTAACACACATGAATTTCATAAAATGTCTCCATCTGACAAGTCTGGGTTATAGACAGACCCAAAGACTACAAGCAGTGAGGCAGTTAAAGTAAAGGCACACTTCTTTGGGGGTTGGCTACTTTTAATGTACACTCTCAGAAACAATGTGACAGTAGGGGTACAAATCTGTATATTAAGGTACAATCAGCCTTAATGTACCGCTAAAAGTTAATATTTGGATATTGAGGTTCTGAAGTGTACCTCTTACGCTCTGGAGAAGGTACATACTAGTTGTAAAACAGTGGTTAAAAGTGGTACAATTATGTGCTTAGAGTACTGCCGGTGTGACAAACGTTGTACCACTAAAAAGTACATATCTGTACCTTCTTCTGAGTGGACAAAAGGGTCTTAGTATCAGTAAGTAAGGTCAGAGGCAAGTGAAGCTCATAGAAGCACTCTGAGATAACTCCGTGTGGAGGGTCAGGTCAGGGTAGTGAAAGGGAGAGAGCAAGAAGACATTGGGAGAGAGTCACTGCCTTAGTTTTTAATGACCTAATTGACAAGTAGTGACTGAAAGCAGCCTTGTGCTCATTACTGGAGGCAGTCTAACAGGTAACAAGGTGTTTTTTACATAACATCACCTCACAAAATGCTCCAGGACAGGTTTCTCACTGTAATGCTGTAGGTTATTATGCTACACTGATTGCAATTGTAATTTCTGAAGTACACTGTATACATTTATTTGTAGATAAGATGTGTAAACATACAGTTTAAAACTAATGCAAACACTAGTTGCATCACAAGTGTACTTTATTCATCATCTGTGCACTAACAATCAGGTTTGACACCTACCACCGAGAAATGGTAAAAAAAAATCACAATACACAAACAGATGTTTAAAGACATGAATATCCCTGTTTCCCTGCAAAGTGGATATCCTGCTACAGCAGTAAAGAGAATGCCACAAGGGCTGTAGAGAAGTGAGAACGGAGGGACTAGAAAGAAAGAGCTTGACAAATAACTGCTTCATTACTGTGTTGTCACTGCTGTCACTGCACTGTTGTTCTGTTTTTATGTCCGCCCACATCTTAATCCTGTTACTTCCAAAACTTCTAGCCACCAACTAAACAAGCAGCCAATTCTTCTCTTTCACACTTATCCTTCCTTTCTCTTTCTCTCCATCTCTCTTGCTTTTCCCACAGATCCAAACTCTGGATTCTCCTGAGACTGCGCTCATCTTATAGCATCTCTCTCTCCTACACCATTGAACTCAGGCACAAAGGCAAGTATGGCTTCAGGCTGCCTGAGGATCAGATAAAGCCTACTTGTAAGGGGGCATACACTGGCGTCCGCTCCATTGTCACCTACGTCCATGACAAGATCACCCACTCCAACAATACTGCTGCCACCCTCTCGGCCACCAAATGGACTGTTTGCCGTGTGTCTTACTGGCTGAAACATCCTACCATAGTCACACTGGTCCTTATTGTGAAGTTTCCATGACACAACAAAGCCAGATAAGGTAAAACAAGGCAAGGCGAACTTATTTTAGCAAACATTACATAAAAACAACTGTATGTCTGACCATGATACATTTATATTATTCAAACAGTTATATATTTAGCAGGTCTAAGCAGGTCTGAGATTTGTAGACTACTAATTTCATTTAATTTATATTTCTCTTTCATATTTAATTATTTCTTAACTTACAATAAACTGATATAAAGATTTTAGAACTGGAGTAATGTGCCTTGTTTTTTTTTTGGTCCTGGAGGCAACTCAACATTTTAGGAGAGCTGCAGTAGCTTAATGGTCTTTTTGAGAAGACATGTAAAGTGATCATTACAGTTACCAGGACTAAAATATGAGTAAACCTCATCAGTTAGAGGGCTAAAATCGCTGATTATAACTGCAGTTTTTTAAGTGATAGAAGGGGGTTTCAGTGCAGCTATGGTTTATGAATGTTTGTTCCATCTAAGTATATAAAAAAGATGATTTTCTTTTTTTCTTCAAACCAAACCATTACCAAACTCAATACTCTAGAGAATGTAATTCCAGGGAATTACAGTGCATGACAATGCAGATTGTGCTTTTCTTTAATTGAGGCAAATTACAAACAGGCCTATTGTGCAACACAGTTTGCTGTTAGACAAATAATCTATTACAGTTTTAAAAGGACAAAGGCATAGTTAATTCATGTAGTTACTAGTTTACATGGTTGCTACACTGGTTGCTAAGGTAAACCGGATGTTATCACAGCATCCCTTGCAATTACTTTAAAGTTACAAAGTATTGCGAGGGAATGCAAAACTATTTTGAGGGAAGGCAAAAAGTAGGATTTGAAAATATTTACCAACATGACCCTTCCCAGGCTCTGTAGAACTCAAAATCGTAATGGTAATTTCTTAAATGTTCAGGGGTGCTCAAAGGGAGTTCAAATTTGAGGGTGCTTGAGTACCCCTAAAGAGCCTAAATCAAAAAGTTGCTGCAATTTTTTATTAGACTATAATTGGACATGGCAAACATACTTCTGGACTTATGTTTGCCACAGCTCTGTTAAGTTGTCAGTTATTTTAGTTAGCCTCAGAATGAGATAGATTAACATGCTATGGGAAATGAGGCCTGGTGCTGATGCTCTGTCTCTGCTCACCTTATTATTAGGGGCACTCCTGACCTCTAGTGGAGATATGTTGTCTGTGGCCTGATGCAGTCCGTAAAATAACCACAACCACAAATCAGAATGCAGTGGATTTTCAGTGTGAGGAATTAAAGGAACTGTGCAGCCTACAGAGAGTATCTGGAATCGGATTGATTCCATGTTTACCTTAAATGTTGATACTTCCCCTGAGATGGCCTGATATATTTGTTGACAATATAGAACACCCATGTTAACAAATTGGTCTATAAGGGCTGAAACACAGTGTGGATATTCCAGTGCATTACAATGATAGCCTACATGGTAGATTATCTCTTCTAATATAAGTGTTAATCCTCCTTTGGAAAAGTTCTGTGGAGCTGGCCCCTCTGTTTAAGGAGGTTTACACCTGTCTTACAGTTTTATAAATGCATAGACTAGGGTGTCAGGTGCATGGAACACAGCTTATACACAATTGAAGTAACATCATCGCCATCACCGTCGTCATCATCGTCAGCAGCAGCAGCATCAGCATCATCATCATCATCATCAGAATCCTCATTGTCATCATCATCATCAGTTCAGAGGCTTTTTTTGTCAACTGTACATTATGGGAACCATCCCAAGTTTCTCTAAATTATAAAACCTTATGTCATACATCTAGTTCTAAAGCAACCCAGTGTGCACTTTAAAACATTAAACTGGTTTTAAACACAAATATATTCTCTCACCTTTTCAGCAATATGGGCTAGATATATTATTGGTGTAGCCTTTGTATACACTCTTCTACCCAGAACATTTGAAAGCAAAAAAACAATCATAGCCCCAACTTGAACAAAGCATGTGACATTATTTATTTTTTAAATATTCATTGTTTATCTAATATTTCAGTTTTCAGTTTCCTTCAGTTTTATACAGCCTATATTTATATTTTATTTCATTATAGGTTTATAGTTTACAAAATCTTAACAATTAATGAACAACAACAACAATTATTATTATTATTATTATTATTATGTTGTTGTTGTTGTTGTTATGTTGTTGTTGTTCTTCTTGTTGTTGTTGTTGTTCTTCTTTCTTTTTTCCTCTTCTTCTTCTTTTTATTAGCCCATGGGAGCCAACGACACAAAAGATGTTTTTTTGTGCTTTATTTAGGTTGTGTGATCCAATGTCTGGGCTAGTTTAAACATGGTAAATCAGACTTATTTTCTGTGTATTCATGTGTCATTATCACTTATTTAAGGATATATTACAATTTAATAATCTTTAAGCTGAAATGTGTCAAACTAGATAAGTGTTTTGTCACATCTAGGCCACTGGTTTTCCCGTTTCCATTGTGGCTACTGGGAGCAGCCAGTATCTTACAGAAGCCTATGCATCTTCGCACTATAGGGCGAAGGCACAGCGCAGTAGCCCACTTGCCCCCTTGCCAGAGCCATTCGATTTGTTGGCATATAGAAATGCCCGTGCGCCCATATATGGAATTTGGCGCAACCAAAGCAACACGGTGTGAACGGAGTGGGGTGAGGCGCGTGGACCGCCATCAAGTCAACATTCGTGTCCTTATTTGGAAGTGAGTTCCCATTTCACGGAGAGATTGAATGGGAGGCGGGGCGGGGCCCCGTCCACGCTGAGGACAGTGGCATTTCTCCAAAGACAAGAGCTTCACATGCGCCCGAGGCTGTCTGATTGGTTCACAGAACACCGTTTTAACCACTGTGAATAGGGCACAATGGTAGCCTATGTGTTGTTACACATCTGTAGGCTACGACCGCTGAAAGTCCTGTGATGTCAGTTACAGTATCAATCACAAGTTCATAATGTACATCATCACATAGCGCTGATTTATCTGAAATCAAAATGATTTGAATGCATTCAGTCCACCGTTGCTGTCTGACCAATTTGTGTCACTGCTTTAATACAGTTCCCATGATCCTTTGAGCGTACTCCTCCCTTTGTCCGCATGCCCGCATCTCAAAGCGCGTGTCCGACCATTGTGCGTGCAAACAGAAGAACACTGCACTGCTGAAAATCAAACGTCGACGAAGAATCGAATCATGGTATGTGAATGTTTCTTGTAATTTTTCCATAGCACATGAGACATATCTACGCAAAAAATGTACCAATACAATAGCATGCCCTGCGGCACGAAATATTTTCTAGTTTTATTAAAAAGCATATGGAACGTTAGGTAAGACCGCTAACCACCTAGCTATCATCATATGTTAACCTTACAAGCAAATTCTGCATAGATTTTTAATTACATGCTCTTTATTAATCGAACCATCTGCGGCGAATGGATAATGGCGGTCTTCTGTACCAGCAAATGCTCGGTGCCCAACGTGTTTGCCTACATCATTGTGGAACACTACAAAAAAAGGTTTTAAAGCAGGGCCTTTGGTTTTCTCTCGTCCAAAGTAACGGTAACGTTGCCATTGTGCCGCCCATCAGCCTCTACATGTTTCCGGCCGCTCGGAGTTCTGGGAAATATTCTTTCAATCCATTATGCCGTTATGTTGATATTTTTGCCTAACATCTGATAGCGAAGGCACAATTAGCCTGCATTATTGGGAATATTACAAGTCATTACAATGACCGTGGTTTAATTTTCATTTAAAAACAGTGAAGCATATACATTTTCAAAAGAAGTCAAATTTGATATGCATGTCCCCGAGTGTTAACTGATGTTTCCATATTTCATGCGGCAACCGACACTATCTCTTTAGGACCAAGGTCTCGCTCCACGCCCTCAAAGTAAGGTTTCCCTCGCGGGTACTTCGGGATGAAAGCCCAAAGTAAACATGGCCTTAATCAATTTGTGCCTGATCCACTGGGTTTGGCCTTAATGCGGAAGAAAGTAATAGTGCCAGACAACAACAACAACAGCAGCAGCAGCAGCGTTTAAGTTTATAAGGGCTTAGTAAGGAAGGAAGGAAAATCACAGACGGGCATGATGAGGTAACCTCATCACTCACATCCCGACACCCTTGCCCATCCACTGTGCGGATGCTAAGTACATATTTGTACATGGCTTACTAAAAGATTCGTTGTTAAAATAGCAAAGAAGTAGCCTCTCCACTACCTATAGTCCACGTTAGTTTGGCTGATAACCTTTTTTTATGACATGCCTTTGGCTGGACTTAATAAGCATCTGACAGATTGATAAGGACCGAATGACAGACGGGAATCTTTATCTGTCCTAAGACGAGGAAGTCTCCCACTTCATGTGCCCTTTGGTCAGGGTGTACCGATCTGGCTTTTCGCCTAGAGACGCTAGGAAGATCGACTATAAAAGAGCCGTGCTGTGCTCCAGCGTTTCAGTGCCAGTCCCTGTGCTTGTCACCTTTGAATACATCCCGTAGACCGCCTTTTAGTCTTTGCAGAAAATTCAGTAATGGGAAGTCGTGAAATTATTTAAAGATTTCATGGCTGGCTTGCATGAGGATATGATTGATTCCTTGACCCCCTTTTTGTCACCACCTATTTTGTCATAGCCCATACATCATCATCAACATTTACCAAAATAAAATGGCAATATATGACTTTGGATTCTGTCTGTAGTCATCTCTACACTTCTAGTTGTGTTAACAGTCCTTATAAATTAGATTAGCCTAATAAGTTTATTGACGGATTGATGGAATTTCTGTCTCGAGTTACAGTAGTCCAGTCTGGAATGATATTGAATGCTGTAGTGTTATTTTCTCTCCCAGCAGACCTGACCTTAAGCAGCATCATGAATTATTTGTAATGGTGATTATATTCAGTTTCATTGGTGGTGACATCTATTCCTCTGCTCTACATAAGGAGTGTGTAGTCAGTTGATGGGCTCCTCCCGCAGTCCTAAATCAATCACTCCTAGCCCTGGTGACAATCCTTTCCCAGGTAGTAGCTAACTTCAGACAGGATCCACGCCCTTACATTACATTACTTTTACTTGGCACTCTTAGTTGGCACTCTTATCCAGAGAAAAGAAGGTACAGTCCCTGGAGTAACATGGAGTTAGATGCTTTACTCCCCCATCCATATGTACAGGAATTGTACCTGCGATCCTCTGATCCCAAGACTGTTTCACTAACAGTTAGACCACAGCGGCCCAGTAAAGTTGGAGAAGGCACAGATCCCAGATTCTCTTGCAGCTAGTGCTGGAGATGGGACTGTTTGACGTAGCAATATTACTGTCGATGAATACTGTAGTCTGATACCAGCCTCCTCCTCTTTTAAACCAATGCCAGCTTTTTTGTCAGAACTGTCATTGTTTGCAGTCTTGCTAATCCTCTTTTATGGTTTGAGAGCTGTAAACAACAGCATTTTTATTTTTAACAGCAAAAGCTTCGCTGCGCGCGGTCATCTCTTGGACCGTTTTATTTCTCCTTTCAGAGTATGCGTCATGTGACCTTTCAGGTGCAGGGGTCCTTTTCGTGTTGTTGTAAAACAAATCATCATTTGATCATTATCAACATATAGATAGGTAGTTATTACATATAGGTTATTACATATAGATTATAGATTAGTATTATTTAAATATACATAGGTAATTTTGTGTGTGTGTGTGCAATGTGTGTGTGTGCAATGGCTGTTTTGGCCACACCCATACCAGACGTGAAGGGTGGTAGGTGGTTGGGGGGGGGTGGAGAGCAGAGGACCAGACACCACACTCAGGACACAGCTAGCCCAGGGATGCACATGGGTAGTTCAGGGCTCATCTGGCCCAGTTACAACAGTCACTAGGTGTTTATATTGGCTACAACATGTTTACTAGCTCTAGGCTTGTCTGTAAGCTACAACACATTACCAACCTTTGACTTTGTCTATTAGCTATAACACATTTACAGGCTATGGGCATGTCTCTTAGCTACAGGACAGGTGCTAGCCATGAGTGTGTTGCTTGGGTACAGCAGACAGCTGCCAACTATGGGTGCATGTGTCAGTTAGCCTAATTTGAATACATTAGTCAGTCATGGGCGCATATATTAGGGTAGTTAATCAAAGCACATAGTCATTAGTCATGGATGCATATATTAGTCAATTTTAACACATATTAATTAGCCTTGGGTGTGTATGTTAGCCACAACACACCCACCAGCCATGGTCATCTGCATTAGCTACAGTGCAGAGTGACCGTTCATGGGCATATATTATATACTGTATTAGTCATAGCGTATTCTGTAGCTATGGGTGTGTATATGAGCTACAACGCAGAGGCTGCAGTGGACCTCTGGCCTGATGTGGGGAGCTTGTGGCGCATATTGATGAGGCGATGATGTCAAGGCAGGCCTCTGTTAGCCAGACGCACAATCACGGGGAGAGGCGGCCCACGACATGCCATTCCTTTCTTTTGCTCTCTCCCCCTCTGCTGCCTGTCAGTCTCTCTTTTTCACTCTCTCTCTCCTGTTTCTTTCTCCATCTGTCCCCAGTCCCTCTCTGTCTTCCTTCTGTCCCCTGCCCCCCCCCAGTTCAAATTTGGGCCATGATTCATGGCTTGCTTTGTACGTCTGTCTCAGCTGGGGTGGGGTTGAGGGGTGAGGGGTGGTGGTGGTGGTTGGGTGACTGTGCATCACGAGGCCTGGTTTTGTGACCCCCCACCCCCACCCCCACCCCCGTCTATAAGGAGCCATTCATGGCATGTTTGAGCATCCTGCAGCGTCAGTGTGGCTCCTTTGTGTGGTCCCACCCACCCCGTGAGCTGTGAATGTCACCAATCCCCACAGATCATTGGACCCCCCCACCCAGTCAGGCTTCACAGGCAGACCCAGTGTAGCAGGATTGAATCTCAGCGGAAAGCTTTGCTCAGAGGCTTTGTATGCATATGACTGGTTGAGTGACGGCTTGTCTAAGGGCGAACAGGAGAGGGAGGTTACATGATCCTTGTGTTCTCCCCCAGAGGCTTGGTCAGCTATGCAGCGCTGGCTTTGAGAGGTGATCCTCCCAGCACAGCCCTCAGGATTCAGTGTTGCTGCTGGGTCTATTCCCACACTTAAACACAGAATCCCAGCACAGGCCACTCTTAGACACATACACGCACACACACACACACTCACACACATACACGCACACACACACACACTCACACACATACACATTCATACACACAATTTTGTCTTACCTCAAATGTCAGTCCCACAAATGTACACGCCACCCTGAAAAAGGCAGCTTAGAAAGTCTCTTTATTTTTAGGCTGGTTCCAAAAGCCTTGTTTTTTATTGTGTAATCCTTGTATTATATTGTGCTACATACTTTATTCGCACAACCAAAACCCAACAATTCCAGTATTTTTCACACATCAAAATCGCTTCACCCCAAATTCTGTCTAAATACCTTACTAAACTAAACAGCATCTCGTGCTTATTGAACAGCCACAGTCGAACTTGCATCCATGCTTCTACTAACCTGAATGCATGATCAGGCTGCTCTAGAGCATAAAGTTATATCATGCACATCCCACTTTTATATCAGGTGCACTGTCAAAAGCAACATGGAAGTTACGACAGAAAAGTAAATATCAACACACCGGAGAGCTTCGGCTCGCATTGGAAAAGAGCTCCGGCTCACTTTGGAAACTACTGGGAGCTTTACAGTGTGGATCTTTACTGAATTTGCTCTATAGGAGCAGACTCAGGAACAGGCATGAGCCTAATCTCCCAAACTTGTTCTCCAAGCCAGAGGGCCACTAATTTATTGGGCTGTTGTACACCTCGGACAGGGATGGTACTTAGGATTCCACAAATCCAGACCAGTCAGTGACGTTAAGATTCCAAACCAGTTATGATTCCAAGATTCCAAACTGTGCATGATCCATTATTTCAAAGATTCCATTACTTGAAAAACCATTCTTGAAAAAAAAAATGTCTATGAGTTCACAGACAAAATGCTGTATGCCCAACCCCATGTGTTGTTAGAGGACAACAGAAGCATCGAGTGGATGCGTGCCTATTTGTTTGCATAAGCGTCAGCTCATTTCTGACTCTTAGGGGAGGTCACTGGAGGCCTCCTAAAGCACTGCTCTACGAATTTGGACTTGCAACAGCACTATATCTGTTCTTCCTGCAAACATTTGCAAATACAGTTTGTGTCTGAAAAATTGCACAGGGTGTCCCTAAAGTCTGTACACAAAGGGAATATTACTAAGACAGCAGGTTCACGTGAATCTCGCAAAGGGCATAAAACTTTGTCTCAAAAATGGTGAAAGTCACATTGAAGATGCTATTGATATTTTAATTAAATGAAATGTATTGATTTGTGTATTTTATACATTCCGCTGGTGTGCTCAGATCTCAGGAACATTCTGTGTAAAAATAAATGTACCTGTCTTTCAAACTCCTGATTTGCTGGTATTGTAATCAGCATCTTGCATTCCTATCTTTATGTTGTTTATCTGTTTTGAGATGTCATATAATGGCCATTGGTATTTATTATGGCCAGTTAAGAGCAGGTGAAGAGATTATGTAAACTTGTCATGACAATGGCCGCTGGGCACATGTGCCATCGAGCTGTTTAAGTGACAGCTGTGGGCACTCGTCATAACATCTAAACAGCGTTTACTGGGATGGACAGGGCACAGGGGTCAGGGCCAACAGAGGTGACGGCAGGGGCATGTTAGGCTACCAGTTTGTCTTTGTGTGAGAGCTCGGCCTACATCTCCTGCACATGTATAATACATGGACCTTTTGTGCTTTGCATGCCAAAATGCATGTTAAGGAATGAATGATTCATGAAGTTTCATGTATTGTGCAGCGATGGCTGGCGCTGAAGTGTTCAAAGTAAAGTGCTAAAGTCAGTGAGGTGATTAGGATTGGGATTATTTTTCCCGTGCTGAATCCAGAGAGTCCAGTCCAGGGATGGAAATTGGCACCTTCCACCTGCCAAATGCTGGTAGAAAATAGGAAAGCATCGGTTGATTTCAGAATAAACAAAAATAGTAATTTACTTTAGTGAGTTGTAGCATGTAGCTGTCAGTGGCTGGTATAGATTCACATTTTGCAAAGTTAATTTTTCACCCCTGTTCTAGTCTGGCTGAACATACTTGTGTATTCGAATGCCCTACAGTGGATGGCAATCTACAAAACAAAGCGATATAGTTAGGGAGGTTCTTATGCTTGGGCTAGTTTTTCATGGTAAATCCACAGCACCCTGTCTGACTGAACATACCCTTTCAATAATTGTTGTCAATATTATTTTTTTATTAGTAGTAGTAGTAATAATATTATTGATGTTATTATTATTATTATTATCATTATTGTTATTATTTTTGTTAAGGGCGCCCCCTCTCTCGCAAGAGCAATAGTGCAATGTAATGTGCAATATGAATAATGAAAATATAATAAAATACAATGCAGAATGCAATACACGGAGAAGTGGGAGGCACCCAACTAATCAGCAGCTCAGTCAATTATGATGATTATTGTTATTATTATTATTATTGCTATTGTTATTGTTATTATTATTATTATTATTAACATGCCCGCTTTCCCCTCCGTCTCTATGTGCACAGGCCTCCGGAGTGACCGTGACAGATGACGTGATCACCGTCTTCAACGAGATGAAGGTGCGCAAAGCTGCAGCCACGGAGGAGGAGAAGAGGATGAGGAAGAAGGCCGTGCTCTTCTGCCTCAGCGACGACAAGAAGAAGATCATCCTGGAGGAGGGCCGCGAGATCCTGCAGGGGGACGAGGGTGACCCCTACCTGAAGTTCGTCAAGATGCTACCCCCCGACGACTGTCGCTACGCGCTCTACGACGCCACCTACGAGACCAAGGAGACCAAGAAGGAGGACCTGGTGTTTATTTTCTGGTGAGAGCCTTGCCAAGTAGATAATAGGTCTACATTTATCAGCATTATACAGTTATTCTCCAGGCCATATATATATATATAAATTGATTTATCCTGCCACTTCCATTTTTTTGGCCATTCACAACTTAATTTTATGTGTTTGCCTCACTTATGAAGAAAGTTCAGATGTGGGTGCGTAAAGAGATGTGTGAGTCCTGTATGGTGTAAAAAGTCATGTGTGACATCCTATGTAGTGTAAACTGATATTTGTGTGTCGTGTGTGTGTGTGTGTGTGTGTGTGTGTGTGTGTGTGTGTGTGCAGGGCTCCTGAGAGCGCACCCCTGAAGAGTAAGATGATCTATGCCAGCTCCAAGGATGCCATCAAGAGGAACTTCACAGGTGAGTAGGAGCTCCACCCACATTTGTGTGTTGACGTGTGTGTGACGATCATTAGTGTCCTGCCCACATGTATGTGTCACTGCATGATCATCATTAGTGTCCCATCCATTCAAGGGCTCAGCTAGAGTTTAAATTGGGCCAGAGGCCCCTTCAGAGCTCAGCTCCCCCTCCTCACCTTAGCAATACAGCTGAATTAGTTTGCCAACATGAGAATGGCAGAGAAATGCTCCGATTGATACAATTCCATATGAAATATTCTAATACGGGAACAGCAGTTTAATATATTAAAAATCCTTTATTGCTATCTCATACCTACTGACATAGCATACATGTACTTTTCCTTTTTAATACCTAAATGCCAACATACCGGCAGGAATGTCAGGAAAATATTAGGGTATCGAATATCAGATACCTCACCAGCATGCCTACCAATCTCAGGTGCAAGTATGAAATTGTCTGTGAGTGCTGTGAGAATGTCACCAGTGAAACACACACAGTAGTGGCCTGTGCATGAAGCATAACCTAGTAATGATTCAGCAGCTTCTGATTAATATAGCCACCTCATGCAGACTCATGCTGTCTTGTTCATAGACCTCATCTCTTCTGCAGTAACTGTGGGCATAACTGTTTCAATAAATTGGCATGTGCATATATGAGACAAGTGTTTATTAAATGAATCTGGCTCTGCAAAAATGACAAATTCCCTATAAAAAATGGATAGCTGAATGGATAGCTAAATCTGGTACATTTGCATTATGTGAGCCTTATAATCAGTGTACACTGTCTCTCTTTTAGTAAACAAATGAACAAACATCCGTTGCGGGGACTTAATGTCAAGTGTGTGTGTTCATGTGTGGTGAAGTAGCCTGTGTTGTGAGGGATGTGTGACGTGTCCTGTTTGTGTCGCAGGCATCAAACACGAGTGGCAGGTCAACGGCTTAGAGGACATCAAAGACCGGAAAACCCTGGCAGAGAAGCTGGGCGGCTCCTCCGTAATCACCGTTGAAGGTGGCGCCTTATAGATCCGTCAATCTCACTCAGCACGGTTGACTGGTTCACGAAAAAAAAAAACAACTACAAACAAACAAACACTGAAGTTAGAATCCAATGGGGTCTGGTTGTGCATTCCAGGGGAGGGGTGGGGGTATTGGGTAACGGGGCACCAGGATGAGGATAGGGTGGGGATGGGGTGTACAAGGGATGGGGTGGGGGGGGTTAGCTGTGTATACTTTGACTGCTGGTTGGCATTCCAGTTCTGCCGCTCTCGCACCCACCACAACACTACACTACAGAGGAACCGTGACATGATAAAAAACAGTGCATTACTAAAATGGATCAGAAATCATACTCGCATCATTCATACGTTCACACGTTTAAGTACAAAAAGCTGAGGGGGGTGGGAGACCCATATAGTGATTTTACCATGCCCACATGTTTTACCGTTCATCAGTGTTTTACTCCTGATTTATGTTAAAGAAAAACAAGGAAAGAAAATGTTTTTGATTGGAAATGAAGGATGGTGTGGAGAGTGTTGGGATATCAGACAGTTGAATGAGTACAATGGTGGGACCATGGTAAAATTGTCAAAATATAATTCAACACTACTCTTAATTATCTACAGGTAATTCCATATATTTTTGCCAAACTTGTAGGCTTTAATATTTTTTCTTTTTGTGTAAAACTAGGTTTTAAATTTACAAGTTGTGAAGGATTTTTTTTATTTTCTATAGCTGTGTTTCCATTCCTGTAAAACCTAACTGACAAGAGACCAGTCATTTCTAGACCGTGTCTAGTCCAGACAAGACAGCCTTCTGTCAGACTTGGACTCAATGCATTCCCTTCTAAAGAACCAAACACTAGAATCTTCTGGAACAGAAAAAGAGGAACAGGTTAGTGCGACAGAATTAGGTGCTGTGAGAAAGGAGGAACGGCTGAAGCTCTTGAGTGGAAGGATGAAGGATGAAATGGACTGTGAATGTCTTCTTTTGTCTCTTTATGTGGAATAAAATGCACTTAATGTTGTCCTCACTGGCGTCTCTCTCTCTTTATTTTGTCCTTTCGGAATTCAGACATAACTTTTATCCTCACATTAATCTCTATTCCAACCTAATCTCTTACCGTTAATCCCACCCACAAATCATCAAATTTGGGAAGAGAATTATGTTAGTGCTTAGTTATGCCGTCATCAAATGTCAGTTGAAGAAAGAAGTGGGGATTGTGCTAAAGACTGTTCAGAAAACCTGCTACAGTGTAGTTCTGAGACAGTACATTAGATATGGCCATAACATCTTCTAGTCCAGTGAAAGACAAAGTATAAGCAGTGTTATGGTAGCTATTTTGAAGGGATAGGTTTGCAAGCCACCAAATTACTACTCAATACTGGTCAAAAGTACAGTAAAGCCCTCTAAATCTACAGAAGTTGACAAAAAGCCACTTTGAAAAATCAGTTCAAACTACTTTTTTTTTAGAAAGATCAAGTTGACTGCACACATGAAATGTAATTATAACAAAATACGATACACAACAGCAAAAAGTGCCTACTTGTTGAAAGGTCATACATGAACATAAAATACATTTATGTTTCTTAGATTTGTGTTTGTTGTCCTTGTAGCGGAGAGCATATTTTCTCCTGGCCTGGGTAGCTCACATGCACTGAATGTAAGTTTGGTCAGTGTGGCTAGTCAGTGTCATGCGTGGCCTTTTTTTCTCCCCTGAGGCCAAAACAGTCATGATATCATGATGACATTGTGTAGTGCTCACACTGCGGCAACACCCACCCTTTTACACACACACACACAAACACTCACATGGTGTGTAGTGGGGGCTGTCTAAACAATGTATTACCTGAGCATGATCATGCTCTTCCTGTGGTCAGGATGAAAGAGACAGGGTGCGGGCCTGGTCAGATGGGTTTCAATTACAGAGCCGGGAAACAATTAACAGAGAGTTTGTGACCTACAAGTGAGCACTCTGTCAGAATACAACTCCATGAAAATGTCTTCTAACCAACTGGAAAGAGTTTCATAACTGCCACTACAAAACACAGTTGTTCTAATTGTTTAATTACATGTACATAACAACTGCCCAACACTTGGTTTAGTTAGGTTAAGTAGTGACAAATAGTGTCATCACACCAGAGTTCACAGAGGCCATGGAGTGTCTTTGAAACTGTTCATTGTGCACAGACAGCATTTGGGAACAGCAAACTAACAGATAGTCATGTGCTCAACGCGGTGTTCAGTGCTGAAATATTTCCATTATCCAGCAATAGAAAAAGCCACTGCACAAAACCACTGTGATAGGTGTGCATGGTTCAGATGGGTGCCAGACAATTAATGAAGGCACACTGCAGCAAAACGCTGCATGAGGATGGCAGTGATGCCAGTGAAATTGAAAGTTTGTGCTAAGTCGAGCATCCCCTATACGTGCGGGGAATATTTAAAAGAGAGAGGGTAACACTTCTGAAGAGGACTTCAAATGAAAGAATACCCATGGCCATGCAGTAGGCCAGTATACAATTTAAATACAAGATGCAAACTTTTTGAAAAATGTGTGTATTCTGCATGGTCATTGGACCCAGACACACACACACACACACACACACACACACACACACAGGCTTGCATGCTCTCTCAGGCATGGACACACACATGCTCTCTGTACATGAACACACACACACACACGCACACTTACATCCGCACTCACACAAGCTGACACACATACAGACAGACTAAATAAATGATGAGTGGTGTGCTGATTCCAGCTGAGTTTTCCGTGGTGAGGTGTCTGGATTCAGGCCACACCGGGATGCAGATAACCCAGAGTCCAGGGTCAACCATGTACCTCTACACACACAAAAAATGGCCTTTTGGGTGTGTGTGTGTGTGTTAAAATGAGTAGACCTATACACCTATAGCAATTATTACACTGTAATAAAATACTGAATATAAATAATGATGCACAGAAGTCAGGGCTGTTTGTTTGGGGAGTCAGATCTGTTTGTTGTAATTACAGCTAGACCTCCCCAGCGCCTCCCTCTGTCTCCCCTCCATACACTCACCTCTACTTACACACAGACACGGACACTTTCATTGGGTTTGAGTGGACAAAGTGCAGGTGTGCATCCTCATGAGCATATAAGCTTGCTGGGTATCAAACGTGACTGTAAAAACTACAGACAAACTTAAGCTTAGTTTAAAGTTAGCCGATCAGACAGAACTAGATTTAACCAAATATGGTCATTTCTAACCGATTTTGTGTTTATTAGCTTAGGCTAGAGCAAGTTTGGCTTTTTTTTTTCAGAACTAAAGTGCTTGGCGCTACTAACCATGAGACTGTTAGCAGTTTGTGTCAGTCAGGAAGAGTTCAGGGCTCCCAAGGTCATGGAGAAGCTGGAAAAGAAACATAATTCTGAATGAGAATAAATAATGGGAATGAAATGCCCTTTTTACCAGGACTGGAAAAATCATAGATTTCAGTAAATTCATTGAAAGTTTTGAGGGGTCATAATATTCATATTTTTTCAATCTACGGACAAGTGAGGACAATATGGATTGTATATTATATTTTAGGTATTTGTTCGAGACCCAGAACCCCACTGCTGCTTACTCACACTTAACAGTGTGGTAGCAGAAGATTGTTGGGTTACAGTTAATTAAAGCTCTTTTGTTAAATAAAGAGCAATATACTTGCATGATTTGTATGTTAAAAGTAAGTAAATATGAAGTACTTAGTCCCAAACTGGAATGAAATCTGCAACATTGTGTGCTTACAGATGGTCAAAGGAGGCCATGGAGGTTTTATGTAAGGTTGTTGGAAGGTCATGGTTTTGAAATCTTGTCTGCAAAAATGGTTGAGAAACACTGGGAGTTGTGGGGGAGAGGTGACCTTTAACCTTCTGACCTGTCAGGTCACTCTAGGCCTCATTATGATTTCTGTGATAAACAAATACTCCTGAAGGTGTAGTCTGTGATTCGCATCCAGTACCAGTTTTTATAAAGGAATTGAAAAAGCCCTTAGTGGCTATGCTAACGTGTTGTGTACGTAGGTCTGCCTGTACAGTAAATGGGAAATAAACAAGGTCAGGCGGTGGGCCAGAGGCTGATGTCTGTTGTAATTTGTCATATGATTGATCCCTGGCGATAGAGTAGCTGGCTTTTTTTTTCGTGTCAACTCAAAAGGAAATTATAAACACACTTTTCATCTATTGGTGGTTTCAAGCTGAATTACTAACTTGTCCTTTATGAACAAGAAGCTGACCAGCTAGGCTTAACATTTTTTTCTATTTATATTGCCATGCCAAAGAGCCTTTTCTTCCAAAGAATAAGATATGATTATATATATATATATATTCCTTACAATCCCTGATTACAGTTAGAACTGCTATGACAAGCATTCGAGTTCCAGAATTCCCAGCCACATTCCTGTCACTGCTGTGGTTTTTCAAGGAATTCTATGTCATTACCTCTCGTGGGCTTAGCGTGAGTGGACATCGACATTCACAGCAGTAATTTACTCGTCTGTCGTCAGACCACAGCTCGTCTCTCACATAGCTCAGGGTGCTTCGTCAGCTCTTTGTTTCCCTTCTCTTTATCTGTCTGCTCTCCTTTTGTTCCCACACTGGCCTGTGTGTTGTGCTTACCTCCTGAGATTTCAGAGGGTCTAGATAGAGCCTAACTCTATCTTCCTCTGCTCAGAGAGCTGTGTAGGATTCACCTGATGTTTAGCTACACTGTCAAGTCAAGTCAGTTTATTGTCATTTCGAGGGGCAAATACTTTTGCAGGCAAGACAACATAACACCATGGACACTAGACAGCACAAAAAAACAACACACAACTCACAGACAGCATCACACAACTTAAAACTTCTCCCATCTCTCTCCTCACGCCATGCCTTGCCTAATTGCTTGATGAGTTGATTAATCAGATCTCAGATTAACTGATCAGCTGACCTATCAGTCATTAAGTGGATGTGCACTCATTGCCCCTGTGAGAGAGGAGACGGCTGTGGGTGCCAGAGGGAGCTCAGGACAGCCCCACTTCCTGCTTCCCTTCTCTGCTCTTCCCTGGATGTGTTCCTCTGATTCCCTTGGCAGTCTCGCGTGTCCTGTCCTTGGATAGTCTCAGTCGGCCCCCAATGTAGCTTTCACTCTGTGGAGTCTGTGGCAGGTACAAAATGTTCTTTCAGCAATCAGTTACCGTATAAACACAACCAGACAAGCAGCCAGAGGTAAATTCAACATTGTTAAAAAATACTCTCGCTGCGACATTTTAAAGGCATCCTCTCCACACTCTGTCAGCTGATACATAGGTGGATGAATACATAAATAGATAGATGGGAAGATTGTATCCTTAATGTATCCCTGAAGGGAAACTGCAGTGGTACAGCAGCATTTCATAGTAAACAGTGGGCCAGACTTTCACAAACTGCACTCCAAAAAATTAATGGGGCCAGTAGGGGTTCATCATTGCCATAGAAGAACCTCCACTCTCCATGGAACCATCCAGAGATTTAAAGAACCATTTACGTAGCTTTATTTTTTAGTGTATAAGTGAAAGGTACTTCACATTGGAAATGGTGGAAACAGAGCCTCAGATCATAATTATGTAGGCTATGTTATGTCATATCAGCGTCGAATGGTTTTTAAAGAACTGTTGCCTTGACGCTTCTTTGAAACACTGAAAAAAGTTCTTCTATGGCATCGCTCTGAAGATTGTTACTGGCCCCATTATTTTTAGAGTGTGTTTGCACAAAATAAACACGACAGTACAGGAGTCTCTATATTTACACCATAATGTAGATAAATAAAAAAAGATAGATATAGAAATATATTTACAAACATACATACATACACATACTATGATATTATTAGGTAGTTAGAAATAGACTGAAATTAAATAAATGTTTGACCTTGGAGGTGATGATAGACAGCCAACCCAGACGTGCATGGTTCTGTACAGCTGGGCCCAAAGTTGCTTGATGTCATTGATTAATAGATACAAAGATGTCACTTGGACAACACTGAGAAGTTTGTGGCTAAAAATGAAGGTCATATGTGTGGAAAGATGTCTCCTGACTCTAAAGCAGGGGCTGACAAAAACACTCACTAATTACAATTACAATTGTCAGTTTAACTTTGGTTATCACAGATGGGTCTCTCCATGTTTGGTTCTGCTTTGGTTGTTTTTCCTACAGTTTAAATCTAATTTTAAACACGTTGCACACTGAATTAACCCAGTGTTCCTATACATCCCCACAATTATATACTCACTTCCATGTTTTACCAGTAGGTGGCGCCTGACTCCAGAGGGCCAGTGTGAGCTTCTGGGCTGCTGATTTCAATGGAGAGGCACTCAGAAAAGGTGAGGGATCAACAGCTCTCATCAAGGCCTGTCAAAGAGCCGCTACCGACAGGAGCATGGTACCCATCAGTTCACCTGTCACTGTGCAGGGAACCCACCAAAGGGGGGAACCCACCAAACCCAACTACACAGGCTGTGGGTGGAGACATGATGCTCAAAAAGGTTCAGCGTGATTCACTACTGGAAACTGTGAAGAACCATGTACTTCTTTAGCTAATAAAATCTAAATCTAATCAATTTAAGTGCACAATCTCAGGGTCTGATAATAGACAAGGTCCAAGACATAATACTAAAACATTTTATGTAGCACAGTCAAAAACAAAAAGGTTAAAGTGCTCTGTTGGGAATAAAAAAAATATGAAAAGGCCTTTAATAAACTATACTGAATGATTAATAAGAAATGGGCCTGTGTGTTGTAGGCCATTTTGTACTTCCTCAGGGCACAAAATGGTGAAACAGAATGATCAATGATGGAACAAAATGGCAAATGTTGCAAAAATGTATACATGGGTCTACTTTCTAATTTGTTTTACAATTTGGTGTCTTGAGGAAGGTTTATGTCCATTAGCTTTCAATAGTTTGACTTTTTTATCTATTGTTTTCTTTCATATGCAGTGCCGCTACATTTTTGGTTTTGACCTCAAACTTACACCCAGTACTAAAGAGCACCTGTTTTAAGTATTTAGTAGATAAAGGCTCTGTCTTTTTCGGGTTTGTCTTAAATGTTGCACTACAGCGTCAGTAGCACTGGTTGATTCAGTACATAGTATGTTATATAGTAAATGAGTGAGCATTTCGGATTTGCCATTATACTCTTGGTAATGTTCTGAGCTTCGGTGTTCCTCTCTGAAATACAGCTGTAGTTTAAAGATGTTCCTTTTTTCAAATTTACGGTAATCCAAACAACCCAAACATTTTCATTTTGCATGCTATGAAAAAAAAACATCAAGTGCAAATAGAGGGGAGAACCCAGATTACACCTCTGCTAAATACAGTTTCTATCCATCTGCCATCACCTGGTAATATGTTACAGGACTAGATACTCTGATATACTCCATATACTGTATGTTTACTTACATTGTCCATTTGCAAAGGACAGATGTAATATATACATTGGTGGCTATTTTTCTTAGTTAGTTTTTATTTATATTTATCGTCTACGGTCCATTTATATATTTATATATATTATTACATTACATATTACATATATATATATTTTACGGGCCATTTATATATTTTTTATAATGTATTATAATTTTATCATTATAATTTTATTATTTATAATTTTATCATTATAATTTTATAATGTTTGCCCTGGAAAACTTGCACCTTGAATTTAATTGTGCAATGTGTCATTGTCACAATGACAATAAAGACTCTGATGAGCATTTTTTTTGTATTGTTTTGTATATTACTGCCCTTGTACATTATGTGTTTATTGCCTGGTATGTATATTATGTGACTTTCAAACTGTTGTCCCTGTTGTACAGTAAATCCTATACATTACTTTTGTCTGTGAATCACTACATGTCAATATGTTGACTGCATACAGAGAGTGGACATCTGCCAGAGTCGAATTCCTTGTGTATGAAAATATACTTGGCCAATAAATCTGATTCTGATAGAGCTGGGAGATTTATTGAGTATGCATGGTCTACATGTAAGTGCTTAGGACACATCTCTGGGCCTCCACTCTGTCTGCTAAACACCATTAGTGGGACCCACCCTAATAGATTACTCTGCCTGTTCAACTCAGGGGGCAATCTGTATATCTCATTCTGGTTGTTGTTGTTGTTGTTGTTGTTTTTCATCTTATAGAATGGGCTTGGAACCTGAAAATATATTCGAATGTGTTCAAATGTATATTTTTATTTCTGAGATGTAAAATATGTGGTTAAAATAATCTGGATTGTTTAAGAAGGCTGAAGCCAGTGCTAATAGCTAACGACATGGCCACCTTCACCTGTGAAATGTTCTGTGGGGAAGTACTGGATATTGTTATCCACCATTATCACATTTTTTACACAAACGCGCTCAAGTACACCCATAATTTCTTTCAAATCAGTCACGAAACGCACAGCTTAACATAGTACAAAATAAAACAGTGCAGTAACAGAAAACTGTAATTCAGGGGATTAAAGGTAGGCCTACTATAAATTAACTGCATAACCTACAAGTGATTAGAGGAAATCCATGCACGCGCCCCAAATTACGTCAACACATTTGCATCCTCTCTTTCTCTCTCACACACACAGACACAAACAAACACACATGCACACCCACACACGCACGCACGCTGGGCTGAGATGAGTCAGTATAGGGAAATAACAGAAATGATGGAAATCGATGTTCAGAAATTGAGCCAATCAGCATTTAAATTAGCAACATTAGCCTGCATTAGATGAGCGCCGACCTGAGGGAAAGTGTGCACTCACACCGAGCTGTGGCGGTGACATCATCGGAAGCCCTGAGCCTGTGCCGTGCAGGTGCGAACGGGGTTGCCAAAACAGAACGGCAAGGAAAGCGCAGAGTCGGGCCAGGTGTGCTTCCACAGCGCGCGTGGTGTAAAACAAGCAACACATGTGCCATTTTATCACACAAACAGCGAGAGACGGGTTTGTTTTTTTTTGGGCGGGCACAGCGGGATACGTTACACTGGGCACGTGCCAAAGAGGTGCACACACGTCGTCTTTCTCTAAAACCCTTCTGCCTCCCTCTCACGGTGGTCGCGTCAAACACTCAGAAAATGGATGGACAGTTACAGCTCGGTCACGGCTACCTGTAACATCTTGATCCCTGTGCTCTGGGTCACACGGACAAATCAACATTCATTTCCATTTTGTGCGTAGGATGCTATAGCATCGCAAACAGCATCCTAAATCACAGATGCAACAGCGACTGCGGTGACGTGGTAACTATCGTACGCTGATGATGAGAATGCACCCGCTTTGGCGATGCTACCTTCTGCAAGTCTTCACGAAGCTGGCGGTAAATGGGTTGAAAAACCTCGCGGGGAGGTCCCGTCGGTGGACCGTGGATCTGTGTGAGTCTTGGACCTGTCTTCGGTGCTGACATCGCTATCGAGCCTAAATCAACAGCGAGAGGGGAAATCTGACGATGCCAGGGGTGACGGTGACCGGAGAGGCGCCCACATTGAACGGGGGCAGAGAGGAGGTACGACGCGAGAGAGTTTGTAAATAGCCTAATCTGTGTGACCGGTGACTTTTCTTTAAAATCAGGTTTGTTTCTGAAAGTTCTGTAGTGGGGAAACAGGCGATGTTGTGACCCAAGCATTTAACCTTGCGACTGGGTCTCAGTGAATGTTTTACGAGGGAAACAACGCCAGATAGGCTATACATGGTTTACGCGCAATAATAACCAAAGGTCATTATGGCAAAGCTGTCCTGTAGCATAACCTACGCACAGAGACTAGAATAGACACATTGTTTTGGTAAAAGAAAATGTGTATGTTGCATTTTCCATTCAACGAAGCCCTCTCCTGTCAAGAAGCCTATCTCCCTGTGACGTAGTCTGTGATAGAAAATGAAAGGTGAGACAAAACGTTTTCCATGAGGCTTATTGCTCTATTTATATATCTCTCAGACATCATGTATGGATTTTTTGCATCAAGTATAAGGTAATGACTCACTACTAATAATTTGCTTATTTACTTGTAAAGAAAAGTACTATTTGCCCGGTCTGCAGTTGGTCAGTGCCAGTGGAACGCAGTGCAACCACAGTAACCCACCTCCAGAGCGCAGTTCTCTGCTGTCCACTGTCATGGATCTGTTGCCCCTCTCATCCCATGTGTACACACACACACACACACACACAGGGAAAGAACACAGCCACCGTGTTGTGTACATACGCTTCTGTGTGTGTTTGTGTGTGTGTGTGTGTGTGTATCTGTGCCTGTGCCTGTGAGTGTTTGTGTGCCCATGTGTGTGGGCACATGCCAGTGTGTGTGCATGTTTGTGTGTGTGTGTGTATGGGACAGAGGGGCAGGGCAGGAGAAGATGTGTTTGATCAGGAGAAATAGGAATTGGCTGGGCTTCACAGTCAGCAGCAGGAGGTGGCTGAAGGTTCTGGTCGGGTGGGTATGGAGGGCGTAATGCAGTCCTCGAGCCCGAGCCTCTTCTCCTCCCCTCCCCTCCCCTCCCTCCGTGGGCTCCGAGTCCCCCCTCCCTCCAAGGGCTCTCCGTCTCTCCCCCCCCTTCCTCTCTACAGACTATCAGTCTCTCCCTCGTCTATCCATGGGCTACTGGTCCTGCAGGCTGCAGGGTCAGTGTCAGCCGTGTGGAGAGGACGACGGTCATGTTCATGGGCGTCCGTCCGTGTGAGAGGGCCACTTGACCAGTGTGATAGGCGTGCGTCTCTCCGCCGCTGTCCGCAGGCAGGTTTCGAGGTGCTCGATGGGCGTGACAGATGCGCGGGTGTTGTCGTGCGCACGCAGAGGTTGGGTTGCCGTGGCGGCTTGCGTGGAGGGGCTGCTGGTTGCCGTGACCACGGGAGGCTGAGGCTCCATGTGATGGTGCATTGGCTCGCCTCGCCTCCTTATCTCTCCTCTCTGTTGCCACGGCGCCCAGCGCTCTCAGCACACCGGCTAATTTAAGCCCCGCTTGCGTCCTCACCAACACACACTCAAGGCGCATAGACACACACACACTCGAACACAAGACGGGCAAACACACCCTCACCGCATAGACACACACTCCAACACATGACAGACACACATATCATTACCTCACTAACATACACTCAAACGCATAAGTGGCAAACACACACTTACCACAAACACACACTCGTACACAACAGACAAACACACTCTCATTCCACAAACACACACTGAAGCAAATGGCACACACACACACACACACATACAAACATGGTTCTTATCCCACAAGCACACTCTAATATGACAGGCTAGCACACAGACACCATTTAGATACACACACACACTAAAACGTTCCCATTCCACAAACACATACTGTGCATGACAGGCCAGCACACCCACACCACACACAAACAACACACACACATACACATGACTGGCAAGTTCAATCATATTGCACAGATGTACTGACTCACAACATTTGGGCACATGGTTCTGTGTGTGTTTACAGATGAGATTTCAGACATACCTAAAGTCATAGCAACAGTGATCTGGAGTTGTTTTGATTTCGAGAGTTCTTCTTCTTAATTAAAAACCAGGCACAGTGCATGACACCACACGGTCAAGAATTCTGCTTAGCTGTGAAGTGCAGCCCATTGCCGGTGGACTGACTGTGGAAAATAAATGGCTGTGATCTGGTGGGGATGAGGTGCTGGATGGAGACAGCGGGTACGGGGCCAACTGGGCTCAGTCCTGAGTCGGTCTCTTGTTGATGCTTATAGTTGGGGGTCTTGGGTGAGAGTGGTCTCTGACATTGGGGATGGCTGCTACAAAACGCTGCTGTGTGTGTGTTTGGAAGTGTCTGCCTTACAGTTCTCTGTTTAAACAGTATGATCAGACAGATAGAGCAAAGACATTAATATATGTTGACATAAAGCAAAGCTGTCAGTATGTCTGGAATTTAGTTATAGATAGATTATGCTTTATTACCACACAACAAAGTTGGTGGTAATTGTGGTTAAGGTAGCTTAGTCCAAGGAGAAAGAAAAATAAATAAATAAATAAAAAGTAGATCATTCAGGTCAGTTTAGCAGTGTTCTGAGTCTGATGGCTGAAGGAAAGAAGCTGTCTGTGAAACGTGTTGTGTCATGACATGACATGGACGAGAGGGTCATTGATTATCTTGGAGGCTCTGTGTAAGCTGTGGACTGAAGTGGTGTCTGAGGCCTTAGTCACAATCCTCTCCAGTTTTATTCCTGGTCGGGACTGTGTCATACCAGACAATGATGGAAGAGGTGATGACACTCTCTATGATGGCTTTATAAAAAATGCACAAACAGATGTCTACTCACATGAAACTTCTTCAGTTGCCTTAAGAAGTCCAATCTTTGTTGTGCTTTTTTGATGATACGGGTGTTGTTACCTTACCATTTCAGAGTGTTGCTGATGTAAGAGGCAAGAAATTTCAAAGAGTCTGCAAAAGCTGTGAGCTGTATCAAACATGAAATAGAAAGTCTCGCTCTTAGCCAGCGTTCTAAGTCAAGCCTGAAATATCAAACATGTTTTTTTTCCTCCGATTTTGCGATCGGGCACTTTTGGAGCGGCTAGGATTCCATCTTAGAACATTATGCCAGGCAGGGCAGTCTGGGCCGATTCTCAGGCCCGATCAAGCTGCCATGGTAACGCCACCTCTGATTGTCGCAGGGGGCAAAACGGGACAAAAATCATAACGTTTTTCTTGTAGAGTGAGATGGCCTTTAATGAGCCAAAAACAGTTTTCCACCCAGGAGAATATAATGATTTTATTGTATTCTGTTCTATTGTATTCTGTTCTGTGATTCTGAGGCCCCTGAACTGATTTTGGGCCCTCATCAAATATAACGGCCATTATTATTACTATTATTATTGTTGTTATTATTATTATACTTACTATAATTATTGTTGTTATTACCACTAGTAATACTACTAATACTACTGGTACTACTACTACATTTCTTTTGGGGGGGGGGGGGGGGGTATTAGGCCCTCTGTAGGCCTCCAAATGGTTAACAGCCCCTCTAATAAAGTCCACAGAGGAATTCACACTTCTGAATAGCAGTGAAAGGAGATTGAAGATATGTATTAGTCAAACCATTGATGTGACTCCATCATTGAGCTATCGAGTAATTACGCAGCCCCATGTCTCTATACACTGACAACATTCTCAGTGGTTTTATTGAAGGACAACTTTAGTCATTTACAACATGCACCTCTATCGCTTAAGCTACCCGAGACTTGCCAGTACCGAAGACGCAAGAATTTTTTCTTACTATCTTACTAACAGAACCTTGTTATTCTTGGCTCTTTCACCAGTAGAACCTGTTAGCTCCTGTCTAGAACTTTGCCCCATGTCTGATGGGGTTGTCATGACGATGACGAATGGTGAAACCACCTGAGGTCTCCTGGTGCCTAATGGAAGTGCTGAAGGTGTTGTGAATAATTAATGGCCTGCCATCTCCAGTATGCCAAACTTCTGGGGTGTGTGGTGGCTCAGCGTGGGGTATTTTTATCCGTGTGATCTTTCATTGTTGATGTGATTGGGCTCCACGGCAGTCTGCGTTGTCGGGGCTAAACACAGAGCAGTCACTCCTGATCCTCTCAAAGCAGACGTGATGACACTTCTGTGCACATCAGGGTAAACCTTAAAATAGTCACTTCAATTAAAAGTGCCAAAAGTGAACTCCCATAACTTCCAAATTTGCCTGAAATCACAGAAAACATTCTTTTTACTGTTTTCAGGATGATATGACAACAAACTGTGGAGGAAAGCATTTCTTGACACACCTTTGGAGTCAATCTGTATACTGTGCCTGTTCCTAATTTGAAGCTATGGGCTATGCTTTGTCTAGAGCTTCCTCTCACCAACAGCCAGCCTCTCACCAACACTTCCAATGGTATACCACAGGCCTTACACACACACTTACACTACACTCATCACAGTTCACACACACACACTGTATCTCATTCCTTACAACACACACTCTTTCCTCTTACACACACTGGTTTGTCTGGGCTTTGATGCTGGCAGCCTTTCCCAGGCACCAGTGGCTCAAGGGAATAGTCTTGTCTAATATCGTAGCGGTGTTCCCTAATGATTTCTGATCTATATATTTATTCAAGTGGCACGCTTATACACAGAGATAAAATATCTGAGCTACATTTTTCCCAAAATATACTGTACATTATTATCATATCCATATTCTATTTACAGTTTGGCAAGACCCAGCTGGGTAAAATAGGTTGCAATTTGGGACTTTTTCCTGGGGAAATACTTGCCAGCTTTATGCTAATACCAAATCGACACAGTCAGAGTATTCATTTAATCTTTCTCAAAAGCCTCCTCCTCAACAACTCTTAAATGGCTGTGTCAAACTAAATGTTTTCTTCCCTGAAGAATGAGAATGATGGATTGCATTAACCTTGAGTAAGGCCTACTCTTTAATCAGCACCCCTAGAGGCAATATGGACAACTTTACAGATGAAAAGCAGACTTTCAGTGTCAATGGTGCTGTTGAAAAGATTGCACGACACCTTTTGAACACATTTTCTTCATATTTAAATCCTTATTTTATGATTGCAGCCTTCTGGTATTGCAGCTGGCATCAAAGTTAGTGATTAGTTTGTGTCTAGCCGTGATTGGTCAGTTAGAAGCCATTGTTTGAATGAGATTGATCAGTTTGTCATCAATGACTAACATAGCTCATATTCAGTGGCCAACTGCAATTGGTCAGTTTATTGTCAGTGGCCAGCTGTGACAGGTCAGTTCATAGTGAGTGGCAACCTGTGATTGGTCAACTCTTAGTCCATGGCTAACTGGGATTGTAGGCCATGAGCCTCAAGCAGAGACACAAGAGATGGAAAGAACGGGAGCAGGGAGAAAGGGAGGTCATTTGGAGGCCTTATTTTACTGTGTGTGTGTGTGTGTGTGTGTGTGTGTGTGTGTGTGTGCGTGTGTGTGTGTGTTACTGTGTGTGTGTGTGTGTGTGTGTGTGTGTGTGTGTGTGTGTGTGTGTGTTACTGTGTGTGTGTGTGTGTGTGTGTGTGTGTGTGCGTGTGTGTGTGTGTGTGTGTGTGTGTGTGTGTGTTACTGTGTGTGTGTGTGTGTGTGTGTGTTACTGTGTGTGTGTGTGTGTGTGTGTGTGTGTGTGTGTGTGTGTGTGTTACTGTGTGTGTGCGTGGGCGAGAGTCTCCTCTAGCCATCAGTTGAGTTCTCTCATTGACCTGCCCCAGTGTTGAGTCTCAGCTAATTGAATGTGTGTGCGCTGGAGGAGCATGGCAGTAAAGCTCCCTACAGGTCGTAAACATCAGGGCCCAGCACCGCCTCTAAAGCTGTCAAATAAACAGCACACTGCTGGGTGTACGGCCATATCCCACAATCACCATTTGCCATAAGTGTCCTCACTAACTGTGTTCTTAGTGCCTGATTTGGTAGAATGAGATGGACTTGACATTGTAACAGTGTGACAGTGTAATTTTTTGGGATGAGTGACACAGTGTTCTTATATTATGGAGTACGTTGAGTTGGAACCCTTGATGAATGAAACCATCTGAAAATTGCTGACTGATGCCCAGAACCCAGGGACCAAACTAAATGAATATGGAATATTTCTAGGCTAAATACATTACAGAATGAAGTTCATTTAATTTACAGTTCATATTCAATTTCATATACATTTTATCACAAACAGTAAAGCTGCTATGAATGGTTATTGATTCCTCCTGTCTGTGGAGTTCATTGACTGATTTAGTAATGAAGAGGCAATGTTGTTTAACAAAATCAGCATATTCTGTGCTTATGGATGCAAGGAATGCAATATTTACACATGCAATATATTGTGCAGCACATTCTTGTAAACAATGCAGCTGTTATGCATGTTCACTGACTGTCACCAACAGCTTGTCTCTGTCTTATAAGGTAGAACGGTCAAAATATATATACAACCATGTATGTCCACTGTATGTGTGCCTCAGCGGTCCCAAAGGTCCTTGCACTGGCCTGTCTCATGTTGATCTACTGTAAGAGGAAGCTGAAAGGTCAAAGGTCAATGGGTCATTAAAGCTGGTCTCTCCTGTGTCATGTTTTTTTGTGAGAGACTCAAAGCTACTCTCAATTAGTTTCTCCCCGAATATCACCTTCACATGCACCCTCTGTGCCCATATTATGCATACTCACTTCTTCGAGTGTACTTGATCTTCTTCATAGTCCCTCTGTCACTTCCTCACTTCTTTTTTTCCTCTCTTTCTCTCCCTGTCTCATACCACCGTTCACTCTCTCTCTCTTTCATATGCTCGCTGTCCATCACAGCCCATCTCTCCATCATGATCTATCTCTGTCCCTCCATACTTTGTCTTTCCATCACACGCTCCCCATCACACATTACTCTGTCTCTCCATCACTCACACCCTCCATCACAATCTCCCACAATCCCACAATCTCAGTCTCCCTCCATCATGATCTCTTAGTTTTTCTTTCCACATCATACTCTACCCAGCTTATCTTTCTGTCTCTCCAACACACTGTCTCTCTGTCCATCACACACACACACACACACACACACACCCATCCATCATGTTCTTTTTCCCTTTTTCTCCTACTCTCTGTCCCTCTTTCTTTCTCTGCCTCTCGCTCTGTCTCTCTTCATCATAGACACTCACTTTCCATCTTATCTTTCTTTCTTTCCAACGTGCTCTCTTTCTCTCCATCCAAATTCTTTTTTTTCACCATGTTCTATTTCCATCCCTCCCTCCCTTCCTCTTGCACTCTCTCTTCCCATCATACACATTCTTTCTCCATTATGTTTTCCTCTCTTTCCAACATGCTCTCTCTCTTACTCTCCATCACACACACACCCTCTTTACCATGTTCTGATTCCCTCTCTTCCTCCCTCCTTCTCTTCCCTGCTTCTCTCTCTCTCTCTCCGTTCGTGGCGCTCCTAACCTCTCTCCCTCTCTTCCCTCCCTATCTCTCTCCGTCTCCCCCTCTCTCTCTCTTCCCTCCCTCTCTCTCCCTCTCTCTCCCTCCCTCCCTCTCTGTCTCTCTCTCTCCGTTCGTGGCACTCCTAACCTCTCTGCCCTCCCTCTGTGTGTGCGTCCAGGCGGTGGTCTCATGTTTCCTGTGGGTCGATGGGGGGAGAGACAGGAGCCCTGTAGCAGGGCCACAGTGGTGGGGGGGGCTGTGTGCTGCTAAGCTTTCCTATCCTGCTGTCCGTATTGTACAGACAGTCGTGGGTGTATCGATATTTTTAAACGTAGCTGATTCCTTTTAGCGACACCTCCGCCTCTGCTGCACAACATATGGCCCATTTGTCCCATAAGCACTTCACTACTTCACTTTCACATTTCCTGCCTGTACCGGGTGTCTATATAGGCAGGTGTGTGTGTGTGTGTGTGTGTGTGTGTGTGTGTGTGTGTGTGGAAGGTGTATGTTTCTTTATGTTCGCACATGTGCATGTGTATCAGCATGCATGTGCATGTGTCAGCAGTGTGTGTATATGTGTGTTTGTTTGTGTGTGTGTATGAAGTTATGTCTGACTGTATGTAGGCTGTGTGATGCCTGGTTTTGTGTGTGTGTGTGTGTGTGTGTGTGTGTGTTTTGTGTTTGTGTATTAATATTAGCTAGTTTCAGTTGTAATTGCCTTGCTCACTGTATTTTATTTGCATAGATGAAATCATAACTACTGGGCACAAATGGCTACTGAGTTCCTGTATTATATAACTCATACCCCAAGTAATTATACTTAATGCTAATAATGTGTCTCAATTAAAGTCTGTGCCGACACACAGATGAGAAGTCTATTACTGCAGAATTACTGCAATAACAACCTCTAAAATCAACTGTTTTACTTAAATTGTAAATGTATTACATTTAATATTAAACTTTAATATTGGACTCAGAGGCTATGGAGGATAAAATATATGAAAGGCCACACAAGTGAGATCAATCCACTTAGCAATACACTTACGCGTAGGCCTTAAACAACTACAGATCTAACGGAGCAGAAAGGCCGGGAAAATAAACGGATGTTTTCTCCACTTTGTTAAGGTGATCTCTGAATTAACTTCCAGATACAAGGGACTTCATTCATTTATCTGCTAGCTTTGAGTTAGAAGTCTAGAGTATAAAGCCAAATTATTTTCTACTTACTAATACAAACATCACACACACAGGGGAAGAAAGAGAGAGAGAGAGATAGAGAGAGAGAAAGAAAGAGAGAGAGAGAAGAAAACACATACAGATGCCTTTACAATTAAAAAATATTTACTACTAGTTCAAATATTTGGTGAAACATGAAAGGGATGCTGTTTTGCTCTTTTGTCCTCTTCTCTGGAGGAGAGATGCCGCCTCAGGATGCACTCAACAAATCTGCATGCTGCCTGCCATTTACAAACACAAACACAGTCATACACACACGCACGCACACACACACACACACACACACAAACACACACACACACACACACACACACGCGCACACACGTTCATACATTCCCACTACCCACGCAGAATAGCATATGAACACACAAACTCTCTTTCTTTTCTCTATCTCTATGTCTCTCTCTCTCTCTCTCTCTCTCTCTCTCTCTCACACACACACACACACACACACACACACACACACACACACACACACTCTTACACTCTCACACAAAAGCTTTTGCATCCACTTGTTTTTGGTTCTCTTCGACATGGCATTGTCCCCAGAGAGCTTCTACGTCTTGGCATGCAGTGGGCCACAAGTGGGCCGCATCCGTCTCAGACCCGCGCTGCCATCTGGGTCAGGGCTCACACAGCGCAGGTTTCTGGAATGTTCTGGAGCCGCGTGAATAATTCACTCCCATGAAGTGCTGCCGAAAAGGCCTGACTGCCTTTAATACAGTATTTATACAAGCACAGATGCAACAACACACACACACACACACACACACACATTACACACATACACTCACACGCTGGCAGGTTTGAACTCAGCCAGCCAGCCTGACATACACAGAAACTCACTCAAAAAGATGTTTGCAGATACACACACACACACACACAGACATACACACACACACACACACACACATACACACACACACACACACACACACACACATACACACACACACACACACACACACACACACACACACACACAGATACACAAACACAGAGAAATACACAAGTCCTGAAATATACAAAAGTCTGTCTGTGAATGTGATGGGATGTTTCTGCATAGTGTTTGAAGGAGAGGTTTGTGTTGGTGATAGTTGGTGTTGTTTGCAGATAGACTAAATAATCTTCCACCATCTCAGACGCTTTCATGTTGCTCTCTGTGTCCTCTTCCAACTCTTCTTGCCTTCTCTCCCCCTCGCTCTTTTTTTCTTCTCTGTTTCTTCCTCTCTCTCTCTCTCTCTCTCTCTCTCCTCACTGCTCCTCCATAGCTATGTCAAAGTGTTCAGCCCTCTCTTCCCTCTCTTCACTCTTCCCTCTTTCCAACTCTCTCCATGCTCCCTCTGCTTCACTCTTTTTCTATGCTATCTCTCTCTAACTATCTCTCTCTCTCTCTCTCTCTCTCTCTCTCTCTCTCTCTCTCTCTCTCTCTCTCTCTCTCTCTCTCTCTCTTTCTTTCTTTTACTCTTGTCCTGTCTCTCTGCTGTTGGACGTCCATGTCTAATGATGGTGTTGGAGCGTTCTATAATGTCTGCGTCATGAATAATTGAGCTCTGATAATGTGGTCCATTTGGAGATGATCTGAGGGCAGCAAGGCTGGACACAACTGCAACTGCAAACAACCCATTGCATTACAGAGAGAGAGAGAGAGAGAGAGAGAGAGAGACAGACAGAGACAGACAGACAGACAGACAGACAGGATATACATATGGGAATAACAAGAAGAAGATGAAGAAGAAGTGAATAGAGAGAATGAAAGACAAAGATAAGAGAAAAACAATGATGGTGAGACAGAAAATAGAACTGAAAAAAAAGAATGAAGAAAGAAAAAGAAATCCCAGGCAGACGGAGAGATAGAGATAGAGATAGAGGAAGAGAGTGCTGATGACTCCCCATAATCAGGCGTCTCTGTGGGTGGTGTGGGGAGAGCAGGTGGTGGAGCAGACAGAGAAACTGAAGAACAATAGAGAGTGAAAGAAAGAGAGAGAGAGAGAGAGGAGAAACCATGAAGAAGAAAACAGAAAAGGAGAGAAAATAAGAGACATTAGAGAAAAAATACTAAATAAGAAAAAAATAAAAGGGGTGAGACAGGAGTAGAGGACGAGAGAGGAAGATAGAAAAGATGAAAAAGACAGGATGAGAAAGAGAGAGGATTTAAGAAAATTCAAGATTCGAAAAGTCAATATGCTGTTTTATTGTTCTACTTTGGCAACACTGCACGAACAGTTCCGCTAATAAGGCAACATTAAAATGAATTGAAAGAAAGAACGAGGACAAAAAACATGAGAGAAGAAGCAGGATGAGGGAGGGGGGAAGGGGTGGGAGAGATGGAAGAGAGGGAGTATGAGAGGCAGACAGTAGAGTAGGCCAGAGAGAGGTAGAGAGACAGACTCGAGGCTCAGAGGCAGTTAGCAGCTGAAATAGCCTTTTGGGGACACACCAGAGGAGCCCCAGAACTCCTCTTAGTCACACAGCTAGGGTAGGGAGACCGATATCACTTAGCTAGGGAAGAAGAGCCCTTAGCACATAAAACAGACCAGTGAAACAGAGAGAGAGAGGGACAGTGTGTGAGTGTGTGTGTGTAGGTGGGGGGGGGGGGGGGGGGGGTCGTGTGTGTGTGTGTGTGTGTGTGTGTGTGTGTGTGTGTGTGTGTGTGTGTGTGTGTGTGTGTGTATGTGTATGCATGTGTATGCATGAGTGTGTGTGTAGGTGTGTGTGTGTGTGTGTGTGTGTGTGTGTGTGTGTGTGTAGGTGTGTGTGTGTGTGTGTGTGTGAATATGCTTTCCACACTCATCCCCTGTGCCTCTGCCTCTGTTTTGACACACTCCCTCCGCCCTTGTCTCTACTTCCATCTTTCGTCCTCAGCCTGTCCTAGTTTCTCAGATGCCTCTCCTCTTCGTCTCACTCACTTACTCTCTTTTCTACCCTTTCTCTCTTCTCCTCTCCTCTCCTCTCTCTTTCCTGCGATTTCTCTCCTCTCCTCTCTTCTCCTCTCCTCTCTCTTTCCTGCCATTTCTCTCCTCTCTTCTCCTCTCCTCTCTTCTTCTCTCTCTTTCCTGTCATTTCTCTCCTCTCCACCTCTCATCTCTCATGTCTGCCCTTTCTCTCCTATCCTTTTCTTTCCTTTCTCCTTTCTTTCTTGCAATTTCTCTCCTCTCCTCTCCACCTCTCCACCTCTCCTCTCTCTTTCCTGCCATTTCTCTCCTTTCCACCACTCATTTCTGTCATGTGTCCTTTCTCTCCTCTCCTCTCTTCTCCTCTCCGATTCTCTCCTTTCTCTTTCCTGCCCTATCTCTCATCTCTTCTGCTCTCTCTCCTCTCTTCCTCTCCTCCTCCTTTCCCTTTCCTCTCTTCCTCTTTCCTCTCATTCTCACCCCCCCACACCACACACACACCACACACGCTGCACACACACACTCTCCTAATTGCCTGTAAGTGTTTCAGATGGCTCATCATCACCACTGTTAAGGAAGCCGCACTCTCCAACTGTTATGCCAGATGATTGAAGCAATTGCCCTGAAGTTCACTACAGGGGCTGTAATGTACAGACACACACAGACACACACAGACACACATGCACACACACATGCACACACACACACACACACACACACACACATGTACACACACACTAAAACACAGACAGACACACACACTCACACATACACACCCACATACACACATCCACCCACCCACCCACACACTCTCTCTCTCTCTCCCTCCCTCTCTCTCTCGCCCCCTCTCTCTCTTTCTTTCTCTCTCTCTCTCTCTCTCTCGCCATCCATCCATGTCCGCCAGCAGTCCCCCAGCCTGTTCTCTTGTCCTTGTGGCAGTGCTGCAATTACTCTACTCCTTTCTCTTTCACACACACACACACACACACACACACACACACACACACACACACACACACACCCCTCCCGCTGGTGTTCCTGCATTTGCTGGGGCTTGGACAGAGGCCCGCCTTTTAGCACTGCAAACCTTCACAGCAAGGGCATGCATCTGGAGTAAGTGCTGATGAGTGTGTGTGTGCTTTTGTGTGTGTGTGTGTGTTGTGTATGTGTGTGTGTGTGTGTGTGTGTGTGTGTGTGTGTGTGTGTTTGTTGTATTTTGTGTGTGTGTTTGTTGTATTTTGTGTGTGTGTGTGTGTGTGTGTGTGTGTGTTTGTGACAGAGAGCGAGATGTGTGTGTGCAGGTTTGAAAGATGAGCTTCATATGGGTCAAGGCTGTATCACTACTCTGCATGGGTATATGCGTCATAGCAATGATGCCCATTGCCTTTACAGGTGCTTGTTCTCACTCTCTCTTGTGACACAGACACACACACACACACACACACACATACACACACACACACACACACACACACACACACACACACACACACACACACACACACACACACAGAGGCAGATATATACAGTACTGTGTAGACATAAACACACACACTGTAATGGTAACACACACTCACAAGCACACTTACACCAAAGTGAAAAACAAATGCACAGACACTAGCAGTAACACAGACACACACACGCTGTCATTTGGCATACGCTTGCACAAAGCCATATGGCTGCAGTACCGGTAAGCTCCACCGGGGCGGAAAGTGGCAGTAGTGAGCTAACTGCCTCCACACTTCACTCCACTCCATCTCTCCTCCAATGAAGGCCAAGAGCCTTCCGCTCTGCCCCTCTGCCCAGGCCACTTTAGGCCTGCGCTCTGTGGAGCAGTGCTGTGCGGAGCTGCTGTGTGGTGTGGGTTTCCAGCAGTCAGGAAATGCATGAGGTCCCCAGGGGTGTCAGAGGGAGAGTCTATTACAGTAAACATCAAGGGTGGGTGGGGGATGGGATGGGTGGATGGGTGGGGGGTTGTAAGGGAGCACCTTACACTGGAAAGCTGAAGACGTGGCTGCGTCATACAAACCAGATATGCATGTGTTTGCTAGGACTTTCAGCTGTCACAGAATTGAAGACTATATGTAGTGCTTAGCATTTTTTACTCTTTTTCTTTGTCTTCTTTCTCTATCTCTCTCTGCCTTGTTCTTTCTCTCACTTGTGAATACCCTCCCACTTCCTCTTCACCTCTTGTTCTCCTTCTCTTTCCCTCTGTCTCTTTTCCTTTTTCGCCCCCACCCACCCCCAACCACTCTTATCCTCTCCCTCTGTTTCTGTTGTCTCTCTTTCTCTCTCTCCTGATCATTCTCTGTGTCCCCTACTCTACTTTCTCTTTCCTGTTATTCCCCCTGTCATACTGCTAATGATGTATATGATACTCTGTGTCCATTATGACCCACCCTACCTCCTCCTTTCACACACACACACACACACACACACACACACACACACACACACACACACACACATAAACTCGCACCGCTCTCTCCATTAACACACATTAAATGTCTCTCTCTGTCTCTGCCCTGACTTCCTGTGGCTAGTAGCAATCATGTTATGTGCTGTGATGTGATGTGCTGTGCTGTGCTCTCTAGTGCTGTGCTGTGATGTGCTGGCTACGCCCAGAGCCTGTCTGTCTGCTCCTGTGCCTTTATGGAAGTCTCATGGCGGCTCCCTGTCCCTCCCTGCTAACCTGCCTGACCATACACACACACATATGCTTGGTTCTGTTACATGTTATACTGTACATACACTCATACACACATTTGGAGCTCTTAAGATGTACTGTACATAACACCATATCGCCGCTGTTGTATGGAAATCTCCAAATAATTTTCTTTTAGCACATTGAAAAAAATGTGTGTTTTGTGAATAATTAAACATTGTGTTGTTAACATTGGTCTTATAATCTGACACAGGGTCATGTGCTTGCATGTTAAATATTTCTCAAAGTCATAGACTGACATGAAGACTGACCTATAGTGTTGTTAAATGAAAAGTAAATTAATTTAAATTAAGAGGTCTTCTCCCAACAGCAGCGATATATATCACATATACTCATTATGTTTTTGAACCATGTCTCCTCCTGTGTCTTATGGATGTGTCATCTGACCCTTTGACCTGTCTGATGACACACACACTTGCTGCTGTTAGATTACACTTGTGTTCATTATACATACACTCAAACACATCTTTGGTACTGATACTTGTAATGCATAGGCTTACACACACATTTGAAGTTGTAATATCTTATTACTATGTAATTTGGAGATGTTACATGTTATACATGCACTCATACACACATTTGGTACTCTTACACGTTATTTATATGGCCATACACACACACACATTTGGTACTCATATTATTAATTTGACAGATCTTTGACCCCCACCCTCATTTTAAACTGATACACTCCCTGCTCTGCTTTGCTTTGTGCTACGTCAACATTTGTTCCCGTATGTCACACACTCACACACACACACCCACGGCTACTTTTCCAAAGCTATCACTCACACAGCTACATTGCATTACAATACATTACACTTAGCAGATGCTTTTATTCAAAGCAACTTACAATAGAGGACACAAATCAAGCTACAGATATGCAGAGGAGAACAGAGTAAACAAGAGCGTAACAAAGCACACACTTTACACAGTTTGTCTTTCCTCTCCTTCTCTCTCTCTCTCTCTCTATCTCTCTCTCTCTACCCCTCTCTCTCCTATTTCATCCCCCTGTATTGCCCTCCCTCTTTCTTCCAGTCTGCAGCACTTTCCTCTGATTGTTTAACCCCAAATGGTCTTCTGTGTTTCCAAAATGCCCCATCACTGACCAAAATGCCTCTCTGTGGACAAACCCAAATGCCCCTCCCTCCTCAAAAGTCTATTCTAAACCCAAACCTTTGACATCCTGGTAACATACGGTCCATTACTAATACTAATCAGAGATGATTGATAAAACGTTTTTTTGGTAGTACTTCATCAATATCCTGTCACTGAGATCTCTCCCCTGTGCCCTCTGCAGCAACGTACCCTGAACCCCCATTTCCTTTAAATAGATTAATTAACTTCCTATAAATAGAGTACCTCTACTAACACCCTGAACCCCACTAAATAGTGTCGCCATGTTCTCTCTGCAGCAGCAGTCCCCCACTAACAGACTGTACCTACTCCAGCAACACAGTGTACCTCACTAACATATACTAACACTAATCCCCACATACTGCACTCCCTAACATCCTGTACTCCTCTAACACACTGTATTCCATTCCTGTATGTATCCCTCTAATATACTGTTCCCCACTATCACACTCTACCCCACTAACACACTCAATCACACTTACACAATATACACCCAACTTAGACATTCTGCCCCACCCACACACTCTAGCCCACTAACACACTGTACCCCACTAACATAACATGTCCTGCTCTTATCTCTCTGCAGCAGTGCCGCCTCTGTGCAGGTCAGCATACTGTACCCCATTAACATCCCATAATCCTCTAACACAGTGTACCCAAGCGGCAACGTTCCAGGTTAAACAATGAAGCCCAAATTGAGCGTTCCTAAAGTTGCAGTACCTCACAAGTCCATTGGGAGAATTTTTTTTAGAATCCATTAGTTTAATCCCCAGATAATTTATTTTGACAGTCATAGAATGAATTGGCAAAGATGGGCTGCACCCGGAATCTTCAATTGAAGCCTCATCCGGTCTATCCGGTCAATTTAAGACGCATCCTTTGTCCAGTTCAAAGTCAAAGTCAAAGTCAGCTTTATTGTCAAAAACCGTATGTACAGGTTGCACACACACAAAATTAGCAATTGCAGCACTCCCTAGGCCCACAGTGAACATTAAAAGTCTTATAAACAAGACAATAAAACATGATGACAAAACAGTTCTCTTACATACAGACTAGGACTGTATCCCTTTAATGTCCTGTACTCCTCTAACACACTGTACCCCTTTAATGTCCTGTACCCCTCTAACACACTGTACCCCTTTAATGTCCTGTACTCCTCTAACACACTGTACCCCTTTAACGTTCTGTATTCCTTTAACACACTGTACCCCTGTAACGTCCTGTACTGTAACACACTGTACCCCTTTAACGGCGTCCCATCCCCGTGTTGTCCCCCCCCCTGCAGCAGCGGCCTCTGAAGCAGTCTCTGGGCGGCTCGCTGTGCCGCGAGTCCCACTGGAAATGCCTGCTGCTGACGCTGCTGATGATCGGCTGCTTCTGCACGCTGGGCTGGTGCTCGCTGTACCGCGTGACCGTGCTGGCGGCGGACGACCAGGGCCAGACGTACCACTACGGCGACCCGGCGCGCTTCTACCACGACAGCCCCTGCTCCAACGGCTACGTCTACATCCCCCTGGCCTTCCTGGCCATGCTCTACCTGGTCTACCTGGTGGAGTGCTGGCACTGCTACTCCAAGACGGCCGACCTGCCGCAGGCGGAGACGGCGCAGGTGTACGAGCGCGTGCAGAGGCTGCAGCAGGCCACGCCCTGCATCTGGTGGAAGGCCATCAGCTACCACTACGTGCGCCGCACACGCCAGGTCACGCGCTACCGCAACGGGGACGCCTACACCACCACTCAGGTAGGCTGGGGCATGGACACACACACACACACACAAACAGACATATACACACACACACACACACACACATTTATGAATACAGGACATCTACACCACCAATCAGGTAGGCTGGGGCATAGACACACACACAAACACACATACACACACACACATATTTATAAATACAGGACACCTACACCACCACTCAGGTAAGCTAGGGCATAGACACACACACAGAGACACACACGCTCTCATGTGCCAGGTCATGCGCTACTGCAACGGGGACACCTACACCACCACTCAGGTAGGCTGGGGCATAGACACACACACACACACATATACATACACACACACACATATTTACAAATACAGGACACCTACACCACCAACCAGGTAGGCTGGGGCATAGACACTCACACAAACAGACATATACACACACACACACACATTTATGAATACAGGACACCTTCACCACCACTCAGGTAGGCTGGGACATAGACACACACATACACACAGACACACACATAACACATAAATACACACTTATATTTATAAATAAAGAACGCATACACCACCACTTAGGAAAGTCGTCGAGATAGGTACCCACACACACTTACAAATACAGGATGCCTACACACACACACACATGTAGGCAGAATGGATAGGCACACACACACAAATTTATGCCTACACCACCATTCAGGTAGGCATAAAGGCACACACACACACAAATACAGGGTGTATACACTTTCTAGGTATGCCGGTGGATAGGCACACATATATAATAAATACAGGAATAGTCCTGATATACTGCATAGTTATAACAAGGTCTAAGGCAGCGTTGCACATAACGTTTGATTCTGGAGACATAGGCTTAGGCACTCGAGCTAAATAGACAATCCACTTTTTGTCATTTTCGCCCCATTCACATTTTTATTACTTTCTTAATGTGATGTATTTATTGTTCGCAATCTCAGAAATGATCTTTTTGATCTTGAAGCTTGAAATGTAAGCCCCAAGGCATTATTGTTATTGTCGTTGTTTGTCCCCCAGCTACCATGGCTGTAAATTACACCAGAAATGTCTGTCTAGAGATCTCTGCACAGACCCGCTTAGCCGTCTCCTGCTCACATACAGTGACATCCTGCACCATATTTCTGTTATGTTTATCTTTTATTTTTTGGCAGGTATTTTTATCCAAAGGGACTTACAGTTCTTGAAAAACAGAAACAGTGACATTTGAATTTGCATAGATACATAAAAAAAACATAAAAATAGAATACTGCTATTCTTAACACCATCACCGACAACAAGGGCTAGACATTTACAGTGTGTGTATTAGAGCTAAATTGAGGTTGACCATTCACCTTTGTTTCCATTTTTCAAACTCGTGTGTAATTTTAAACGTAGGCAGCACACAAGATGTAGTATTACAATTACGCACACCTCTGGTGTATTTAGTCTCTACTGCCTCCATTACAATATACTGCACATGCTGGACTTGACCTTCACAGCACAGTGTGTTTGTAGATTATGCTGTCTCCTTCACACCTGTAGTGGGCCCACATGCTTCACAACACAGTGTTGATTCATCCACAGCAGGAGTACACTGGAGCTGTTTGAACAGCTTTTATTACCATAAAGCAAGATTAAGAGTTGATTACACAGACAGGGGTTTGAAATAGTTTTGTCCCATACTGAGCATCAGGGGCATTTAAGGTTGCTGTTTTCAGTGACCAGTCAAGTTTTGCTTTGACAAACTGTTTTATTTGAATTACTTCAAATCATAAAAATGATATATTCCTTTAACAAATTACATTTTAGTTGTACCCATTTATGTTTGTCTTTATCCTTTATTAGCTGAGAAAGCAAAAATTTCACTATTCCTGATTTCAGACATAGCTCAAAACCTACTGTGTGATGCAAAGTCATTATTCTTTCTGATCTGATTCTCTCTCTCTCTCCCTCTCTCTTTTTTCCTATCCTCCCTCTTTCTCTCTCCCTATCACACCTACTCTTACCCCGGTCTCTCTGTCTCTCTCCCTATCTTCCTATCCCTCTCTCTTCCTCTCTGCCACTTTCTCTCTCTATCACACCTACTCTTTCCCCTGTCTCTCTCCCTCTCCCTATCTTCCTATCCCTCTGTCTTTCTCTCTCTGCCACTTTCTCTCTCTATCACACCTACTCTTACCCCTGTCTCTCTCTCTCTCTCCCTATCTTCCTATCCCTCTCTCTTCCTCTCTGCCACTTTCTCTCTCTATCACACCTACTCTTTCCCCTGTCTCTCTCTCTCTCCCTATCTTCCTATCCCTCTGTCTTTCTCTCTCTGCCACTTTCTCTCTCTATCACACCTACTCTTACCCCTGTCTCTCTCTCTCTCTCCCTATCTTCCTATCCCTCTCTCTTCCTCTCTGCCACTTTCTCTCTCTATCACACCTACTCTTACCCCTGTCTCTCTCTCTCTCTCCCTATCTTCCTATCCCTTTCTCTTCCTCTCTGCCACTTTCTCTCTCTTTCACACCTACTCTTTCCCCTCTCGCAGGTGTATCACGAGCGTGTGAACACACACGCGTCCAGCTGTGAGTTTGACTACTCGCGGCACGGGGTCAAGGACGTGTCCAAGCAGCTGCAGGGCCTGCTGGACCACCCGGCCGTGCGTCTGCGCTTCACCAAGTGTTTCAGCTTCGCCAGCGCCCGCGCCGAGAGCGCCTACCTGACGCAGCGCGCCCGCTTCTTCAGCGACAACGAGGGCCTGGACGACTACATGGAAGCGCGCGAGGGCATGCACCTGAAGAACGTGGACTTCCGCGAGCACATGCTGGCGTTCCCCGAGCCCGCCCACCAGCCCTGGTTCTCGCGCCGCGGCGTCTTCTGGCTGGCCTCCGCGCTGCTCTTCTCCTGGCCGCTGCGCGTGGTGGCCGAGTACCGCACCGCCTACGTCCACTACCACGTGGAGAAGCTGTTCGGCGAGAACGAGGACGCCAACGACAGCGACGGCGAGCACGGCGGCTACCGCCACCCGGGCCTGGAGAACGGCGGGAGGGGCCGCGGGGGCCCCACACTGCGCGTCATCTCGCGCGTCAACACGGTGGACATCACCGAGCTGGAGTGGCACATCCGCTGCAACCAGCAGATGGTGCCCAGCTACTCGGAGGCGCTCCTCATGGACCTGGACCCGGGCAGTGCCAGCGTCTACGGGACGGGCCAGCGCCGCCGCCGCCACTCCAGCTACCTGCTCCAGAGCTGCCCGCGCTGCCACCGCTCCAGCAGCAGCTCCTCCCTGCCCTCCCGCGTGCGCGGCAACGTGGCCATGGGGGCGGGCTCCCTGCCCTACGGGGTGGGGGCCGTGGTGGCCGCCGGAGGGGCGGGGGCCCGCCTGGGCCTGAGCCGCAGCGGCTTCTCCCTGAGCCGCCTCCACGCCGTCCGACACCGGCGGCCATGCCTGTTCCACTCCCGCAGCCTGGGCTGCAGCATGGGGGCCAGGTTGAGCGAGGGAGCTGGAGGAGGTGTAGCGGGAGGAGTAGCGGGAGGCTTACTGGGTCTGGCGTTCCGTGTGGCAGATGAGGAGAGACGAGCTGTGCTGGGGGGAGAGGCACTGGAGGATGAAGAGGAGGAGGAAGAGGAGGAGGATGAGGAGGAGGAAGAGGAGGAGAGAGCAAGAGAGGAAGGGAGGAGAGGGGAGGAGAGAGAAGAACTGGACGTGGAGAGGGGAGGTGCAGTGGAGGTGAGGGACGGGGATAGGGAGGGTCCGCCGACATACGAGGACGCACTGCGCTTCCCCGTCCTCATTGTCCATGGCGACGAGAGTTGCCATGGGGACAGGGACATTGACGCAGGATAGGGGAAGGAAGACATGAAAACCACTAACGTACAGAAGACAAGAGAGACAGAACTTGGGAACGGAAAAGCAGGAAAAGGCAGGATGGGAGAAAAACAGAGAGAGGAAGACTTGGGAATTCTGTGGGAAACAAGGAGAGATTTTGGAAATGTGAGAGAGTACAGAAGAAAAGAGGAATGTCATTGGCGTTTGTTAGCGAGTTAGCATAGGGAGAGATAGTGGACTTTTTCTCAGAACCTCCAGCATATGTCTTCCTCCACAGGGTTAGCCTAAAACAAGCCGTAGTGTTTCAAAACAAAACATTAGCATCTCTGAAACTAAAAAACGAAAAAAAAAACGAAAATCAAAACAAATACACAAAGAGAAAAGAAACCAAATACATTTCTCAGTGAATGTTTCACACCTTGCCTAGAATTCTTCTGAAAGGTGTACAGTACTCCAGTTTTCCAAAGCAGCTAAGTAGTTTTCCATGACCCATGAAGTGGACTCAGTCAGGCTTTAGACTCAATTATCGAGCATCCTATCCCACCCAATCCCCCACAACCCCCCACCCAACCCCACCCCACCCTGTGCCCTTGACTTTCACATGTCCTTCACAGACTGTCTGTCCACAATTTCATCAGTTGACTCTGAATGCCCATTTAGGCAGCTGCACACCGAGGCTGTGCATGTCCCAACTGCAGGCCGCTGCTAAAACCAATCTGACATACTGGCTGGTAGGAGCACTTGGCAGCCATCTTAATTACCCATCATGCCACAGGACTGCTAACTCATGCTGTAAATCTCAGGCAGTTAGATTTCCACTGTGGCTACACAATAGGCTATAGACGCTAATACAGGTTAGCTTTACATGAACAATGGAAGAAGCTAATAATAAAGGTTAGCTTTACATGAACAATGGAAGAAGCTAATAATAAAGGTTAGCTTTACATGAACAATGGAAGAAGCTAATAATAAAGGTTAGCTTTACATGAAGAAAAATGGAAGAAGCTATTATGGGTTAGCTTTACATCAAGAAGAATGAAGGAAGAGGAGTAGAGTTTAGACTAGTGTGGTAGAGGCCTAGCATACTGCTGCACATACCATGCAAACCGAACCACATCCAAAATAAACAGATCAGACTCCAACTCAGAGTCTCTCCAGCTTCCACTATGTGCTCCAGGATTTACCTCACCTCTCATGAGGAAGCTGTAAAGACAGAGAACATGCCGGACGTGACATTAAGAAAGAGACAGAGAGAGAGAGAGAGAGAGAGATTTAGGGGGGATTTTACAAGGGACGAATTTGCAAGAGAGAAGGGTAGACAAACAAAGAGAGAGGCAGACAGAGGTTAAAATAGAGAGAGGAAAGAAATTATGAATCAGAGAAACAGAGCATTGACTGGGGGAGAGATAGAGAGAAGGGAAGGGATAAAGAGAGAGAAGACTCCAGCTGGACTTGTCTTCTCATCAGAGGGGTGGGGGAGGTAAAAGAGGTGGGGGTGGGTGTGTGTGTGTGTGTGGGGTTGAGATGCTGTGCACTCCTCTGGGGAGCTGGATTGATTTCCTGAGTGGAGGATAAAAGAAGAACAGGAAGAGAGGGATGAGAGTAAAGAAAGCAGGATGAGTAAAAGATGGTCCCTTACTGCTAGTAATTACCTTTAAATGGACACAGTCTGTCAGTGACTCACAATGCATCTCTATTCTGTTCTAATTTTAATACTGTTCTGATCAGTTTTGTTCTATTCAATTCTATTATTTTCTGATTCTTGTTTTTAATTCTAATTCTATTGTGTTTTACTGGTGTCAGTTACGGGTCTGTATGCAGTGGCTCAGTCTTTCTCAGAATGTCAGTGAGTGCTGTCACAGTGGCCTTTAGTCTCTCTCGCATGTGTCTGACTCAAGAGATGTATCATCCAGTGATTGCTAATATCTCACCATCTACCCACACACACACACACACACACAGCCATGCGCATACACGCACATACACATACACACACACATGTGCACACAACTTCACACACAGACAAACACTGTGTCTCATGTAAACACACAGACACACCACATCAAATCAATACCTTGATCATAGTTGCCTATTGTTGTACCACTGTGCATTGTTTATTTGGGAATACTAGGGCTGGTCTTTTCATGTTGTTTTCCTTTGTCATGTACTATTATTCAAGAGAAGGGTGTGGTTACTTTGTTGGTATGATTATCAAGAAGAAATACACTGTCTGTAAAGCACAGGATACAGCAGGAGTTAGCCCACACCAGCACAGCATCTCACACACACACACACACACACACACGCACGCACACTCACACACACACACAACCGCAGTGTCAAATACAGATATGTCTTACATGCAACAGTCAGGGAAGATATGTGATGATTTGTGGCAGATCAGAAGGTGAAGTGCAGTCATTGGCGCAAACATTTATGGTGTGTGTGTGTGTGTGTGTGTGTGTGTGTGTGTGTGTGTGTGTGTGTGTGTGTGCACTTGTTCATGACTCAGTGTACAGTATTCCCAAGGGATTCCCATCAGACTCAGTGATTACCCACACCCCTGTGTTAGCTTTGAAAGAAACTAACCAATCAGGAGATGACCTGCACAGAAAGAGCCTGTCAGTCATGTCCTCATCACAGCACTCAAAGTGCAGCACTGAAGTGACATTCCAAGGGGGCGGGACTTGTTGAGAATAACCTTATGGGTTGAGGAAGTGGTATCTGATTGGTTATTGAGTTGAAGCAGGCCCACTTCCTCCATTTTTGCTAACTCATCCTTTCATGAAAGGAGGATCTTATGGCAGCTCTTCGATCGGACCAGTGGCTATTACACGCTTGGGTGGGGGTGAGGGGTTTGTATACGCTTATGTCACACCCCTCTTCTGCACAGAAATGTAATGCTTAAGGCTTTTTCCTACACACATACACACACACACACACACACATATATATACATATACATACACACACACACACACATATATATATACATATACATATACACACACACACACACACACACACACACATATACATATACACACACATACACACACAAAGGTGTACAGTAACACAAGGCACAAAATGGCAAGCAAGCGCCCAAACTAACCGAAATGAAGGGGCTGTTGCCACCTCATCGATGAGGCGCTCGCTAGGCGAACATCAGCACGCAAATACCGACTCACAAACAAGCACAAACATTCACCCACTGACGCAAAGGATGCTGGGATTGATACGTGGCACAGGAGCTGTCAAACTGCCTGATGTCTGAGTCCATGGTGAGGGTCCGAGCACACCTTGGTGCCACAGAGGGGTACGCTCTGCGCCCCCTTCTGAAGTGACAGGGGGTGCAGGAGAGGGCTACCTGACATCATATTGTACACATGACTTCGGCTACCGCAACTACTGCTAGAGTTTTTTTTGTTCCTTTTAAGGCCTCCGGGTTGGTGGGAAGGAGGATGAGAGTGGTGTTTGTTGGGAATGACTATGGGGAATAATCAAAATAAACCCTAACTGCTTGACTTGGAGATTTTGTGTGCTGTCAATTTCTTTGATGTCATGATTTCTTTGAAAAAAATGTACATGCAGATATTTGTTTTCGAAATCAGTCACAGCTACTTTACAGAGGCATAAATTAGCCGACCTTTAACCTCTCACCCCCACTGTGTGTCTGATGTCTGATCATTATTACCCCCACCAGGGTATGTGAGGGACCCATCATAAAGGGTCTCCCGTGGCAACACACAGTTTCTATGGCAGCATCTCAGGGGTCCCCCTGAGGTCAGCAGACGTCAATAACTTTTCTTTCACAGCGGGTCTGTGAGGGCACCAAACACCTGCATGTGGTCATGGCACCATCCTTCATTTTGGGCCAGGATGTGACCCTCTGGCCCAGGTTTTTCCTTGCTGTCACCGGGGAGAATCAACACGAATCAAACACGCACAACACAGACAATACATAGAGTGTATCTGTGTGTTTTTTCATGGCTCTAAGTAGATATCTGCTTCCTCTCTGTCTTATATTTCAGGGTGTCTATAATAGGCTTCAATAGTACAAATAAAATTGAACTTCAGAGAGCTACCCACTGTTCTAGTGCTCTGCTCCTATTTGATGTCCTTCATTTCCATATACACACTGAGTACATTTATTATGTTGTCTTGGATGTCTCTTCGGGATGTGTTTGTTTCCCAGCAGGAGGTATTATTGTGTTTCTATAATAGATGTCGTGTCCATAGAAACTAAACCTACACACAAGGTAGGATTTATAGAAGAGACGCTTCTGCATAAACTACACCACAGCGCCACCTGTTGGTAGGCTGGGAGACAACAAAAATAATTAAAAAAAAATAGCCAGCTTCTTGAAGGTGATTTGGCATTTGTCATGGTGCCATAACAGAGGTCACATTCCCCGCAGCCCGACAGTGAAGCTTGCGATTGCCGTTTAAGAAACTGCAGTGCGCTCGTGTTGTAATGACAGGACAGAACAAAAATAAGCTGCGTCATTTACGAGATTTGACGTATGATGATGGGCTATCCCATTCAGAAGTCGTTTCCGAAGTCTGACCGTGACACTTGCTGATTAATTGGTCTATAAGGCCCATAATAGCAAGCAGCTCGTAGACGTATTTGTGAAGATATTTGTTTTCGGTTTTTAAGCTGCCATCATGCGTCACGTTTGTCACTTTGTCAGCAACCTTCTGAGATTTAACTTTAGCTGATTTGTCGGTTTGTCGCCTTCTAAACCCTGGCATTGTTCCAGCCCCCGTCATCTCCAGGGGGGCTCCCACCCTCCCTCGCCTCCGAGAGAAAGGGACAGCTCGGTTATAGTCACATATCTGATGACAAACGAGCTCCATCAGCACCCAGCCACACTGCCGCGGAAATTACTGCAGCGAGTGTAGAGGACAGCGAAGGACAGAGAGCCAGCAGAGGAGAGGAAAGGAGAGAATAGGAGAGGAGAAGGGAAGAGAAGGGGACCGCAGTACTCCGCATCCTCGCGCAGTCAGGTAAGGTTGGCGGTCAAGACAACGACAGAGTGAAATACCACACATAGACCCCCATAAAGAAGTTGCATTTTTATTTATTTTTAAGGAAGTTTGATGACAGCCCACAATTCAAAGGCTTGAATGGATGATTAAACAATGAATGTGAATGTGTGTGCTGGTAGAGATTTCTGCCTTATATGAAAATGTATCTGCTGAGAAGACAGTTATTAGCAACAGAATTAAACTGGAGTTTGGCTCCTATCTGTTGATATTCTATCTGATTGCTGATAGATACAAGGCAGAGGGAACTTTACTAAAACAGTGCTTCTTATCACAATAACATGTAGCTGCAGTCTGTCTATGTGCCATGTAAACAAGGCCTACTTCATAATGGTTTACACTGCTAAGTTATTAAGATAATTATGCATGTATTTACAAGTATAGCATGTAGGCCTGCAAGTATATGTACAGAATATGTAAATTCATTTGGAAGACCCCCTATACTAATTTTCTAAATGTAGCTGCTTTCTGATGTATTAGGGCTGTTACCTAGGTAAAGAGTTAGGATACAGTATTAAGTTATATGGTTTAAATCGAAGAAGGATAAGCCAGGAGTGTATTGATAGTAAATGAGATCTATTCTGGTCTGTCTGTTTGGTTTACATATATCACATCACAAGAGTTGTGGAATGTCACTAAATATTCTTCTTATATAACTAGTTTCTTCCATTCACTGACAACACAGACAGTAAAACAACACAGGTTAATAGGATGACAAGAGACAGAGCAACAGACAGAGAGAGAGAGAGAGGGATGGAGTGAGGTGAAAGAGAGAGGTGAGGTGAGAGTACTTAATCTGGGAGTAATCAGCTTGCAGCGCTTTCGTGTAATCAGCAGGATTTATGGTCATGCCATGGCTTTACACAGACACACACACACACACACACACACACACACACACACACACACACACACACACACACACACACACACGCACACACACAAATGACTCAAGGAATCAAAGTTGTCCAACAGTCTGTTATGAGTTTTACATGAGGTGACATGAGCAAATACACTTGTCTTTGCTGAGTGCCCCACCCCCCACCTCCCTCCCCATGGGACGTGGCACTGGGTTTAAACACTTGGTCCCATGCCCAGAGAATGGCACCGGCCTTATCCTCATCCTCAGATAACTTATCCCTCCATCCACCAAGATTACAAGACACAAAAACGACATTGAGGTGAAAAGCATCACACCATACAGAGCCATTCATCATTTTCTGCAGTAAAAAAACAACACACAGAACGTGCAGTAGTTTTAAAATATGGCCAGGCAGTTAGCTGTGCCTTTGTGTCTTTTTTGTCCTCTTAATGCATTTTTGTATCAATTCTGTTGTATTTTTCATTTTATCTTCATTCAGCACAGCAGCACATTCAAGAGGCTCATTGTAATTCTTGTCTGTTAAGGGTGCTGCATAAATAAAGCTCACTTACTTACTTAAAGGTTAGAATAGCAGAGCCCAGCAAAGCTTTACTGACATTATTCTTCCATTGCTTGTGCATTCTAAGGCAAGCTTTCAGAAGGTAACGCCAGCTAGGATGGGTATACAAAAACAGAATTAGAGCCTAAAGCTGCAGTAAGGACATTTGGTCTAAACTAGATATTAAAGACTTGCAAACTATACAGAGGGGGGGCCTGTTAGTGTTGTGTCTTTATATTAGATTTTCTCAAAACAGGTCTTCATAGTTAGAGGTACATGTATGTTTAGCTGTTATATACAGCACAAAATCATATGCTGTAGAAAGAAATGTGTATATGACACATGAACATGCACATAACAACGTCATACTGTATGCTGTTACTTGGAGATGGCTTTTTTCCTCATACAATGCATATTCTCCTACTGTCCCACAGGGGGCGATGTCTGAGATGGAGACCCTGGAGCTCCAGGTAAACTCTGTACTGGAGCTGGCTGCCACAGCGCAGAAGCAGTGCCGCGAGCAGAGCGAGTGCACAGCAGGCCTGGTGGCGCAGCTGCGTGAGGAGGCCCAGGGGCTGCGCAGGATGGGGGACGAGGTGGAGCAGGACATGGCCGACATGCGCCAGCAACTCGACGAGCTCATGGACACCAAGGCGGCCTTCGAGGCCAAAGAGAGGCAGGCCCGGAAACTCAGCAAGCAGCTCTGAGAGCACATTCACTCACTCTTGTAGAGTGGAGAGTCTAGTGTCTTTTAATGTCATACACGTTCAGAAATTAAATACAACCCTTCACCTCGACCACTGAGCTCTCTGGAAGAGTTCTTTAGAACACGTTCCAAATAGGGAACCTTTTCTGTTCACTACTGAAAACTGCTATAAAGATAATGAAGTTTGTATGTGTGTATGTGTGTGGAAATGTAGGTTAGATGAAGTATCCTTCCTGCAGTATGAGTCTGATACTCCCCATAGAGCTTCTCAAGCAGTACACTGCTCCTGTCAGAGAAAAACTCCTACAATACAACTACAGTTGTACAACTACACTCCCTGATGATTTACTTTCACTCTGACTCACTAGTTTCCCATTATGAGGAGCTCCCACTGAGCTGACCCCTTGTACCAGTAATATAGGCTGCTTAAACTGAATGAGCCTTTCTTCATGGAGTGGCTACATGTATTCTGATCATGTGGCTAAATGAATGACAATCCAATGTAGAGGTCCACAGTACAGTATTCTTTAACAGCACAACCTGTTCATGTCTGATTAGAGTTCCTATACAGTTGGTGGACACTGTTTGCATTCATATGAAAATTACATTTACTAATGTTGTTAAACATTAGGCCGGAATTTCACAACCTCATAAAAATGTATGTGGGCACATTAAATATGTTCTAAGTCTAAAAGGCCATGCAATTTTCCAACCAAATGTATGGTATAGAGACAGAGAGGGCTTGTAAGGTGTACTTCAAGATAGTTCAAGTGTACCCATGAAAAAGAAATTAGATTTCATTGCCTGTCACAAAGAATAGGCCATTATATCTGTTTAAGCTTTTATTGGCACAGCTGCTTAAGTTACATTCACCAACAATGGCAGTGGACATGCTGCAAAATACTTCTGTGGTTGGCACGTGGGGATACTAAATTTGAAGTCACATAATGTAACTCTGTAAATGCTGGTGTTAATTTCACAGTATGAACTCACTAAATACACTTTCATTCACAATCCTAAGTATATTTGGATGGGTAAATTCTATTAAATACATTGGACAGCAAAGCCCAGCAAAATCCTCCAGTTTGTCATATGTACATGTTTAGCCTTAGTTTACTAATAAGTAGGCAAGGTCATTAAAGTGTATGTGTTGTTGATGTACCTCTTGTCTCTGAGGAACTACATTTCTACTAATAAACAAACGGGAGTAATCAGCTTGCAGCAAGGGCAGCGTTTTACCATCTCTTAAAAAGAAATAGAAGAAGTCTCAGTCCACACATTTTTCACATTGTCCACTGACATTTCACAGCAAGAACATTTTCAAAATTCCTCACAATTAAAAAGGCACTTAACAGTTTGCAGTGTCTGGTGTTTTGGCATATGTAAGATTCTGGCAGAAATTATGTAATAATGGCAGTTTGTTGTAGCTGTGGTGGAGGACATCCATCCTTAACAGGAGTACTTTTAGTAACACATCAAATCTGTGTTGTATTCAGACAGGCACTTCAAAATCTTTCTGAACCAATTCAAGCTCATCACTTCTGTCAGTGAAGCACTGACAATTTGTAATTGACTATTATTTCACAAACATGTCTAGCCTGAATAAGTATAACTCTCTACGTATGTCATGGACACATTTCCTGGGTGTATAAAAGCATTATAGTGAGCCAAGGCTGCATTTTAACCTTTGAAAGTGCTGCCATTGTTAAGTGTGCCAATGGGTAGACCCCTACTGAATTTCACTGACCATACAGCCATACTTTTTTCTGAGTGTGTGAATGAGCATGCATGTGTATATGTGTATATATACAGTCAGTGCATGTTTGCTGTGTGTGTGTGTGTGTGTACCTGTGTGTATGTGTATGTGCATAGTTGTGCATGTGTGTGTGTCTGTGTGTATGTGTTTGTGCTTGCATTGGTCTGCGCATGCATGGACACGCATAGGTGTGTTTGTGTATTAAACAGTGATTGCCTTTCACTGAATGTCACCAAAGGAACTCAGGTGACCAGAGGGATCATGTGAAGGTGATTTTAAATTCGTGATGGACGGTGGAAGAAGGGCTCTGTCTCATCTGCATTCCAGGCTGGTCCCCTAAACCCGCCGCCATGACGCCTCTGCACCGCTACCACGGCAACAATCAATATCCAGAAGAAGAAGTTCACCCACACCGACCTCTGAGGATGAAGACCAAACAGTGGAAAATCAGTAATCCTTTTATCGTAGGTATAATTCATTTCACCAACTGTAAGGCAACATTTTCTTTGAACTGATAAGTTTGGAAGTGTAAACATTCAAAACTGCTAAATTTTACCATAACCCACAGATGAGTGCCAACTCTATGTTCACCAAGAACGGTTAATGATTTATCAGGTAAACAAACAGCCCACCCCTCCAACCACAAACGTAAAAAATATATTGCACATTGATTAGTATCACCACCTCTTTGTAAAATCATCATACACCAATAGGCCATTGAGCAGAATTCAGCAGTAATAACATTCTTTCTGATACTGACTGACATTATTGCTCTTAAATGTATAATTTTGAAGTGACTGACCTCAGCTCGGTGGAGTCCTGAGGAGAACTGACTGCCGTTGTAGGGGCTTGACCACGTCTTATTTTCGGCCTCCTCGCAACTGCAACACAATCATTAGCACAGACAGTTACCGTTAAAGCTACACCTGTGTGACGATAGGGAAACAACTAGCCTAAACACAGTCACAGCTACACCTGCATGGCTACATGGAAACTGTTAGCATAAACACAGTCACAGCTACACCTGCATGGCTATAGGGAAACTGCTATTAGCAAAAAAACACAGTCACAGCTACACCTGCATGGCTACAGGGAATCTATTAGCCTAAACACAGTCACAGCTACACCTGCATGGCTATAGGGAAACAGCTATTAGCATAAACACAGTTACAGCTACACCTGCATGGCTGTAGGGAAACAGCTGTTAGCATAAACACAGTTACAGCTACACCTGCATGGCTGTAGGGAAACAGCTGTTAGCATAAACGCAGTTACAGCTACACCTGCATGGCTGTAGGGAAACAGCTGTTAGCATAAACACAGTTACAGCTACACATACATGGCCACATTATTTATAACCACAACACCACAGTAGCATAGCCTGAGATAAAGATTAAAGACAGGACTGCTAACAACTCGTTGGTTATTTGTAGTTCTGCGTACACTGTGTAAGATTAATTAGATACCATCTAGATGTCAGTATGAAACAGCATGTATGGTCATTTAGGACAAACGTGCCTGCTGCTAAGACCATAAGGTCATGTAAGGACTTAAATGTGGATCAGAGAGGCTGTGTCTGGGGAACCTCACCCGAACGTCACGTGAAAATAAAGCACCGTTATGCTCGAGGACACTAAGGGCAATACTGTTCCATACAACAAAACCACAGTCAAAGCAGTGTCCCCTTATAATGCCATCTTTATCCATGAGGCATGTAAGGACACTACATAATACAGTATTATAATATACTGTAGTATATACTGCCAGGAACTTTATATCAGGGACTTGACTCATAGCAATAAGGCTATGTATTATAGCTTACATTATAGCTTACATTTTATATAAATAATGTCAAAACAATCAGTAAATGTCCAATAAAATACATAGAACTATAGACATGTCAGGAAACGTGACCATACATATATAGATATTTTAATAAACGTGTGACATGATTGGAGAATTATTGAGGGAAGATTTAAATGTGAGGATTTCTAAAGTATGCTCTCTGTGATCAAGGAGTCTCCCCTAACATTTTTCATTTCTCCGTCTCATTCTCGCTGCGTTGAAGCTAATTTATTCACACAGAGGAAGGATGTACTCTAGAATCAGCCATTTGTTCTGATTTTCAAGATGTACTCTCATCGCCCTTTCTCTCTGTACTGCAAAGTTCATGCAAAGGGTGAGACCTAGAACTTGGGTTATGAAGCAGGATTATGAAGCACTCCCTATGACAAGAGAGAACAGACAGCCAGACAGACAGACAAACACACACACACACACACACACACACACACACACACACACGCACATGCACACACACACACGCACACACACACACACACGCACACACACACACACACACACACAAGAAACACAGACACAAACACAGACAGATAGACAGACAGACACACACACACACACACAAAACTGAAGAGAGTCCTTACCTGAAGAGAGAGGGCAGGGTCTGCAGGATGTGGAGACACAGGTGCTCTCGGCCAATACGCAACACACACCCTGACACCAGCAGGAAGAACACCACCACCCCACACACCATCAGCGTCACGTTCAGCCCCGACCTCTCCCTACACACATGCACACACACACACACACGCACAAGCATGTTTATGGACAGTCTGTTCAGATATATATTTATAAATACCCACCGCAACACACAAGCCCACACAAAAATACATTTTGTTAAAGCAGCAAGAAAAACACCCCATGCATGCATCAGCAATAACATAGTGTACTGAACCAACCCCTGCCCCCCCAACCACACCTTCACAGACAAACACATACACAATGAAAACACCCCACGCATCAGTAATGACACACTACAATGTGAAAGTTCAAGATTGTTCAAAAAAGTCCAAGATTCCTCCCTTCACACACACACACACACACTCCCCCTTTCTCTGACTTGCAGAACCAGAGGTGACGCAAGAGGGCCCAACTGACAATAGCAATAGCACAAACACATGCAGAGGGAGAGAGAGAGAAACAGAGACAGAGACAGAGAGACAGAGAGAGAGACAGAGACAGACAGAGGGAGAGAGAGAGAGAGAGAGAGAGAGAGAGAGAGATACTCCCTATTTCTCTGAATTACAGCAATATCAGAAGTGAGGCAAGAGGGCCCAACTAACAAAAGTAACAAGCACATATCTACAGGCACCAGATGTCTTTTTCCACACAAAAGATCTGATCTGATTTGGCTACAAAGATACTGGTGGTTCCTGTCAGCCTGGGGAGCATAAAAAGATGCCAGAGCAAGCACCCCTTTTCCTCCACAGTAAGCAAAAGCTCCCTATGGAGTCACAGCATAGGCATCATTACTACCTGGGGCCACTCCAGGCAGAATAAAACATAACAGATGTCATAACTACACAAATAAACTGTCACCACAGCAAGACATCTCAGGGAGCTGTGCCACAGGATAAATAATAGCAGGTCATTTGTTCCCACACACACAGACTGTCATGCTGGCAGAGATATGACCATACTGAGATCTCTTAACAGAACCGGCAGCAAGTTAGGCCATAGCTACAAAGACAACTGTCCTTGTGTATCATGCAATAAAGCTGCAAATAATAGACAAGGTGACCTGGTATGAAGGTGTGAAGAGGTGAAGACTGTAGTATAAGGGATTAATAAAGACATAGTCTAACCACACTAGGGATGTCTCCAGATGTAGCCAAACTACAATGAACAATACATATATTTACAGACATAGCCAACCAACAGTAGGGATCTCTAAAGACATACTCAAGCAATACTAGGGATGTCTATAGGCGTAGTCCTCATTCTGAAAAAATACACTGATGGGACATTCAAAGACCTCAGTGCAGACCTCAACCAAGGCCCATATTCACACATATCTCACAGTCTTAGAGGGAAAAGTACATATTCCTGGACCAGGCTCATGGTTCAGATCTGCTGTAAAAATTGTAAGATCTTCCTTGAGTCATCCTCCTCCAATCTAAGTTTCATGGGAAATTGGCAATAATTTTTTTGCATTACCCTGCTGACACAACAAACAAGCAAACCAAATCCAAAACGTAATGGAGGAAAACAATAAACAACCAACAATCAGTCACAAGACAGAGGGTTCAGCAAGAGTAAGATCTGGAGGGGAGGGTTTCAGCAAGAGTACACAAAGCCTTTTCTAAAGTAGACATAGGAAAAATCCCACCTCTTCCTTCAGAGCTGACTGTACAGGAATTTGACATCCCTGTGGGTGCCAAAGGTAGCTTTTTGTTGTTTCAGTCTAATAAAACAGCCTGTTACAGCCCAATATTAACAGCTGTTTGGATGAATGGGCAATTTAAAGGAAAAAATATTGCAATGAATGCTTTTAAAAATGCACCACCCACCCCACCTCAAAGACATGCATGCACATGCACTGCCCACATCAATCTTTAATCATCTTATTGTAGAATTTTTAAATAAGCCTTGTTTATCATATAGCTGTATAGTTATTATTAGTAGTAAACCTTAAAACTGTTTTTTTATTTCTGTTATTGTTTTCATTTCTCTTTTCTTCACTGATGATCATTTTTTCTTATTATTTTCCAATCACACTTTGTTTGGATTGGGAAGTGTTCTGAGACCATAGATTTGGTGATATTGCACTTTAAACAGTAAAAATGGATCGGGAGTGCTGCTTGCCTTTTAGCATCCCCGTCCACACAGCTGGTGTAGAGCCAGTAGAGGATGAGGGAGAAGCAGTAGATGGACACAAACACTGAGATGGCCGACACAAAGTAGCAGAGCGATGGTGAGCTGGAGCTCTCGATGGTCAGCGTCTGACCGGTGGCGTTGAGGTGCACACTCCCATAGAGGATGCACCGGCCTGCAAAGTGACCCTGTAGTGGACATGGATAAGCAGCTGGGAAGATTTTCATCTCAATATAGAAAACAATATGAGTTTCTTTTGTTTATTAACAGGCTACCTCGACACCCTCACCGAGACCTTTTTAGGGCCCTTTCAAAACCTGTAAAGACCAGCATTCATACCCTGTGGAAATCTACAGAAGCAATGGCCTACTTTTGCTACACGGACACATTAAATCCCTCACTTCTAACATTTTAAAACATAGTTCGTTTGGCCATATACGTCCTGACCTTTGCTGTTCTCTGTTTTCGCTATGTCATGTGTATCTAATATGCTAAAACAGCTGACTGAGGCGTCAAGGACAGGGTATCCAACACACTGGCCGCACTGTGCGTGTTCAGGAGCATGTGTGGTCTGACATCTCATCAGCTTGGAATGTGCTCTGAGCCTCCATTCATGAGGAAAACAACAGGCTAACCGCTAATCATGCACCCCTGGCACACTTATACTGGCTACTTCTTCTATAGTTTTCGAAAAGCCGGGTCAGAGATTTTGTTTGGTTTGAATTCATGTAACTGTAATACTGAGCTCATGCATGTTATTACTGTAAAGTCCACATCATCCAAGTCATCCCAATCAAAATCTATTCTGTCATATCCTGACCCACAGCCCTATAATTGCATTGACTTTGTCACACTTGAATACACATTTTAATCAAACAAGCTGTAAATGTTTACAGCGCCAGGTACACTATCATGTCCGTAGGATTACAATCAGATGCACAGCTGGGTGTCACGATACAATCTAAACAAATTTTCCTGGTGTTGCCTGTTATTAGTAACCTGAGCTTTGCGTGTCCAATAAGTAAATAGTTCTATTTAGGTAGAATAGCAACGATGGTGCTGATGGTCATGATGACGTTAATGACGATGGTGACACACGACATAAGGTGTAGGCATCCCACCTGTAGCCTATCTTACCTGAGTGACGGTCAGCGAGGCCGCAGAGATGATTCCACAGATGAAGCAGCCCGCGTACAGAACCAGCTCCAGGACCAATAGCCACGGGAGCGCCATCGTGAACATCTTTCCGCTCTCTCAACCGAGTCGAAGCAGCACGCCAGCACAGGCGCTCATTCCGCATTATTTGCAAAATTGAACTACAATAGTCTCGTTGACGACATTATTGTTACCCAAAAATTCCTGACAGTTTAGTCCTAATAAGTGACCATGCCATGAACCGGATTCTCAAATAGTTAACAGTTGTGGCAGGAGTGCGAGCCAAATGGCTAGAGGGTTCTGCTTTTTTATTTTGGTATGTGGAAGGGACCTCGTGCTCAATTGTCATGCGGAATGATTTAACGGTAATCCCCAAACCTAACAGACACAACTGCAGGGATTTATAGGCTACCAAAGTCTGAAACCTGCTACACACACTGCCCTTATTATGCAAGTGCGTGCAACTTTAGTTTTTGAATCTGTAAACTTTTTTTTCTTTACTACTGTAATCTTCTGGTATCATGTACATAGCTCATAACTAGTTCACTGATACCTTTATCAAATCACATATGCTTGGCAGAAAAAATATGAAGTATAATTAAAAGTTATAGCCAGTTAAAAATGAAAGTGTGAGCAAATACAAAAGTTCTCTTACTTATAGCCTATCGTGTTTTCAAATCTTTGTTGAAAAGCATTTAGAACCAGCTTAAATTTAAAGTTTAGCTTAGGCTACAGCACCATTTCTTTGTGCTTGTTTTAACTGATAAAGCCACACACTGTAATACTTTGAGCGTGACAGCATGCAGTAAAAGATATGAGAATTCTATGATAAAAATATATTTAGAAATGTAATGAAATGTGAGATAGCTGTCAGCTTCAGTACTCTTACTGGGGCTGTCACAGTCAGGGTAAGGCAAAGGCAGCATAAGCCCAGAGGAGATTACAGTTCCCATCTTTGTAGGATCAAAAGGGACACCACTCTTTGAACCAAGTGTCTAGACAAAGAAAAAAACGGAGGAGGAGGAAATATTTAAAAACCTGCAAGGTGAATTTTATCAGCCAGCACTTCCGGTGGCAACAGTGAAACTGGGTTGGCATGATAAGGCATAAATCTTTTTTGAAGAGTAAACAGATGTCTTAAGAAGTGTGTTGTTTATATAGTTGATTTAAATTTAATATTTGTTTCTTGTTTCAAACCAAATAAAAAGTATCATCTAGATAGCTGTGGCCTACAAGCTAGGAAGTCAGCCTTGTTGCAGATTTAATTCCTTGTTTCCAGAGAATTGTGGACTGTGTGGGTGGAGGAGGGTGGTGGTGCTGGTGGGGAGGTCAGGGGTCAGGGATCAGCACTTTTCTTCACCCTCATCCACAGCTGAAGTTTCTTTGAGGGAGGCTTCTAACCCCTAACTGTTTCCGGGGTGATACAGCTAGAGGCTGCCCTCTGTTTTGGTTGTTTACATGCATGGCGTGGTTTGCAGTGCGTGTGTGCTCACTGCCCCTAATGTGTGTTCAGCAATCACAGGTGGTTCAAATGCAGAGAAAGAGTATCTACCTATCGTTTCGTGGTTACAGATAAACTGAATTTTCCACTGAGTGAGCTACGTATTCGTTAACCTCAGAGGAGAGACATGTGATCCTCATTGCCTCCTTATCAAAATGCTGAATTATGCCACTGGCAGTCAGTGATCTTATCACAGCCCTGTGTTTAAGCTAGATAGCTTACGTCACCAGCAGCCTATACGCATATCTCCTCCTGAATGCAGCAGGGCACACCTCTCTCTTCGTCTGCCAGGGCGATAAGAAACCAGGGAGAGGAAATAGAGGTGGTGGGGAGGGCAGGGAAGGAGAGAAGAGAGAGAGAGTAGAAAGAGAGAGAGACAAATAGATTAGAGAAGAGGAAGGAGGGAGTGTTGTGAGTTAAAAAGAATGAAAGAGGCCTTAAAAAAGGGGGTGTGCAATGGCACAGTGGTTAGAGCACCCGACCGTGAACGGGCATTTGCACATGGGGATCAAGATTTGAATCTGGCCTGCAGTCATTTCCTAACCCTTCCCCATCTCTCTCTCCCACTTACTTCCTATCACCACCTTCACTGTCCTATCTAAATAAAGCCACAAAAAAGCCAAAAGAATTCTTTAAAAAAAATACTCCTGGATGATTTCCGTTTGTGGGCCTAAGGAGCTGATGTTGATTAACTACTTGGTTGACCCATATTAGATGTCAAATCAATGTCAGATGGACACAGGCTTTTTGGACTGCTAAGAAGAAGCTGACTGAGCATCACTCCCAATGCCTGGCCTTGATGTGGTTCTTCGTCTTCTTCTTCCTTCTCTTCTACCTTATTCTACTTCTTGTTATTGTTATTTGGGGAGTGGGGGGCGATATTAAAGTCATAAATAGGGCCTGTAAATGCTTAGGAGTTCCCCTGTACAGTATGGTCTTGTCAGTGACACTTCCTCATTTTTCCAGAATCTTATCTGACCAGGAAGGAGACGCAGGTATTATGTTTTCAGCTCTACTCAACTCTTATAATAGCAGCAGAAATAGAAATAACAACATGGAATTCTTTAGTCTCTGTAGAGTTTAGTTCTAACACAGCTTGACAATGGATTCAGCAATTTTCTTGTACCGATATTGACCACCAGGGGGCATAACGGTTCATAGTAGATGGACAGTATTGCCCAATGCACGCTTCATTAGTGAGTGTGGTTTCTAAGCAACCTGTAGTATAAAGAATGCAAGCCTACAAAGGCAACAAGCTTCTCCATTGCTCTTTCAGACTGAACTGTATGCACGCGTGCACACACACACACACACAGACACACACACATAGACACACACACACACACACGCACACACACACATTCACATAAACATTCATTTGGCCGCATTATAAATACCAGTGGTAGTTTAAGCCAAATAATCTTAAAACATTTTTGGCAGCTTTTGGAAAATGTTGCTCCAATTATGCATAATTATGCACTGAGTGGTTTTCCAGCACAAAAGACACACTAACACTCTAGTTCACTTTAAATCCCACGTTAACCTACTTACTGCAGCTCTCTCTGTCTCTCATCCCTGCAGCTCAGAAACCAGTTTCACTGAATATAATGTTGCATTTTTCTGCAGTTATTGTACGAGAGGACTGGTCTTTTTGTTCTCTAAAGATTAAAGCCTTGGACTTCTCTCTGTCTCTCTCTCTCTCTCTCTCTCTCTCTCTCGCTCGCTCGCTCTCTCTCTCTCTCCCCTCCTCCCCTCCTCCCTGTGCTGTTATACTTTTCTGCTGTAAGTTTTTAGAACAATGGTTCTGCAATGACAAAACCTGTTGCAGACAGTTCAAAGCAGTGAATGTCCATGTATTAAAGTGTCAAGTGCAAAAAAGAGTTTTTCTACAGATTCAAACATAGAACATTTGTATAAATACAAAGCTGATCATAGGTTTATTAAAATTATGCAAATTAATGTAAGCAATTCATTATATCACATTGTATTTAGTAGACCCTCTTTTTAACTTACACTTACTAATAGGCAATAGTCTATTCAATACTCTAGTCTAAACACTATTTACACACCCTTTTAAAAACAATTCACTCACCTTTTTGATGGTTACCAATATTAAGGATATGCATAGTGTGTTGTGTGTATATTGTACCCACTGTCTGTTCAGCACTACTCCACTGAGACACTGTAGGGGAGGGTAGGAGTGGTTGCTAAACACCAGCCTCTGTTTACACTGGACACATGGGAGCAGAATGGGCAGGAGAAGGCCGAGGGGGCAGGTCAGGATGACAGGAAGCAGGGGTACTCTGATGCAGTAGCTAAAACCCCCATACCATGAATGGGCAAGTGTCCATGGGGACCCAGGTTCAAATCTGGCCTGGGTCATTTGCCAACCCTTGCCCATCTCTTTCCCACTCATATGCTGTCTGAATTGCCACTGTCTTATCATAAAAAGGCCAAGAATATACTTTAAACTGATGACATGACATGAAGAGATGACTACTCAAAAGGGTCTTGAAAATACTGAACTTATTACATAAAAGCCCTTCTAGGTACAAATGTGGAAAATTAGCATCTACATGTATTAGATAATTTGGAAAATGCTATTTGTGTTAATATCAGACAGTGTGTTTCTGTTTACACCTAAAACAGAGTCCATTTTGACTATACCTGCACTCTGTCTTTTCTTTAGTGTTCCACAGCTGCTGTGTCTATTTAAAGTGCACAGTCCCTGGGGCGGTCATGTTTGGTTAGACCCCTACACAACCCCCTGACCTACCGCACTGGCCTGCCACACCGGTTGAGTGCAAAACAGATGCTCCGATAAGGGAACTGGCTCAGCAAGTATCAGAGCGATAAACAGCACCTGGCTGTTCCTGTGCACAGAGCCAGCGGAGCTGCTAACTAGGGCAAGAGATGCTTTGAGACTGGAGCTCCAGTGAAAGTGATCCAATGGAACTGGCCCCCACACCAGTGATCCTCAGACACAGATCCATGCCGGTTCCCTGTCTGATTCACTTCAAAGTCGTCTGCCATCTTGCATGTTGCCATGGAAACAGTGTTATCATGTGTACCCAGGTGTCATCTCATCCTTGTGTACCCAGCTCTCATCCTCTTGTCTCTCCCACCCCTTCCTACTCTTTGTCTCTCTCCCCTCCTTCCTCTCTCTCTCTCTCGTCTCTTTCTTTCAATTTATCAGACATTTCATTTCCGCCCCAGCCCCTCTGCATGATGAATCAACAAGAAACCCAAACAATGCCCTGCCACTGGACTCAAAGGCAGCGCCCTGCTTGAACCCAGCCCAGGGGGGGAGTATCAAACGGACCCGAGTGCACGAGATCAGAGACAGCACCGGTCCTTTCAGGAGAAACAAGCAAACACACAAGTGTTTTTCTATCACAGCATTGTCCTGTTCAAACACGTCTGTGCTGAGGCAGGGCTGCCTCTGAATGAGAATAATAACCGGAGGTGAGGGAGCAAATCATGTTTGAGGCCGAGACCTACTTTCACTGGGAGCCTGTGAGATCACCTCCAAGATAGGTCACGCTGCATTTTCAGCTTGAAGGCTAAAACACATTGCACGTGAACACCGCCTGTGGAGTGACAGAGCTCTCAGGTTTTGGGTTCAGCTGCATCTGTGGATGATCAAGTGGAACATAAAGAGGGGGTTCTGGGCCCCCTTTAAAGCGGTGAATAAGCCTGGATCACATTTCCTGGCACTGTGTGCATATTAGTTGTAGAGTACCTTGATTTATATTGATCTCAATGAAATATATATTGAAAACAATGCCTGTGGATGCGCTGACATTGACACAGTACTGCTACTGGGTTTGGGTCTGTAAAGGTCTGTGGTTATACATACAAGTCCTCAATATGCTATCATGGTAACATCACGTTCGACTTGAGGTCAGTAGGAGTCCAGAGTTTTATGACTATTGATCATGATTCCTATTTGCTTATCTGGTATTTGGTATTGTTTGTGTTACCACTTAGCTTGGAATGTCAGCATGGAACGCCAACAGAGATGTTGCAGGTTGTTTACTGAATTCTTATTCAGTACTTCTAATTATTAACCCACACCCAACCCCTAATCCCTAACCTAAACCATACATTACAAGTATCATACCACAAGTACCAGTTTTAACAAATAGTTCATTTATAAATAAACATCTGTAGATAGTCTATAGTGCACTCTCCAAGGAAAGCATACCTGTCATATTTATATTATTATACAAATACTGTCTTATTGTATAGTTCATATTGGCACCTGGTATAGGCAAGTAAATAAATAAGTACTTCCCCTATATTGTAATGCATCACATTTGATCAAGATACAAGTTGCCATTGATGTCTCCTAATCCTTAACAATGTACATCCGGTATTTGTTAGACTAGATAGATGATAACGGGTAGACTAAATTAGGATTTGGAATTTCAAATCTCCACTGAGCACTGATCGCTTTGCAAAGTAGGTTTACGGCTTCATTTCCAAGTCAAAAACTCTCTGGGAGCCAGCCCTGCTGCTGCCCTAACAAACACCTGCTTAATCCGCTCACGTGCATACAATAGGGAGAGGCTCAAATGGCAAAACAGAAATCGGTTTTGTAGTGCGAGCAATGTTTCACATGACGTGTTTATCTCAGATTATTAACAAAGGCTTACAGACCTCCACAAAGACCAGCTCCAGGCATTGTGTTCCCCTACTCTGCAAAAACAATATAAAGCCAGTGTAGAGGTCTACACACACAATATGCTTATAATGCTGCTGCAGATCTGAAAATACTGCAAATGCATTTTCTTTCACTTAAAGGTTTCTTTAGATTAAATGATTGTGCCTGTTTGGTTCTGTACACTATTAGCCTTGTTAGGATGTTCAGAACATTTTAAGAGCACAGCTACCCATGTGTGCCATTCTTTGGTTTAAAAGGAAGTTCTACATCTTGCGATAGAGTTGCACTTGTACGTGCATTTGCACTCCTCCCTTTGACCAGTCCACACCCCAGATAAGGCTGGACATGCAGCCCTGGTCATGTCTTGGAGAGGCCTCCCATGCGTAGGTCACTGTAGGCCACGTCTAGGTCACTACATTATAATTAACACTGTTAGTGTCTCTGAACCTCCTGTTCCCTTCTGTCCAGGGTCTGGCTGGTCTGCTGTTCTCCCTGCTGTGTCATGAAACACTTTGGCTCAAACTCGAAGCCGTGCTGATGCTACTTATAAGATCCTTAAATAACTGATCTCTGCTCTCTGCCAGTAGGGAGTTTGTTGCCAGACAGATGATATACATGAACAACCGCACAACACAGTTGACCATGAGCGACCCACTTGTGACACTGACACGTGAACATGTTGACCACTAACCTCGTTTTGATTATTTGTAACATGGGTTACGTTTCTTTACTGATACCCTATTTTCACATATTGCCTATATTTCTATTTGATTGTTTTTATGTACATCTGTTGGTTTTCTCCAAACGCTGTCTGGCTATAGTTGTATAGTGATAATAAAGGCATTCTGTTTAATTTAGTGTTGTGTAAGCAATAAATACCACAAACTGTCTGTCTGTCTGTCTGTCTGTCTGTCTATCTATCTATCTATCTATCTATCTATCTATCTATCTATCTATTTATCTATCTATCTATCTATCTATCTATCTATCTATCTATCTATCTATCTATCTATCTATCTATCTATCTATCTATCTATCTATCTATCCATCTACACTTCAGAGGGGAGTCTCTGAGTTCACGTTTACAACGCGTGTGACCTTGTCTGTGTTAAGTAAGCTCCCCCACCCCCTGAAGTACTTTCTGGGTATTGGTGGGGGTGTGCGCTGCTGCTAGATCTCCAAGAATGGGGGCACGGGTGGGGGCTAAGCGAGGGGCCAACCCCCCCTTCCCAGACACCCTAGCACAGCAGACATGTGTCAGCAAGGGCTTGATATTGTTTTGCAGCGGGTTAGATGTGGAGATACCAAAGCCATCGTTCACTAAAGATAGAAACATTCCAGGCAATGTGCAGCAGGGAATAAGCATTATGTCTGTTGAGAAAATTGGTTAAAAACGTACTATTGCTACTGGCAATGGGTTGCATGTGTTTTGTTCTATATAGAAAAGAATCTACCCTATATTATATTTGCTATTTGCAATATGTGTTTGTCTGTATTTGGAAAGTTACATGAGTTAGCCATAATTTATATGCTAAGCAGCAACAGGTAACCGTTCCAAATTGCGACCTGATCCGATCACAGGTAGCAGTCACCACAGAGCCAAATGCCAGGTAGCATCATGTTGATAACTGTTTTTTAAAAATGGTTCCTGGCCATGATGCAAAGGTTGTTGATGCTAACATTGTTTTATTAGTCTGTTTGGAGCTTGTTGTTTGTGACTTCAATTGTGATCAATGTTGTCCTTTGCATTCCCAAAGGTTTTACATACAGTCCGACATTCCTGGTTCAAAGGTCACTGGTTGAGAAGAGTGTTTTCCTATCTGTGAAATTACCCATCAATAGAAAATAATGAGCTGAAATGTAGGAATGCTAAGAACAGTGGTCAACACCGTTTAAAGTAATCCATTTATGTTGACTGCACCGTTGGATGTGTACTTGTGTGAAACTTACATGACAATAAAGGACATTACATTCTGTTATCTCACTTGGGAGGGGCAGCACTCCATTGAAAATAGTCCAAATTCTCCACTGATTGATCAATCTAAATTGAATCATTTACCATTTATAATAGCCCCGTCAATACACAAATCTGTTTCAACGTGTTGTGACCCCCCCTTCCCCCGACTCTGTGTCTACCCCTCTTTATCTCTGACTTGTGAAAACAACTTCCTGAGAACCAACTGTCTTTTTAAAAACAACTGCACGGGACACAATGTGCTCAGACCGGGGTGTTTACATGATACCGGATACGCCTCCTCTCTCCCAGAGCAGAGGCGGGGTTCTGCGAGCGTTTTCTCTGAGCTTTCACACCATCTGCAGCTCTTTGTGTCTCAGAGAGCTTGGAATTTCTGAAGTTGATTCAGCAAACTGCCTCATATGCCAGACACTTCAATCACTTATCCATTTATACACATATAACCTGGATATCTGCTGCTAAATATACAGAGTGGCCTACCAACACGTGTTTGGCTTTCCTTCCGCGTATGGATGGCGTCAGGTTACAGTTTCCAAGTAGATCACACGTGTTCTGCAGTACAGCTTGCCTCTTACATCAGTCCTTCCTCAGACAGTCCTGTTTTGCTTAAAAGCTTATTTACCTAGAATTTTTGTTTGATTTTGGGATAATATTTTATCAGTCATCAGGCATGATATTCATATTCTACAGGTTAAACTCCACCTATTTCACTGTGTTTGTTTTAGTAGACGATGTTGCCAGCTGCCGATAACAGAGAGAGATGCTCCTATCCCAACCTAATCAACTGTTTTCTACCAGTCTACCACTTGTTATGTGTATGGCAGTATTTGTCTCTCTCTGTCTGTGTCTGTCTAGTCTCCCGTGTCCAGCCACTAACAATCATAACCTAGTACTTCATACTGTACAGCAAACCCCTTCCTGTCTGAGGAGGTGACTCGGTAGGTCAAAGGTTAACAGCACAGATGTGGAGTCTTCCTTTCCTTGGAGTGAGGGGAGCACAAAGAACTCCTGACACACAGTTCCAAACAAAAACACAGCTCACATTCTCTGTTTCTCTAGCTCACTCTTATTTAGTTTTATTTTGAGTGTGAATTGGTCTGCAAATTGAACAAGCTGCACACCAATTCACTAGTGATAAACACAAGTGATAAAAATATAGTAGGCTATATATTTATTAAATAAATAATATATATATAAGTTGGGGGGAAAGCGTGCAGATGAAAGTGCTGAAGTCTCTGCATTAAACTAGGTAAAAGGTTAGGTCTAGTCTTCTCATTGTTGCCTAGACCATGTTTTTGCGTAGTGTCACCCTTGATAGGAACATGTATTTGGTGCCGTCCTGTTTTTTTTGTTTACTAACAGGCTCGATCGAATGTATTTAATCGACAGCTCCCAGGGATTGCAAGTCCGCTTTATTATCAAGATGTCCTAAAGATGTTCCTATAGCGTCTATTTGAAGTAAACATGTAAATGGTACATAACTTGTTTACTGTAACAGTTTCATGTTTTTAACGGCGCTGTTCTTTCTTAGAAAATAGCCATACACTACTGGGCATCCCCCAACTTGTTTATGAGATTCCTGCCAACTGGTGAAAACACATGAGGAGAGGGCTTGTTAAGGTGGACTGTCTGAATCCTTAGCGAACCAGCTATTAAGACCTTTTACCACATTTGACATGCAGTGGACACAGCTATCTTCTTGATGCAATCACATTGCCATAACGAAGTGGTAATATCATTATTAGCTCTAAGGAAAATGAGCAGCAGTCGAAATGCAATCACTAGAAATTGACATGGAATGGTAACTCCACCTTAACAATGGGAGGTGGGGAATAAAACCCAGTCGGATCCATGTTCAGTATATAAGCGCCGTTTGTGAGTGATGCTGTAGACGAGAGATTTACACAGAACCTGAAAGAACACAATCTTCCTACACGTCGCCTTACATTTGTTTTATTAGGTAATTATGACTTTAAAATGTATCTTGCTGCGTTTCAGTAAGCGTGTGATCTAATGTCAAGCTGGTCTTAAAGGATTTTGTGGTAGACAATTTTATTTAACGTTATCGTGGTCGTTAGTATTTTCAAGCCTTTGTGTTAAGTAATGTGATTGTGTTGTTTATAATCGGCTTTGTCTGTAGGTCTATTTTATCGTGTTTCAATTTAGGCCTCGGTTCTGACAATGTAATGTGTTTGTCTTTTCGAGCGCATCAGTTGAACTGGAGTAATCCGGTTTCTTGCCGCAATATGGTTTCTCATGGCTCGAATGAGCGCGTATCGGAGAGAATATCGCCCTCTCAAATGAAATATTTTTCTGACTGTATACCTAGTCATCTACGTGTCCTTTACCTGTGGTCAATTTTTAAGCATTGTGACATGATTGAAGAACCCTAGGGTATATTTTGTAACATTGGCGCTGTTGTTAATTAAATATGCGTTGCTTAGTTTCCCCATGTCTAGATTGGCTTCATAATGCTGTCTCCATTTAAGCCATCAAAGAGACCGCATTATGGAAGTCTTTGGCAACGGTGAATTCAGCCTTGCCTCATGGTCTCTTCCAACACGTGTATTCACGTTCTCGTGTATATAGCGACCAGCGACCTTGCTGATGCAATTGTTCCACTCACTTGCCATCCACCGATTACTAGCTGCGCATGCCTTGATGAACACCGGCTTCCGCATTTAGACTAACTGTGCTTTGTCTTTGTGGCATTTAGTTTGAAACCTGTTTGGGGAAGCACGAGGTAACCGCCAGAATGAGTACTGAAGTCGACCTGAAAAACGTGGAGCTGAGTGAAGTGGATCCGGAGAAACAGCCGATGACTGGCGGAGATGCAGGGAATGGAGATGCCAGCTCTCCGACGGAGAAAAACGGCATGGTGAATGTGAAAATTCCCGAAGAAACTGAGAGTAAATTCACTGGATTGTCAAAAGATGAACTTATGGAAGTAGCGGGCACCCCTGGGTAAGTTACTACTCTCTTAATACATGCTTTATCCAATATGAGTTTTTACTGAAATTTTGTGATGTCAGTGGCACAAGTCTAATTGTCATGTCTGCCACTTAGCTGGGTGCGGACTCGCTGGGCGTTGCTCATCCTATTCTGGTTGGGCTGGCTGGGGATGCTTGCTGGGGCTATTGGCATCATCATAAACGCTCCCCGTTGCAAACCCCTCCCCGAGATGAACTGGTGGAATGAGGGATCTCTGTACGAGATTGGCGATGTGGCAGCGTTCTCTGACAACCTTGAAGGTAAGAGCTTGCTCTTTACAATATCAGTATTGAATGTGTAGAGGAGGGGTTGGGGGTGTTAAATACGCTCCATGTCTGCGCGCGCGCGCACACACACACACACACACACATTCTGCTTCATGAGCTGGTTTCCACATTGCTCTACCCTACCCTGAGAGGTGTGTGTATGTACAACAAACTCATCTTGTCTATGCCAATGTGTGTTGATGTTCCAGGGCTGAAGCAGAAGGTTGACGCGCTCAGCCAGCTGAAGGTGAAGGGCCTAGTGGTGGGACCTATCCACAAAGCCCCTGCAGACATCGTGACCGATCTGGATCTGAATGACGTCTCCGTGGCTGGGGACTTGGTTCAGTTCAAGGCGCTGCTCGATGCTGCTCACAAAAAGAGTGAGTCATGGCCGTGTTTCCCAGTTTATACTTGCAGTAATCAACAGCTGCAGTACATGGTGTGGGCACAGGATTCAAAAAGGCCAGAAGATGCAGTATAATTCTCATTAGCACTGTACATGAACTAGGTTTTGGGAGCCCAGTTTCAGATGGATGGGTGGATAGATAGACACATAATCTTCAGGGAAAATAGGGTGATGGTATGACTTAGTTCCACATTAAGGTCTTTGTAGAAGGCTCCAGCAATGATTCGCAAGTCTACGCAGTACTGTGTCATAAGGAACCTGGGTTTTATCTCCTTTGACAATGTGAAAGTGTCTGTCTGACTGACTGACTGGCTTGCATTCTTCACAGGTATGAAAGTGGTTCTGGACCTGACCCCCAACTATCAGGGACAGCAGCGCTGGTTTGACAATTTGATGGTTGCTGCTGAGAAGCTGAAGGTATGAGTTATTCTATTCATCTTAATTATTGTAGTGTGTGCGTGATATTTTATCGTTTCTACCTCTGTGGAGTGGGTGATCTGAGCTCTCGTGCCTTCTGTGTCAGGTGGCCCTGGTTCACTGGCAGAAGCAAGGAGTGGATGGCTTCAAGCTCTCTGGGTTCGAGAGGGTCTCCGCCCTTAATACTACGCTGTGGGACGACATCCGTGCCATTGCTCTAGAAGCCCAGAACGGCACTGACAAGCCGAGGAGGTGAGCAAATTAAACCATGTGCATAAGCGCACTGCTTTGTGAAATACTGCCATCTTGTGGACATTTCATCCTCCCTAGCTCATGTATGCCCCATTTTTGCAGTTGCTCGTTTTATTTGGAAGCCATGCAGTTATGCTGTAAAGTGTTTTATACGTTTTTATATGTTATTAATAATTTATTCCTTTATTTATTTTTTGCTCACTTAAGTGTGCTCATCGGTGTGACTGAGAAGACGTCGTATGATGAGGTGGGCAGCCTGTTGAACAGCTCTGGTGTGGACCTCCTGCTGTCGGGCATTCTGCGTGCCAACAACAACAGTGGGCTGCAGCTCGACACCGCCGTCCAGAAGCTCTACAACACGCAGAACCAAACCAGGTTGGCATGGAACATGGCCGACCGGGAGCAGGGCCACCTGGCGTCGCTGGTGGGCCCCAGCTGGGTGAAGCTCTATCAGATGCTGCTGTTCACACTCCCCGGCACACCTGTGTTTAACTATGGGGACGAGATCGGCCTGGAGGACCAGACGAGTGGCAAGGTACTGTACCAATGATTTATTGGATTTGAAAAATCTCTACATGTGCACATACACAGTATCACGTACCCAAACTACTGTAGTTAAAGTCAGTGTTCCTTGCTTTCATAGGACAAGAAGTTCCCAAAGATGGTTTGGTATTCTTCTGAAGATGCTGAAACTCTGAACGGAACAGAGAAGGTAAGAACTCGTGCTTCTCACCCACCCCTGTACATAATGTGGGCGTGGGACTTCTGTTCTCCAGGAGATGATGTCATGTCTCCCTTGCCTGCCTGTGGTTCCACCTCATCCTGTCCTTGTCTCTGTCCTTTCCCCAGGCTGAGATGGACGAGCGTCTGTCTCTGCGCAAGTTCTTCAAGCATCTAAGTGAGCTGCGGTCGAAGGAGCGCTCCCTGCAGCATGGCGACTACGTGGCTCTTGACCAGACAAACTCCACCCTGGCCTACCTGCGCAGCTGGGACCAGAGCGAACGCTACCTGGCCGCCTTCAACTGGGGGACCGAGTCCGCCACCCTCAAACTGAAGCATGAAGAGCTGCCCCAGCAAGCCACGGTGGACATCAGCACAGACCCTGAGCTGAAGTCAGCCACCCTAGTAGATCTGCAGGCTCTTGAGCTGGGTCCAGGCACAGCTACCTTGCTGAAGTTTCCCTTCAAGGGCTAGTTTTTAAACACTATTTTAGTCAATGCTGGATCATTAGTGATAAGTGTCATTTCTTTTTTTCCTCTTGTTTTTAATTTAAATACCTTTTGCAGTTTTTGTACTGTATTTTTGTGGGCATTCTGTTACCAATGGTTTTATGTTGCCTTTTAAAAAGATATTCAATGCACTGTTAAAACACTGGCTTTTTTTTTTTTTTTTAAAAATGCAACAAGTTATGCTCGACAAGTCTGTTGTAAACATGCACACTATCCTCAAAACTACAATCCCCAGTTGCAACAGTGGTACCTCAAATGTGGCATGAATCCTAATCTCGCTGTTGCGTAAGTAAGTTGTGTACATTCCATTGTAGTTGTACTGCATGTCTGGGGGCTGTCCAGTGCTTGTGCCAGTCTGTGTTCTGTTCTGTTTGGTGGATGCGAAGCGATTTGTGATGTTTTCAACCCCCAAGTCTAGTATGCAGTATAAAATATGCCAGTGACGCAGGACTTCAGTGTGGTAATGCAATCCTGTTTTCCCCTCTTTTAAAACACACAGCATGGAAGGGGGGAAATTAAACATCTTGAGAAACTTAAGTGTGGTCTTGGCTTTATTTTAACTGGGCAGTATTTCCAGTCTGGGAGCAGCACACTCGAGGTAACCAGGGTGTAGCGAAGGGGAAAAGAAGTAACCCCACCTGGCTTTGAACCCAGGTTTCTGGGGTACCAAACATGCACTTGGACCGCAACGCCAAAGAGCCAGGCTCGTCAGTATGGCAGTCAGAGCACACCCACAACTCTAGTGATGTTTACTCCATCACACTGCCTTTCTCTTTGGAAAATGCAACCATGCGCTTCATACACTCTGGTGTCTTGTGCATCTCCCACCATACTTCTCCCATCCAGGGTGTCCCACATACTTGTGCTTCACCCATCACTGGGGTCCCTCGTACCGGGGTCAACCTACCCTGGGGGTCCATCATATGGCTCACGCAGTTGGTGCACATCTGATGGCCGCATGGCAAGCCATCCCACTTCTGACACCATTTGTAGCGAAGGGGAGGAGAACTCACCTCACCTGGCTTCAAACCTAAGTCTTTGGGGTACCAAACATGCACTTTGACTCCAGTGATGGTCACTCCATCACACAGTGTTTCACAGTTAATGATTTTATTATTTAAACAAATACAAGTGACGGAAGGAAGTGCAACATTATTGCTCACATTGTTCCAATCTAGTGTACAGTTCTGTATACAATTACCAAGAAAAAAAACTGGACAAGTTATCAGAGTTAAGATAAGCTGGGGCAGACCCAGAAATGCCATAAAACAGCCCCAACTGATGCAGCACACTGAAAGACTGAAGGATTGCTTGCCCAAATGGCTAAGACACTGCAGTACAGTGGCTAGAGACAGTGCATGCTACATTGTGAAAAACTTGTTTCACCACTATCTTTGTCATATAAGAGAAGTAACAATAAATAAATGTGATCATCACTTAGCAGCAATGTATGAATATACTATTTTTCATGCAGATGATGCTCATGATATCTATGCGTATTTCGGGTATACAGTAACACTGCAGACAACCTGCCAGCCCAGCCTGATGTACTGTTAATATCTAACCTTTATTCAATCAGAATCCGAAGACTCGTTAAGATTAAAATCTTTCTGGCATATTCTTTCTTTCTGTCCTGGCAGAAGCAAGGAGCATATGACATATGACAAATATATCACACCTGACAGTAGCAAAGACCAATTGAACATTAGAAACATCTATACTAAGTTGTGCATATTATGTTGTATGTCAGACATCCAATGAAACCATGTTAAGAAGATTCAGATGATTTTGTAACTGATTCTGGTCTGAGGAAGCAGCATACTTCAGTCAGTCCTTTCCCCCAGAATAGTACAGACTAGCAGGGCAGTTAGTAGAATTAGTTCAACACAGAGTGTGTGTGTGTTTATAGGCAATAGGCTTAATGGAGCTGTAGTGTTTATATGTGTGTGTGTGTGTGTGTGTGCGTGTGTGTGTGTGTGCACACACGTGTTTGTTAGACAATAGACCTAATAATGTTATTGTGTCTGTGTGTGTGTGTTTATAGGCAATAAGCTTAATGGTGTTGAAGTGTAAGAGTGTACGGATGTGTGTGTTTGTATGTGTGGGTGTGTGTGTGTTTAAGTGAGTGTGCTCATATGTGTGCCTTCATACTGTAACATTTGTATCATACTTGTAACATACTGTTACATTTGCATGTGCCAGTCTGTATGTGTGCATTCCTCAGTGTGCGTGGACTTCAGAGAGATGTAATTGACACTGGTCCGAGAGACATCAGATCTGCTCACCATCCACCCATCCATCCGCCAGCTCGCACGCCCGCTCATCCTTAGACCATCAGCTTGTCTCAGTGGCACCGCTGAGGGCCCTAATTACAGGATCACCTTTCTCCTTCTTCTTCTCCTCCTCCTCCTTCTCTTCCTCCTCCTCTACTTTTCCTCCCTGTGCTCTGGTGTGCAATGGCCCTCTTTTCTGTGTCACTTATTCCTAAGGGTTCTCACTGTCAGCCCTTGTTCTTACAGATCTGGACGTTTCTTCGCTGCCACTCTGATCCATCTGTCTCCTGTGCTGGGTGCCTGATATTGTAACCTGGAATACCAGAGATTATTGATGGGGTGAGGGTGAAGGCTCCAGTACAAACATACTGTCCTCTCACTCAGGAGCAGAGATAGAGTTTAGACTAGCAATGCGCACTGGTGCTCTGCTGATGATGATTTAGGTCTTACGATTAAAATAGTTCAACATTAGACTGACTACCTAAAGCCTCTAACGGAAAAAAAGGGAAAATGGTAGTGGTATCAGAAACAGCACTTACGTGTATTATTACCTAGGTGTTATTTTATGTTAATAAAACGAACTAAGGAGACAAAATAAACCACATAAAAGGAGAGACCAACGCCACAAACCTGAACTCAGTTCAACTCATCTAACTCTGTACGGGCCCTTTAAGCTGTCCCTCTCTAAAAGGACTCCCTGACGCATTGCAGGTGGTCGACAACCAATCGAATCGCATTCCTATGGTCACATGGCAAGCGGACTCTGAATCTGTCAAGTTATAAACCACCCAGCTGATTCATTCAAACTTATAAGTAAGTGTGTCATTAAAACAAAGTAAGAAAATAGCTTTTTGCTGTTGCTGCTTGTTTAAAACAGAGTGTTTGCTCGAAAATATAGGAGGGTGATGATGAACCAACCTGTCTCTTTTACCTTTTCTGTTCTGTCCGGTCTAGGCGCAGGGACACCGTTGTGACAGGCAGGTTGTTAGGGAGTGCGACGTCGCGCTTGAAACCTGACAGCCAGCGCGGAGTGATACAACTGAACGATTGAGACGCAGGGCAGCAGAAGGCGCGCGGCAGTCGCTACTACCTACAGTTGTTGATCAGCGGTCAAAAAAATCATTTTACCAGACAAGATACCCAGAAAAACAGACAAATCACACAATGGTAAGTAGACATGTATCGTTAAATATATTGGTTCGCTATTCAGTTAACGATGTTTATGGGAGATTAGGTATCATTTAGAGTTGGCTTTCTGAGACGCTGATATTAATGTTAAGCCATCTCGGTTGGCTAAAGCACAACGACAGCTAACCGTGTTAGCATTGCCAATTTACTTTAGATTATAGATTTTACATATCCACATACTCCAAAGCTCATCATATACCAAAAGAATTATTTTATGCTTTGGTGTCAAACGTAGGGTTCTAATCTGTTGGAAAAAGCAAAGAACCCACTGAGCGTGTGATCTTGCCAACTAGCTTGCTAGCGATGGATGCGCTTTTCAGATTGTAGACAAGCGGTGTAGCTACTACTAGCCAGCTTAGCTTTCCGTTCAGCATGGGGCGCACCCAACCATGAGCAACGTAAACGGGTGTTTCAGATTATAGGAACGTTTGCAGGGGTGTGTACTGAAACAGCTAGTTGTAGTGCATTCGACGTTGTCCTTAGTTGATTAATTTAAAATGACCTCAAATGTTACCTTAATAGAATGATGTTTGCTGCTGAACCCACCTGTCGGTGTGATGAGGACAACTTCCTTGGTTACTTTTTAAATACACATTGAAATATAGCCTGCATCCCGTAAGATTGTTTTAGCCACTGTGCAGATGTACCAATTAGGTTTACCATTCTTGTGGCCATTGTAATTATCTAGACGTTTTTTTGGCTTTGCCAATACAATTAATTTGGCTAATACTGACGCCTTACCCTGGCATCTAACACTGATATTGCCAATTAGTGTATTTGCTTTGTAAACTAACCACGGTAGCCAATTCGTCTCGGGGAAATGGCAGTAGTGCCCATCCTGCCAGTTCAGCCGGCAGTGAAGCTGCATGTCAATGAACTTTAGCGCCATAAAGAATCTGCAACTCCTGTCCAGTAGAAATTGTGCAGCTACTCCTGGCTTCTGAACAGCTCATTGGCTTTTCCGCGTCTCGTTAGGTTGCATTTCTGACCACGTTAGGTCTCGGATGTAATGCAGCAGGCACGTTTCTAGGGCGCTTTCACTTACTGGTCCAGTATTGCGGCAAATGTGGTGCAAGGCGGACTAATTTTAGACCTGGCGTCAATGATCGATCCCTAGAACGCATCCATGAGCAGTCTAGCCAGCCAGCTATTATTTTAAGAAAATAAAGCAAGATGTGACATTTGATGGCTGTCTCCGGAATTTCTCATTTATAGTATGGGCTATGTCACTTTTTGAGTTGGTGCTCGTCTGCGTCATTGGCTGCAGGAGTTGCAGTGGCTAGGTTATGCTCCCTCATAAAGCCTGATTAAATTGAAAAGTGTCCGATTTGTGCTTTATATGACGATGATGGTCAAACAGTTGGCAAATTGTGACTAATGCTTATTGTCCAGCAGTAACAGGTGGTTAATATACTCCATTGGGCTTCTTTCTTTTTTTTAGGCTGATCAGTTGACAGAAGAGCAGATTGCTGGTAAGCAGACAGTTTTGGCATGATTGATTTTGTCTCACCACCACTCTTCAACCCCTGTCTTTTATAAAAGTGGTTGCTTTGGTTGTTTTTTCCCCTTCGACAGAGTTCAAGGAGGCTTTCTCCCTGTTCGATAAGGATGGGGATGGCACCATCACCACCAAAGAGCTGGGCACCGTCATGCGCTCTCTGGGCCAGAACCCCACTGAGGCTGAGCTGCAGGACATGATCAACGAAGTGGATGCTGATGGTGGGCACCGCATGCATGCATAGAACAGAAATTATATTCCCAGACACCACATGCTCTCTTTCACACACTTATGCACGCACATTCCTATTTAGCTTATCATGCATAGTAGCCATACACAGATAGATACCCATATGATCTTTACATGTAGTAGTGTATTTTAATATCATTGACTAGCTGACCACCATGTACTGATGTGGCTTGTATAGCTATTTAAAGACAATGCACTGGGGGATGTTCACTATACAGATGCCAATACAGTTTATGTATGTTGCACACAACCCTCCCTCTCTCACCTTTGACCTGTGTTTGGACACACCACCCGCTCTTCAGGGAACGGCACAATCGACTTCCCAGAGTTCCTCACCATGATGGCCAGGAAGATGAAGGACACAGACAGTGAGGAAGAGATCAGAGAAGCCTTCCGTGTGTTTGACAAGGTGAGTGAGTGAGTGAATGATGGTGTTTGAACAGGTAAAGAGCTGCCTGCTGTTGGTGACTTGTACTAGAAACACATAAAACAGTTGCAGGTGTCGATCAAGAGTGGTGGAAAAATGAGTCATGTTCTGTGTGCTCATTTTGATTTCTGACACAGTATGTGTGTTATATTGGTACATACTGTATGTCCTCTTGTGTTGGCACATGGATGCCGCCCAGGTGTTCAGTAAGAATCTCCGTGCTGACCGACAGTAAAGGTGTAACATATGAGTATGTCATTATAAAAAAACCCACTAAATCAACAAGTGGAAACAACATATGACCAAAGTATGTTATTTCAACTGGACATGCTTCAGTTATACTCAGACTAAGCCTATTTCCCTTTAATGCCATAACACAATATCTGTTGCCATGCAGTATCCAGTTCACAGCAGTACATTATCAGTTCCCCTGTTATTTTTAGTTCCATAAAGGTAGCTGAGGTGTTTCCATTTGGTGTTAAAATTATTTGGTCAAAAAGGCAGTGGTAATGCTGTAATTGAGCACCTTGGAGAAGGCTGCACAAGACTGTCATATGCTAACCTGCTGTTGCAGAATTGAAACTTAAAGGAGTGTAGGCCTTTGCCAAAGCTCAATAAAGGTGAAGTCTGCCCTGTGTTTATAAACTACTTCACTATTTTTAGGGGTTCTTCCTCAGCTTGTCTTGGCCTTGCATGCCATGGAGAGTAGTGAAATTTGTGTCTGTAGTTGATTTGTAATTCAGACAGACAAATGAAGCATAGCCTCCTTACTGAAGGTGACAATGAGACTGCAGTGTGGTTTATATTTGGCCAAGGTTGGTGGGTGGCTCTAGTAGCTGAGTGTATGTGTATGTGTGTGTGTGTGTGTGCTCTCTTGCAGGACGGCAATGGCTACATCAGCGCTGCTGAGCTGCGTCACGTCATGACCAACCTGGGGGAGAAGCTGACGGACGAGGAGGTGGACGAGATGATCCGAGAGGCCGACATCGACGGAGACGGACAGGTCAACTACGAAGGTGGGTTGCTGTCATCCCCACAGTCCTGCGCCATTGTTCGCTCAAGATTAGGAGAATTGATGACTCTCATGTCACAGAATTGGTTATTGAGTTTACAGCCGGACACACTGAAGGCTGCTAATCTTTTTTGGATGGTGGTTGCCAGTTGCCAGTCGCCAGTCATGCCTTACAAAGCCTCAACAAGCCACAGATTTGATTTGTGCATCTGCACATCCTCGGTGTTGGATTATTTCTGTGATGTGTTGTTATGGCTGTCGTAGGTTGCCGCATGTGTCTTGAAATCATATGTTTCACACATTTGCGATGCGTGGAGTGCTTTTTGATCAGAGCACCGAGAAGCTGTAGTGGACAGCTGTTTTTTTTGTTTTTTCCCCCCAGCTAAAGACATATTCTGTGATTGTCTTTGCCCTGAATGTGTGTGCGTCATCTCCAAGTACTCCAGCATCATACACCTCCAGTTCTAGCCAGACCACTTGTATGTGCCTATAATGGGATTCAGTGGCTCGTTTGGGCATTGTGTTTGTTGCATTCGCCTTTATTGAGATGATAATGGTGGTATTATTATGCTGGGGGCAAGAGTGTACTTAGTGTGTACTGAACTGTGTCTAAACTATGCCCTAACGATACAATCCTTGGTCATTTTTCTTTCAGGTAAATTGAATTTTTCTAAAATTAATCCTCTTGTTTTGTCTGGTCAGTATTTATGCCGATTAAAAAGAAAATTAAATGCTATTGAGTAAAGAAGGATTAAAGTCTGTGGGTTTGTTTTTCTGTGTGTGTGTGTGTATGTGTGTGCTCATGTATTTCTGCTTTGGTGTCCTTTCAGAGTTTGTACAGATGATGACAGCGAAATAGAGCCTGGAGCCCAAAGGACCGAACCAAACCAGACCAAACAGTGGGCCCAAATCCTCCACTGTCTCCATCCTCTCTGCCCACAGCCTATGTTCTCTTCCCTTCTTTCTCTCTCCTCCTCCTCTCTTCACCACACCTTCCCACGGAGCGCCCCATTCTTTCTGTTTACTTGCATTGCTTTTGGTTGCCCTCCCATCTCCTTAGTAATCTTGTCCCCCAGCTCCCCTGCTGCCCCACTCCTTCTACCCTCATGCCGCTGATCTCGCTCAGGCCACCTCTGGCCCAGAACCCACCCACATCTGGTGCAGATCCCTCCAGATCTCTTCCAGAGTCAGCCTGTTATATTTTGGACTTCCACCCATTGTTTAACTCATTTAAACCCAATTGCTTTAAGTATGTTTTTTTTTTTTTTTTTTTACATTCTTTTAATTGGTTTTAAACATTTCCCATAAAGACAGATATAACCTGTGCAATGATCAAACCTGAAATATTTATATATGAATCTATACACACACAAACATATAAATATATGTATAGTGGAGGTGTTGAGCTACCAATATTTTTCAAGTGTGATGTAAATGGACAAGAGCAATGCATGCTTTCTTTTTCTTTCTTTTTTTCCCCCAGTAAGCATGTTTCTGTGCTTTTTTGCCTGCCTGTGATTTCTCTCCCCCTCTCTCTACCTGTTGTTCTCTCTCCCTTCTCTCTGTCTCTAGTATGCTTGCTTTTCAGCTCTCTCCCAGATGGTTCAGACTGTGATGGAAAGGCAGGTGTTGCATCTCAGTGTCATACAAACGCTTGCAGTAGTGGCACGGCTTACTACCCTTACTATCTCAAGTAGCTACTTGTCATGCAGAGGCTGTGTTGACCATTACCTGTTGAATGCTGTTGCACAGATCCTCCAGTTTGTCACGTCACCGGCTGTGTGCTGCTAACTAGCCCACAGCTCCACTCTGTCATCCGTGATGTGGCGTTATAGCTGTAGCATGGTGTGACCCAGACCCATCAGACTGGGACTCTTACCCATATCAACCCATATCAGCCCTGTCACGTTTACATAGACAGCCAACAGCCTCTGCCCCTCCCCTTCCCTCTCCTAGTTTAGCACTGCATCCTGTCGTCTGTGTCATGACCGGCTGCGCTAGCTCCACCTCTGGGCTTTTCCCCTACGGGTGAGGTAGCGTCTCTGGCCTCCGTGACCCAGGGGTGGGAGTGCTCTAGGACCGCCACTGGCCCGCCCTGCTTAGCCGTGGACCCTGGATGCCTTATGGCTAATGGATTCTGCCTAGATTGTGGTGTTAGAAGCACCCTAGAGTGTTCAGCTGCCAGCAGCTGGCCTTTTGCGTAGAGTTGAGCTTCCTTCCAGGAGCTAACCCCCCTACCCACCCCATGTGATCGATTACCAGCTGTTTACTGGACTGTTTGTGCTGCACCTTAGGAGTTTAGAGGTCGTCCTGAATATGAACTTTCCCTACTGAAGGGTCATATCCCCCAACAGTCCTCGACAATCCAACTTAATAAAAAAAAGTAGAGAAGTAGAAGTGAAAAATTGATCTCCTTTTTTGGAGAAATGATATTGTCTAGCTACATTTTTATTCCCATCGTCTTTGGACGTGTGTTTTGAACCACTAAGTTTAAGTAGCAAAAAACGTAAAGTTTGAAGTGTCAGTCTTACAACAAAAAAAGTTTACTTCTGTTTATGTATTTGGTGGAGGGAATTCAGTCCTATTTTAAATCGCTAAATTACTTAGAAGGGTAGTAGCTGAGTGATTCATATGTACCAGTATGAATCCACATAAACATTTCTCTCTGTCACTCTGTCCTTGCCCCCCCCCCCCCCCCCCCCCCCCTCTGTCTCTGTCTCTGTCTTCAGTGGCTCTTCTAGTGCTGTGACTGAAATCTGAACCAGACTTTTTTGTTGTGAATGTTGTGTGAATGTTTTTACTTCTTTTTTTTTGTGGCGTTCATGGTGTTTGTCTCAGATTTTATACAGAAGCTGTTAAACCAGTTTGCCGTCCTGTCCTGTCGGAGAGGGTATGCATTCCATTGCAGAACTCATGTTGGTTTCTTGCTAAATAAACTCTTGGACCAGTGTTTCTAAATCCAGACTCTGATCTCTTTATTTTCCTAAACCAGTTGATATACCTTAGCAAAAAGCTTCTAGGCTTACGCACATTATCCTGAAAGACTATTTCTGGAAGCTGAACTTTGAATAATTTAAACCATCTAAAGTTACACGTAGGTCTTGGGTAAGTCTGACATTTAAACACAGATTAAAGTTGGATAATTTGAATGTTATTTTGTTATTTATAAGACTAGTTATGCATATTAAGCTTGACCAGTAATTGATGCACAGTTCACAAATAGAAGGACACTAGCAACTCTGAAACCAAACATCCATTGGTCGCTTCACAGGACGTGATTCAGTTTTTTTTTTTGTCAGAAGGAGTGGCTCCCTCTAGCGGCTGTAAAATACAACGGGGCTTAGCGTAATCACTTTGGGTCCAGATAGACTGACAACTCGTCGACCAATGGCATGTTAATCATTCCCTAGCTTCCTTATTGCATCACCCAATAAGCAATCTGCCTGTGGGGTTAAGATTGAGTGATGGTTAATTATGCGAATAGCATAATAGCAAAATATTCGAGTGTTACCAATAATATCCTCCAACTACGGAAGTGTTAACCAATAGAGAAGTCGTTTATGAGGGATGGATTACTAAATTGCATTCGGGTGTTACTGGCACTAGGGAGGAGGGAGTTGCAAGGACGGCCAATAACAAGTGATGACATGTGAGCCAAGCATCTGAGAAGGGTTTAAATGGTTCACATCAAGCAGTGTGACGGTTTCGCATGGCCAGTCCAGGTGCGAGACATTAACGGCGGTCGGAATTGAGTAATTAGCGCAGGTGATCTCGAGTCTCTCGCCATAACCATACAAAACAGCATCTCACGTACGTTCTAGTTCAATGTACACATCCCAAAACTAAAATAGGGCCCTAGTGTAGAGCTGCTGTACTACTATAACACCACCTCCCACCGTACGTCACCAAACCTCCTCAGAAAGTTACGCACAGGGAGCCTTGAGCTTCACCACCTCCTGCCTGAGATTCCTTTGAGATACTGGGTCGGACACTAAATCCTTACCTTGTTACTAAGAGAAGCAAAGGTAAGTATTCAGTCTTTGCGCCGTTAGATATGACAAAAACGTTCACTTATCCAAGGTTGCCTGCTAGCGAGGTGGGATGTGATGCTAGCCAAATTGACTGTAGCGTCACCATCCAAGTTGCAATTAAGAATGCACGGAGTAAGTCTTCATGATGGTCGGATTAAGTAAGGTAGCCGTCTAGTCGACCTGCCTTTTTGAGGTGGCTTCTGGCTACACGTTGTAGACTCGTGCATAACCTGTGTGGATGCTGAAGTCCAGTGTGACTAGAATGGATAACTAGCTCCTATTCGCAAGAGCCTTGCAGCTAACTTTAGTATGCCATATTAGAAAGTACACAGGTCTGCTATCGCCATTCGTATTCATCTAGAAATATTTCCCATAACAGACAACATGCTTGCAAAGGGCAAATTGGCGTTTACATTGGACAGTTATTTAGGTCTGTTTGCATTATTTGGTGCGTGGTTACCCTCGAATAGAAATAGTCAGTTGTCAATTGTTGCAGTATGAATGCATTTTCTAACCATGTGCATACACCTCATTACAAGCCAATGCCGCAGACATAGGTCGTATTAGTTCTATATGGAGATCATTTTTATTTTCAAAACGCTAACAAGCGGAAGCTGAACCCCAAAACAAGACGATGGGCAAAGTTGTCCAAGGAATCCACCGCTCTAGGGTGGTATGGTGGTCATTCATTTGGAACACGTTTCATGGCAAAAACTTTTAAAAGTGAAAAGTGTAGTTAAAATTAAAATTAGTCGTACAATTTAGTTGCACCAAATATAGTGCACCGTCATTTGTGCAGGAGATGGGTCAGTGTGATTCAATTCCGCCCACGTAGCAGTACGATTTGTGATCTAATCAACTGCAAGACACCTGTAACAGTTTTTGGGGACTCAAAAAATGGTAGACAGTGGAATGTGTGTCTCTTCCGCATTACATAATGACTGGCTGAGAAAAGGCCTAACTTTAATATAGTGACTATTGGACTACTCACGTCGTGGTGACTCTTCAAACTTAATTTAAATTACCTTTTCATTTTTTTGTTTCCTCCTAAAGGTGAATTCGGACGAGCTTGGCTCTAATCGATCAAAGTCGGTGACAATCCTCAACAGAGATTTCTGGGTCAGAGTTCGTGTAGTTATGGCTTAGTGCCACGGGCGTAAAACAATAGTTTAATGTCTGCCACAGAGTTCTGTTGGCTGGCATTGTTTCAGAGATAAGATAGTCCTATGTGAAACGCTATGCACGATTTAAGTCCGCTCTGTATTTGTAGCAAACTCATGTTGATGCCACCAGCATGCGTGCAGGCTTGCGTGTTTACCCAACAAACTTTTGCTACTTTCACCTGTGTGGCAGGCTGTGCCAGTGTAACATGGGTTTGCTGAGATTTGTTTCCTCATTCAGCATATTCGCCCAACTGGTGGGGCAAAAAAAAAGGGCGAGCCCAGTGTCATCTGATATGTGCACTTATGCTAGTAATCCATTCATGCCATTCAGAGTTCCCCCTCTTGGCTCCCCCCTCCTCTCTCTCCCTCTCCCTCTTAAAGACATAATGATCCACATCAGCCCTTGCTTTGAATGAGTTATTTTTGTACATCATTTCCACTCTAAACCCTGTTTCTTGTTGTCTTTTGCTAAGATTGCATGTCTGTATAAATACAAATATACAAATTCCTGGCTGTCAACTTTGATGGTACAACAGATATGACTGCCCAACTGCTTAACCAGTACAAAGCAAACTGGCAACTTGTTTGTGTCCTTTGCCATTACTTGGTATTGCATAATCTTGTGGAGGGTAATTATGAAACTTCTCCCACTTGTTCTGTTCCAACATGCCTTCCCATGCAAACACCACCCTGTTATTCTCCATGCTGCTGTGGCCTGTAGCATTCTTTGTGGGGACATGGGTGGATGTTCCTGGACGTTCACTCCTGTGTGTTGGGGTAAAAAAAAAAAAGCATTTTAGGTGATTCAACACCACTCCTACGTGTTCACAGCAGGTGCTTTGTGTGCTGCATGGCCTAATGCCATAGCTGGGATGGAAAGCACACAAGCACATAGAGAGCACAACCAAAAATGAGCATGGAGTTGTCCGGCCATTTGCAGCTGAAGTTTAACGAGGTCATTCAGTTCCTCAGGAATCTGGAGCAGTAAAGCAGTTCTTTACTGTGTGTGTGTGTGTGTGTGTGTGTGTGTGTGTGTGTAATGGGGGAAGCCAGAAGCCACACACGGTATCTTGGGAGTGTGAAGCTGACATTACTGCGCTTTGTTGTGTGGTGTTTGCCCAAGGTAATGTGTACATGATGGGGACATAGAACCGTCTAAATGGTAGGGCTCTAATCTAATCTCTGCTGAATGAGTTTGAGCCCAGTGTTCGCCACTTCTCTGCTCACTACTCTTGAGTGGCGTATCATGGCGCACGGTGTGTGTTGACGTAGCTCGCCATGCTGCTCTGCACTCCAGTGAGGTCTGGTTGGCATCGGTTATGAACTGAGACAGCTGCAGGTTTGCGCAGCTGGGCGCTGTGGAACGCGAGCTGACGAACTGTCATTGCTGTGACATAACCGGGTTGGTTGCAGGAATGACTGACTGAAAGACGTGACGACCCAACACCCCTCCATCCCCCACCCCTTGGACTGGTCAGATGGGATTCCTGGGTGTCCCCCCTCCCATTGGTTGTGTGGTGTCAGTTTTTCTGACTGTCAGGAATTGGATGGTCTGTGTGGGATGTTGGTGTCTTTATATCCTGAAGTTCTATCTTCCAGCCCTAATCGTAATAAAATTGATATTGGTAAATATGAAAAAATATTGATCAAATTTCTTGCCATCTCGCCCAGCCCCAGCGAAGGGTCGGTCTAGGTCCTTGGGGAGTGACTGATCAGATCCAGCTGACTCATCAGCCCCAGGAGCAGCTGCATGTGAGTCAGGGGAAGGGAGGCAGTTGCTCAGGAGAAGCCATGTCTGTGTGAACACATGACGGAGGCTTTTTACTGCAACAGGCAGTAGGGATGTGTAACCTGAGACTGTGACCCAGTTGCAACCTGATGCAGAGTTCATGTCCAAGTCCCAGACTTGGGTAACTTTGAGTTCTTTAAGAAACCTGCAGGTGAATGAAACGCTGTAAATGTTTTACGCTTTTTGTGTTGTGCCTTTTCTGATTATAGTGATGTGTAGGTTGTGTATGCCATTTAAAAATACCTGTAGGAGTGCTTCAGAATTGGGAATAATGACAATAATAGCAACATGTATACAAATCCTTAAAATCATAAAAATAAAATGCATAAGTACACACCACAATGCGTAAGAATAGAAATATAATGATTCACAAGTTTGATGTTTAAAAGCATGAGTAGGAAGACCTTATACTGTAGCCCTTTACTTAGCCCTGGCTGATGTGTTAAAAATGTGGATGGACCCCATTATGTCCTAACGAGGCTAACGCTGGCTGGGGATTAGGCTGCTCCTTTCCTCAGGGTACTCAGGGCTGGTCCCTCTAGACCTGACAGTTGAACACTCAGAATGTGGCCTGGCCTGGGAGTGGCCAACTGGAGACATTGAGAATGGGCGAGGCCTGAAATGTTTGTGTCCAGCTTTGCCCTAAGGCTCTTGTAAATTTTCGTCTTTCAAGAGAAGTAGTATGGATGGTGTAAGCCTCCGAGTGCACCTCCTCTTTTTTCCCCACACGGCTAAGAGTGTGACATTGAATCTCTGTCCTTGTAGCCTTGATAAGAGAGCCCAAAGCCAAGGTGCTGGTCACACTCTTGACAGAAAACCAAGCTGCTAGTCACTAGCTGGGCATTGCCATCTTGTGGTTTGGAGCTGCTGGTAACGGAGTCTGTTCTGAATGGTCATGCCACATTCGCTCACACTGGTAGTTTACATGTCACTTGTATAAAAAAAAAAAAAGAACTGTTCTCCCTTCCTGTCAATCTGCCTAGTTGGTTATGCAGTGGTTAATTGTCTTGTGTTGTTACAGAGAGTCACCAATTTACACTGAAAAGGAATCATTGCTTGTTGCACTGACCCCACAATGATGTCCATTGTGTCCTGTGTAACTGAAGCCCAGTCTGTATGTAGTTTCAATCTGCATGTAGGCCACCACCTCTACAGGCCAGTGCTAGAGTATGACTCATTTCACGTGTAGGCTCCTGAACTTTTATTGGAATTTCATTGTAGCCATAAAATGGGAATAGTTGACTTATTCCTCAGGATTTCTACTTTATCACACACATGAAAGAATGTTTTAATTGTAATTTCTGCTTGTAGATTAGTTGGCATGTTTCTCACTAGTTTAAGTATTGCCGGTCTAACTAGTTGAACATTACTAGTTGAACAAGCACACCTGGCCAAGCTTGGGATAGTGAGGAGATCAGAGGGATGACCTGCATGGACACGGGTCTTTGGGTCAAGCCACGGGGGCATTCCAGACATTCACTAGCCTGTCTAGCTGCACTTTTCCCCCCAAGCTTCTTTCCATGGAAACTACTGGAGGACAAAAACCTCCATAGTTGCAGTGTCCAGCTGTGATCCACTTATCTGTGTGGATATCAAAATACACAGAAGAAGGAACTGAATTGTCACATTGGGAACATGTTCATTTTCATTTAATGACCAGACATTTGTCCTGATTGAAAACTACTTTACATGTTTTTGTGAAGATGTCAAAAGGACTACTTGCATAACCTATGTGTGGCAAGGCCTTTGCTTTTTATATAGTAAAACTATTGTGCTGATCCTTGCATCTGTGTAAGCATTATTGTAGTACTGGATCTTGGCCAGAGAGAGATATAGTGAGTGAGTGAGCGAGAGGGAGCGATGGTAAGCAAGCGAGTGGCCAAAGGCCCATATTCCTGTCTCGCTATCTGATCTACAGGTTTAGTGCATGTGCTTGTGTGAAGGCTGACTTGGGGATGAACACCTGGGCTTGTCAGTCATTGTGAGTGCGCAGTTGGGTTAAATGCCATTATCACTTAGCCAATCAGATTGCCTCTTTTGCTGACCTATTGTTTTCGGTTGGATGGCACCAGTCGGATAAATCAGTTTTTCTGGTACAGAACCTGATACATACACACACGGCAAACGGCACCTGGACACTGACAACAGGACATAAGAAAAGGTATTTGATCAATTGCATTTGTGTTTTGCATTCATAATAGTTGAAATATAGCCAATTTGCCAGAGGATCTTCCAGAAAGGTGGGGCAGTCCCTTACTTACATTATGTTTACCACTTCCTGTGAGCTAACTGTTTTGTTGTATGATTTTAGCCAACAGCCAGACTAATTGCACTAATTCGCTTATTCTGAATTACTAAAGCTAGATGGTTGGTCAGTATGTGGACAGGGAAAGTTCTTAAGATGACTAACTTGTTGCTGAAAGTGGTTAATGGGTGACTACTGAGTGGCAATCTTCTCTGGCTTATAATGAAAACAGTGCAGTGATGGGACACTGTGGTGTAGGAGATGCTGTACTTCAATGACCACAGCGAGTCAGGATCTCGCTTTAATGCATCATGTAAACATCCCATGCCACTTGTCACACAAGTAGCGGCTTCCCTGGTGTCCTGGTTACATTTCAAATTTGGCCCACTCAGTCTGGCCCCCTTACCATCTCGTTGTAATAATTAGCTTGTTGATTAATTACCTCACTTTCCACCTCAAGTTGAGGTGTGATGAGCGTTCTGGCATAGTCACTGTTGTGCATCACCCAGATGGGTACCACGGACCGAGGTCCCCCTTACTTCCTTTTTCATGTGAAAGCAATCACTACATCTGGATTTAATCACCTAAAACACTGCTAATGTCCTTTTCACAGGCCTTCCTAAAAAGACAATCAACAGCTTCAAATAAATGCAGCAGCAAGGGTCTACAAGAACAAAAAGAACTGACCACATTACTCCAATTTTAAGTTGCCTGCACTGACTCCCATTAGGTTATATAGTTCACTTTAAGGCATTGCGTCTTGTGTTTAAAGCATTACATGGAATGGGACCCTATTACCTATTGAATATGTTTCAGCTGTATACAACAACTAGATCTCTTGGATCACAGCAGAAAAATCTGTTTGTAAAACCTTCTGTTAGAACAAAATGTGGTGAAGCAACTTCCAGATGAAATGCAGGTCAGCTTTGGAACCAACTTTCAGAAGACATAAAAATGTTCCTACTGTTGGCAGTTTCAAATCTAGACCTAAGACCAAATTGTTTTCAGTTGCTTTCTGGTAATGATTTATACTTATATTACTTTTATCCTTTTAAGCATTTACACTTGATTTATCTTTTATGGGTTTACATGTTATTTGCTTTTATTAAATAGGTATTTTATTTACCTTGTACTACTTTTATACTTATTTCATGTTATGCTTTTACATGTATTTCTTTGCTTTTATTTCTCTTAAGCACATTGAACTCCCTCAAAATGCCCAATACAAATAAACTTACTTTGCTTTGTCCTAATTAAGAGCTTTGGGCACCTTAAACGCTGTATACCAGTATAAGCAATGTGTTTTCATTTAGATTAGTCATTTAGCAAACTACTTTGAAAGCCCCTCTTTTTTTATACACATGGTGGCTGTCCATTAATAAAATATTGTGTGGTGAATGATTTAGGATGGGCAAGATGCTGTTTTTGTCTTGGGTCCACTGTAGACCGAAGTTGGTTTCATATGTCCCCACATAATGGCTACTTCCTGGAGACTGCCAGCAGGAATGTAGAAAAAGGCCTTCTGGCATTGATAGGCTAGATGTTTACACACACTCTTTGTAAGCTAGGGTTATCTCTTTACACTCTGTTTTTAGGCTAGCCATACAACACACACATTCAGGAAGTTGGTCATCCACACACATGCACTTTCAGCAGGCTAGTTCTGTATACCATTTGTAAGCTAGTTCTGTATACCATTTGTAAGCATTTGTAGCAATCCACAGACTGTCAGCAGGCTAGCTGTTTACATTTACAATCTTTGTAGCCTAGTCATCCAGATGTACTCTCAGCACGTGGTAGGTGTCGGACACACTTTGCAGATTAGTTGTAGGCCACACACACGCACACGCACGCACACACACACGCACACATGCACGCACGCACCCCACAATCTGAGATTCTTTCTGAGGCATCCTCTCACCACAGCTATCCTGCATATTCGTTTGTTTTTTCTCTTCTTTCCTCTCTTCTGTTTATCTCTAAATGGAAATGTCCATATCTGACGGCAAGTAATCTTGTGGTTTTTAAATGTCTGTGCTGACATAAAACCTCGCTATACATTGACACATTAACAACTCATTACTTTTATTTTAACGGCATAATCGGTTTTACATGCCTTACCACTTACATGCCTCAACCACACATTCACAGCTGCATAAAGGAAGACCACCACAACACGGCAATTATAGCTCTTTTTATCTTTCCTTTCTCTCTTCTTGTACTTGATTTATGCTTTTCTGCCTCTCCTGCTCCCCCGCTCTTTGTTTTTGAACTTATCTCTTCATCTCTCCTTTTTAAATCCTGTCTTCTCGCTTTTCTTTTCAACTGTCAAGTATCAGCTTCCCTATCCCTCTGCTGCTTTTTCTTTATCTGTTTCACTGCTCCCATATCTTTCTCTCGGTCGTATAAAGCAAAGAATAAAGGCACAGAAACCACAAAGCTCCCATTGATCATTTCGTTTGCATTTTCAGTAGCTACACAAACGCACAGTCACTACACAAACCCACAATTACGTCACAGATACAACAACCATACAAACACAGTACTGCATGAAAAATGTGCTGTGCTCCTGCTTTTGTTCATGGAGTCTCCAGAGTTGCAGGTAGGGTAGAGCGACTCTTTTGTGAGGCAGCAATGTGATCTGGCCTGTGTTAGGCTGAAGCTGAAGGCTGCAGGAATGGGTTTAATTTGCCCAAGTTTGGTAACTGAGAAACCCCAGTAGAAAATCCTGCATGCCAGTAGAAAACTGTTGCTTCACACGCAACGCAGGGCAGAGGTATTCTGCAGTCTGGAGTTGGGTACTGCTATGATCATGCAATGTAAACAAAGCTAAACTGTTTACTCAAACGTACATGTATGCAGTGGAACTGTTCAAGTCCCCCCTCACCAACTTTGCCTTCCACGCTGTCCTTGGCTGTAGCTCAGTGTCACCAGACCTTTGGTCACAGCCTTTTTGTCACTGGCGCCACTCTCGCACACTTGTGCAACTTGTTGGCTTTGATCTGTGTTTGTTTTTTGGCATGCTTATAGATATGATTGTGAATAGACAGTGGCCCTCGGCCCTCGTATCAAACAAATGTTGAAACCAGAGCAAATTTGAGTGTGGAAATCAGTTTCCGACAGGGCTCACGTGAGATTTACGAAACGTGCATCACACCAGTCCAAGCACCTCACACCCCAGTATATTCCCAATTTAAAATCATGGTGCATAATACATTTTTTTAGCCCTGAGATGGCTAGAAGGTGAATGTTGCAGCTCTGGCTGAGCCAGTTGACTTGTTGATATGCTGCAATACGGAAAAGGGGGGCGGGATTTAAAAGTTGGACTGTATTTCCAAGACAGACTAAAACATTTGCTGATGTAGGCCTACGATGTCAAAAGTCCAAGTTGGCTTTATTGTCAAAAACCACATGTACAGGTTGCACACACACACTTTTAAATTGCAGCCCCCCCTAGGACCCTTCTTTAAACAAGACTTTATAGTGTACGTTTCCACGGCAACTGATTGTGGAAGAGATGGTGTCTGGGGCGTGCTCCAAGAACATGCATCAGTGACATGCCTGGCTGAGGTAATTGTGGTAAATCGTCTAATAGATGGGCTCTGAGGTTTTGCCCTGCAAGGAGAATGAAGCCATGGGGCTTTTATGAGGAGGATTACCACTTAAAGTTAAATTAGCCAGTCTTCTAATTTACATGCTAGGGATTTTATGTTGCTGAGAAACACCATAACTGACTCCTATTTTTTCTGACTGGATGATTGTTTTATCATCTAGACTGAAGCCAGTCTCTCCTGTTAAAAATGTGTTGCCTACTGTCAGTGGGAAAGAGACCAAACTACCCCTGATGGTAACCTTGCCTGGCAGTGCTGTGCAAAAAGTTGTCTTGTGTCGGCTCATTTTTTTGGAGATGGTGGATTATATCATGAAAAGTTTACCATATTTATACTCACTAAAAACTTTGTGTGCATAGGAATGTCCATTTATGGCCAGCAGAGGGTTTTGGAACATTTCGCCTCTTTTGAAACCTGTCCCGCTGATCCACTGTGGTTATTTACTTTCTGTTTTTAGATGTGATGGTTAACAGAGGTGTTATACATTAACAGGACTGTCTGAGTATGACTTGTATATGAATGTGTGTGTTACATGGGTGTGTGAGGCAATAGCTGGTGTGTTTATCTGTGTCTGCCACAGAGGGAGTGAGAGACGAGGGTAACACAAGGTAAGAGTAAGACATGGACTTTTAAACACCTTCCAATGTGAGCTGTCTAATAACCTGCCCTACTTGAGTTAACACACTTTCAGTCTGTGCTTAGATCAGTGAGTTTAAATTCTCCTCCTTAGGTGTCCTGTTATGCTGTAGTAATCGCTTAAAACTGTGGGTTGATAATCACGGAAAACGAACAAATCATGCAACGACATGTCATTAATAACCTACTTACTGGACAAAAGACAGAATTTCAATGGGCTGGGGCTGAGACAGAATGGGCCTGATTTTAAGCTGTAGTGTGTGTGATGCTGTTGTCTGGGTGGGGCTCTAATCTGATGCTCTGATGGGTCCTAAAACAGGCTGACAGGCCACAGGCAGGAAATGACTGTAAACAACTCCATGTGAGCCTCTGGAAGGAAGAATACATTTGAAATTCAATCAAGGTCCTACTCCTCATTTTTAACCGCTTCCAGAGTGTGGTGGTTTTGGAAATGCATGGGTCTAACATTTCAGTCCCCATTCTGGCAACCCAAATATGACCCATCATTACCGTGCTCTGAAGAATGTATTTTAAATGCTTTGCATTTGCACTTTCAACAGAAAGATACAGAAAGTTGCATTTTCACCAGGGCATGAGAATGAGCCCTAGTTTTGTGTTGGTAGCAGGTTGCTTTTCTCTGCTGGCCTGTGCTGGGTTTGTGAAGCGGGCTTGATTAGTCTTGCTCTCCTGCCGAAAAGGGTGACCTTTTCTCTTGGCTGTGTCAGCGCTGTTCGTGTCACACCACAGCAAATGTGATTGATGCTTCTGAGAGTTGGGATCCATAGCAACTTCTAGTTCAAAGCACATTTTTGAATGACTTTCATGGAGTTTCAATGTTGGCTGGAGATGACTGAACACTTCTGGACTCTTGTTCCTCTTTTACTCTTTTGCTTACTCACTTGCTGTCGCTTATTTTTTCTCTCTCCCCCTGTCTTTATTGCTATGTGTGTGCAAGCATTCTGAGAAGTACAACTCTTGAGCCCTAACATATACTTCAGTCTAAAGCAGAATAGCATCATTTCTCAGTACAATTCAGCTCAACAATGCTTTATTGGCATGACAAATGAGACATTCGTATTGCCAAAGCAGTAATACAAGTATGGGGTACACATGGCTCCAAAGTGTGTGTAGACATACATACAGGTGTACAATATATCACAGTAGAATAGTAGAAAATAAAAAGAACATGACATGTGCAGATCAGTGTACAGTGCTCTGCAAGCAGAACAGTGCAGTGTCTGTTGTACATTTTCCCACAGAAATAAAATGAGTAAATAGAACATTTTCATTTTATTTAAGTTATGAGTCTAAGCTTAAGACAGTGGGAAGTGTCTGTCTCTGTGTCTGTCTCTGTCTGTCTGTCTGTCTCTGTCTCACACACACACACTGTCTTTTTTTTTCTCCTTATTCTGTCAGATACACTCCTTTTGTGTCTTTTCTAAGCTCTTTCTGAAATCTTGCAGCTAGTGTTAAAAAGTAAAGAGGCTGTACCTTTATTTCTCCCGAAGATGGCTTTGGGTCGATTACTGTGGCGTTTGTGCCATCTTGACTGCTGGTGTTGTGGGCTGGCAGTTAGGAGGTCTTCTGGTGCAGAAGGGGTTAATGTGCTCAGTGAATCCACATGTGGTCAGGAAACACACACACACACACACACGCACAAAAGACATGAAGGAACTGGATGTTGCGCAGCTGTCACTTTGGGCTTAGAGGTGACAGTGGTTGGTTTGTATGTGTGAGAGGGAGCGCAGAAAAAGGGAGAGAACAAGGAGAGAGTCTGTCTGTCTCTGTGTGTGTCTGTCTGTCTTGTGTGTGTGTGATGGGGTGGTGTGCATGGTAGCAGGTCAGTGAGGGGAGAGATGGAAATGGAGAGTAAGTGAGAGTGTGTGTGCTTCATTTTAACCACCTGTCTGCAAGGGCAGCCCAAGGTCTTGATGTTCCCGTTATGTAGCACACGCACGCACACACAGGCCTTAGTATGGCCCCATTGCCCTGTTGTCCGACCACCCCCCCTCCATCCCCCAAATTAAAGTCTGGAATGTTCCCCAATCTCATCCCCCCTCCCCTTCCCTCCTTTCGTTTTGTTCCTCTGTCATCTCCCAGGGAGCGTGGTCAGCAAAGCTGTTTGTTCAGGTGGTCCCTCGCCCCCTTCCCATCATGCAGTGCGGTGGAGTGCAGCTTCTATTCCCAGAGTCTGATTGCCTCCGGCTCTGTAAATTAAAGACAGTCTGCTCATGTTGGCTGCACTTTCAGCTTCAGAAAAACCTCAATTTACAAACACAAGCTCAACAAGGCCAGTAACTATCGATTGCTGTGTTTTTGTGTTTAAAACAAAACACTCTGCCCGTGATTTTTCGGAAGAGCAGGTAGCTGCGTAGCCAGAGGGTCTCCCTCATGAATGATTACGTTTTTTATCTTATCCCACAGGAGGTTAACAGCCACTGAGCCACTGTCAACAACTTGGCTTTAATTTGACGAGCTTTTTATCTTTACATGCTACTGTTTGGTGAAAGTAATAACCCCCAGACCCCACTCTGGGAGCGTTATCTACCGCAAGTTATCACAAACTCTGGGCCTTTCGCTGGACTAAGGAATCTGTCCCGTTTTTAGTAACTCCTTAGACGATGACCGTTGTTGAATACAAGAGTGTTTAACCTCAATCTCTCTCTCTCTCCCTTCCTCCTTCTCTCTCTCTCTCTCTCTCTCTCTCTCTCTCTCTCTCTCTCTCTCTCTCTCTCTCTCTCTCTCTCTCTCTCTCTCTCTCTCTCTCATGCTCTTCTTCTCTCCCCCCTTCTCTCTCTGGGTCTCCCTCTCTCTCTCTCCCCCTCTAGATGCTGCATCAGGTGGGTGGTGTGCGCGTGGCGCTGGGCCTGCTGCTGGTGCGGAGGACGTGCTGTCTGTCCCACTCGCGCTGGGCACACACCTCCCCTCAGGCCCGCGAGTACAAGCCCATCAAGAAGGTCATGGTGGCCAACAGAGGTCAGCAGAGGTCACCAAGATGATGTCTCATGTCTCTGCTTTTTCTCAAGTCTCTCCTCATCTCCCTCCAGTCTCGTCTCGTCTTCACTTGTTGTGTTTGTGATTTTTTTCTGTCTGTCCACTTCTCTTCGCTTCTGTCTTCCTTATTCTATCCTATTTTCTCTCCACTCTTGCATCATTTGTACTTTGCGGCTTTATTTTGTAATATCTTCCAACTACCCCCCCCTTTTCCCTCACTCCAGTTCACACCATTTTGCTTTTCATTCTTGAACACTTTTGTCTGTCTGGTCCTCCTCTTGAGTGTTTGCTCCTTCTCCCTTTCTTTTTCCCTCATCAGTTTTCTATTCTTTTTATCCTCCCCTGAGAAGCTTCTTGAGATTTTTTTAATGCCTTTTTTTGAATAAATTCCAGTTAATGTACTGTGCACATGTGTGTGTATGTGCCCGTGTGTGTCTGTGTCCCTGTCCGTGTCCACAGGTGAGATTGCCATCCGTGTGTTTCGGGCGTGCACAGAGCTGGGCATCCGCACGGTGGCGGTCTACTCTGAGCAGGACACTGGCCAGATGCACCGTCAGAAGGCGGACGAGGCCTACCTGATCGGCAAGGGCCTGCCCCCCGTCGCCGCCTACCTGCACATCCCAGACATCATCAAAGTGGCCAAGGTGTGTCCTGTTGTCTGTTTCGTCCTCTTAACATGGCCTGTCCTAGGGTCTGTCCTGTCTTACTAACCTTAACCATCGTCCAGATATCAAGGTTGCCAAGGTCTGTCCTGTCCTTATAAAATGACTATGGTCTGTCCTGTCTAGTGTTAATTTCCTCACTTTTTTTAAATTTCGTTGTATTTTGTCATTCACCATACCATTTTTGTTAGTCAAGTTTTGGTCGACTAAGAGTCTGGTAATTTTGGTCTAGTTTTAGTCGAGGTATTTTAGTCTAGTTTTAGTGAAGACCTATTCATCGTAAATAATGACATGATTAGTTCTGTAAGCTTACTTACAATTTTAGTTCATAAATACACCAGGACATGGTTGAGATGCATAGTGGCCAGTGTGTCCTGTCCTAGGGCCATGGTTAAGGTCCCTCACGGTCCATTACATTACATTACATTACATTGCATTTGGCAGACGCTTTTCTCCAAAGCGACTTACAATCAAGGAGGACATAAGCAATAGAGGAGGACACAGAGTAAAGACACAACAGATATAAGTACTTCTGCATAGGGATAGGGAGAGAGTTTTAGATTAGTGTTTGTTAGTTATATTAGTTTTGTTAGGAAGGGAAGCAATCTCGGAAGAGAAGGGTTTTTACAAGCTTTTTAAAGATAGGGAGGGATGTTGCCGTTCTTGTTGCAACTGGTAGGTCGTTCCACCATTTGGGGACAACCACCGAGAAGAGCTTAGAGTGACCTCTCTTTGTGAGAAGTGAGGGTGCCGATAGACGATTTGTGTGAGCGGAGCGCAGCGCCCTGGACGGGACGTGAGCCTGTAATAAGACATTGAGGTAGGCGGGGGCGGAACCTGAAATTACTTTGTAGGCAAGTGTCAGAGCCTTGTGTTTAATTCTGGCAGCTATAGGCAGCCAGTGAAGATCTCTAAAGAGTGGGGTAACATGTGTTCTTTTGGGTTGGTTGAAGATCAGTCGCGCTGCTGCGTTCTGGACCATTTGTAATGGTTTGATCGCACAGGCATGTAGACCGACTAGGAGAGAGTTACAGTAATCGAGCCGCGAGGTGATTGATGCCTGTATAAGCAATTGAGCAGCATATTGGGTCAGGTACGGTCTGATTTTTCTAATATTGTATAATGCATAGCGACATGATCTCGCTACAGAAGAAATGTGATCGGAGACAGATAGACGGTCGTCTAATATGACACCTAGGTTTCTAGCCACGTTGTTCGGGGCAACAGTGACATCGCCAATATTCAGGGTGATGTCGTGGCAGATTGACTCATGGGCAGGGATGACCAGGAGTTTGGTTTTGGACAGATTAAGCTGGAGATGATGATCTCTCATCCAGGAGGATAGGTCAGAGAGACAGGCGGAGATGCGTGTGGAGACCGTGGTATCGTCTGGTTGGAACGACAGGTACAGCTGTGTGTCGTCGGCATAGCAGTGGTAGGAGAATCCATGTGAGCGGATAACATGAGACAGCGAGGTGGTGTAGATAGCAAACAGAAGGGGGCCCAGAACTGACCCCTGGGGAACCCCTGTGGAGAGGGTGTGAGTCGATGACAGATGTCCTTGCCAGGCCACATTAAAGGAGCGCCCGGTGAGGTAAGATTTCAGCCAGGAGAGGGCAGTGCCTGCAATGCCCATGTTGGCGAGTGTGGATAGCAGAATGTCATGATTAACTGTATCAAAGGCAGCCGATAGGTCCAGGAGGATGAGCACTGATGACTGACCGTGTGATCTGGCTGTTTTGAGGGCTTCCGTGACTGATAATAGAGCCGTCTCAGTGGAGTGACCGCTCCTGAAACCAGATTGTTTTGGGTCGAGTAGGTGGTTATGGGTGAGGAAGCTAGTGAGTTGTTTAGCTACCGCCCTCTCAATGGTTTTTGAGAGGAAGGGAAGCAGTGAGACCGGTCGGTGATTTTCGACCTGGGCAGGGTTGAGCG
>CM059272.1:18398262-18420762 GCA_030347295.1 Setipinna tenuifilis
TTTGCGAGCGCTTTAAATAGCCCAGCTGGAACCTGGTCCACAAAGACCACAGGGACACGGATGAAAAAAGACAGAATAAGCTCCTTTATTCTCTCTGTTTCTAATGAGGAGAGAACTTTAGGCTTGGTGTAAGTGACGAAAATACCACAGTGCAGGTGCTGTTACATTCATATAGATAATGTTACACAATTCATAGTGTGTTGCCAAGTATCATTACATTACACTATAGTGCACTGCATTTAGCTGATGCTCTTATTCAGAGTGATTTGTAGTAAATAAGGTACAGGGACAGTCCCCCTGGAGTGACGCAGGGTTGGATACCTTGCTCAAGGGCACTTTAGCAATGGATGAGGGTGCAGGAGAGCGGTAGTTACTTACTCCTAAATGCACATTTCTTTCTACTGGTGCAGGAATCGACCATTAAATCATCAAAGAGCAGCTCCTTACCTGTTAGGGCAGAGCTACCCATGGGATCAGTGTCAGAAAGGCTATATGATTGAGCAGGATACATATACTCAGAATGTTGACCTAAGTGCATCGAGGGACAAATCCCCAATTACATACCAAGTGCGCATACGGACAGTCACTGACTGGATAGGTTGCTTGAATTTTTTTTCTGGGTAACCGGTATTCTGGAGGTTTAGGTACTGTCCGCCATGTTGTGAGCTTGTGTGTGTGTGTGTGTGTGCGTGTACAGGTGACAAGTATGGGAACGTGGTCCACCTGTACGAGAGGGACTGCTCCATCCAGAGGCGGCACCAGAAGGTGGTGGAGATCGCCCCAGCAGTGCAGCTGGACCCTCACCTGCGCGACCGACTCACCGCAGACTCAGTCAACCTGGCAAAAATGGTACATGAACACTTACACACACACACCCCTACCCCTACCCCTGCATGACCGACTCAATACAGACTCTGTCAAGGTCTACCTTTACTTAGCTGGTCTAGTACAAGCCCTGTACAGTTGCTCAGATATAAAAAGAGCAATCTGCTCAGAGTAAAAATACTTCAAATGAATTCAAACACACAGACACTGCATACTTACTCTCTCTGTGTGTCTCTCTCTCTCTCTCTCTCTCTCTCTCTCTCTCTCTGTGTGTCTCTCTATCTCTCTCTCTCTCTCTCTCTCTCTCTCTCTCTGTCTCTCTCTGTCTCTGTCTCTCTCTCTCTCTCTCTCTCTCTCTCTCTCTCTCTCTCTCTCTCTCTCTCTCTCTCTCTCTCTCTCTCTCTCTCTCTCTCTCTCTCTCTCTCTCTCTCTCTCTCTCTCTCTCTCTCTCACACACACAGATTTACTGCGGACTCGGTCAACCTAGCAAAAAAAGTACATGAACTCGCATGCGGACACTCACATACACACACCTCTGAGACTGACTCACTGCAGACTTGCACATAAGCATGCCAGTACACACACCTTGCCATTTGGTGCTCTTGTAGGTGGTGGTTGTGTTTGCAGCTGTTCCTGTTGACTGCAGTGACTGGGCTGCTCATCACCTTTGAGCATAAAACGGTGCAGCGCTTTGATGTGCACTTGACTTGACCAGTGCCATCAGAAGTGCTCTAATTACCTGTCAAAACAGGATCACACACACACACACACACTCTGCTTATTAGCATCTCCTGCAGCTTGTTTTCAGTCTCTCCAATTTTGCAGACTTCTGATTACATGTATCGTCTCAAAAGCCAGTCTTTGTTCACATACACACACATACACCATCTCATAAGCCCCTCTATGCACACACACCATCTCATAAGCCAGTCAACGCACGCACGCGCACACACACACACACACACACACACACGCACACTCACACTATCTAATAAGCCAGTCTACTCACACACATCATCTCATAAGCCGGTCTACACATACACACACTATATTATAAGCTGGTCTACCCACACAAACCATCTCATAAGCCACACTGTACACACACACACACACACACACACACCATCTCATAAGCCAATCTACACACGCACTCATAAGCCAGTGTACGCGCACACACACACACACACACACACACACAAACCATCTCATAAGACGGTCTGCGCACGCACAATAAGCTACTCTGTATACACACACACTAACACCATCTCATAAGACAGTCTTTCCCTTCTCCCATAGACCATCTCATAAGCCTGTCTACACACACACACACACACACACACACACACACACCATCTCATAAGCCAGTCTCTGCAGTCTTTAATAATGCACTTGTGCTGAGCAGAGTGCTCTGTTGGCATCTGCTTCCGGCTGCATCTCATGTTCTGCATCTGCTAGCCTGCCCTGTTTCTTCCAGTATTAAAATTGAAAGGAGCCCTTCACAGACACACAGCTTTCCTCATGTCTGTATGCCTGTATGAGAGAGGTGTGTGTGTGTGTGTGTGTAGGGGGGGTGCTGCTGAGGCGAGAGTTTCTCTGTGCACCTCCTGACGGTGCAGTTTTAGCTCCCTTCCCCACTGCGGATGAGTAAGGGAGCTACAAAATAGTACAACTACACACACACACACACACACACACACACACACACACACACACACTCGCTCTCTCTCTCTCTTGCTCTCTAATAGGAATAGCATGGAATAGCAAATCAGGAAATCTGACCGTCGGATAAATTGTGTGTGTGCTTTTGGCGTGGGGGGTGGGGGGGTTTAGACAGACAGACAGACAGGTGAATGGAGAGTTAGGGTGGTGGTGTCACACAGACAGACGGTTGAATGGAGATGGAGGTCATGGTTGTGGGGTGAATATCAGACCGACAGACGCAGACATAGACAGACAGGTGGATGAAGAAGATGTATTCAGAAAGTGAGAGAGCGGCAGCGAGGGCTTCTCTGAGGAGGACAGCCTGGGGCTATACGCCCAGCACATCAGACACTGAACCGCAGCCACAGCCACACTGCTCAGCCCCTCAGCCTTGCAGGAGCGCCTCTCGGCCACCGGGTGGCAGTGTGTCCACTAAGCTCAGCCAGCTCAGGGATCCACATGGGCAAGGCCAGCTCACCATTTTGAGCTCAGTCTGACTCTAAGGCACGGAAGAGCAACACAAGTGTGTGTTTGTGTTTTTGTGTATGTGTAAGGTAGACTGTCTGCCTGTGTTTTTATTTCTGAAGTGTGTGTGTGTGCGCTTGTATTACCCCACACACACACACACACAGACAGGCACAGTTTCTCTCTGTGGGCCAGTGTGTGCGTCTGTGCATATATTCGTGTGTGTGTGTGTGTGTGTGAGTGTGAGAGCTCGCTGACATTGTAAACGCGCGAAGGGATTAGTCAGAGGCAGTTACTCGTGTCAGTGTGTATTTCCCACTCATTAGCATGCCGTCTCCACGGCGATCGGCACACATTCACTGGAGCTTATTATGGGCTGCAGGGCCCTGGCTGCACATGCTCAATGAGGGAAGGGGGCCTGTGCCACGGAACTCTAGCTGTGTGTGTGTGTGTGTCTGTGTGTGTGTGTGTGTGTCTGGTGCCATGGTGAAACACACACACACACACACACACACACACACACTCTTTCAGAGTTTGAGATTTGGCTAAGTTTTAATTTGTTCTCCATGAGATGGATATCTGCAGTTTCTCTGCTAGAGGCTGGGAGAGTGTCTTGGGCTTTCACTATCTGTGCATGTCTAGACCAATGCTGAGATTGATAAATTGGCAGAATATTTTACTGTGGAATTTTAATGTGTGTGTGTGTGTGTGTGTGTGTGTGTGTGTGTGCGCGTGCACTCGTGCAGAATTTAGAGACAGGCTCTTCTTACTCTGTTCAGCTTGATGGTCTGTCTGTTTCTCTATCTATGTTTTGTGTGTGTGTGTGTGTGTGCACGTGTGTGTGTTTGTTTATGCTCGTTTCTGTGTTTTTAGCTCATAATCTGTGTGTTTTGCATTCTCTGCTTTGTGTTCTGTGTCTGGGTCTGTGTGTTTGAACCTCTTTGTCTGCGTTTAGCTCTTCATCTATGTGTTGTGTGTTTAAGCTTGTTTGTTTTTAGCTCATCATCTGTGTGTGTTTGCGTTCTCTGGGTCCATGTTGCATCCTTTGGGCCTCTGTGTCTACGTTTAACTCTTCATTTGTGTGCATGTGTGCGTTTTCATCTGTGTTTTGCTGTGTGTGTCTGTCTGCTCGTGCTCCTCTGTCTGGCTGTCTCCAGTTGTGTCCTTTTTATTCTGTGCATGCCTGTGTGCACGCATGCATGTGTATCAATTCCTCTTGGCATCTTGATTTCCTGTCCTACTTATGCTGTTTGCTGTAAGTATTGCGACATATATACAAATCAGTGGCGAAGGGAAGCCGGATGTCCTCTAAAATTTCGAACAATAAATGATCAAACATGCACTGTTGAGTTTACATTTAATTTGGATTGGCCTTATATTGAAAGCATGTAGAAATGTCTTCATGACCACGTCCACAGTGTATTATTGCCAGTTTTTTCAACATGATTTTCCGATGATTTTTATGCCGCAGCACTGTTAGAATCTCATTTAAGCTTGCCATCGATAAATTTTAGATGGGACTGAAACATTTTTTTCACTGCAGCAAAGCTAGACAGTAATTGGATAAATGTGGGAAATCATCACTTTCTCTGAAGCTTGGCTTCACTGGGGGTGAATGGGAGAGTGGGCTGGCCACGATGGCAGGCTGTCACATCATAACTGAAGGAACTGTGTAAAAGGCAGAGACACTTTTAGTAAACAGTCAGTTTGAAACGAACGTCGCCATCTAAGAAAATTATTCACTTCCTCGTGGAGTGTAAAGTCGTGATGCAAATGCTGTCCACTGGAAGGGTCTTATTTCTTACTGATATCACCTATTTTCACCCTTTGTGCATATTACACCATAAAAGCTAGCCCACCACCAGCACAGTGGCTACTGCCAATATTGTCGCTCAACACCCATGATTGATTTTGGTCCAAAAAACAAGGTAGCTAAACATAATGGGTGTTTTTACTGATACTCTTCAATTAGAGTCTAAAGGTTAGGATTGCTGTGGTCATCAGTGTGCAATGCAATTATATATAAAGTTCATATGCAGTTGGCTTAGATATTATTTCCAGCGTCGTTTATATAGCACTTGATGGATCTCTGGTGTTGCTCTTTGTTTGCACTCTTGGTGAACCCCAAAAACAGATTTCGCATGCATTTTGAACATTTACACATGCTGCAGTTATACAACAGATGTACATGTGTATATGTACATGTAAATGGGTTACTTCACGTCTCCTGATATGACAAGATGATGCTCTTCAGTTACAGTGTGAAGGTTAGGAGTGCTGTGGTCTTCATCAGTGTACAATGCAATTGCATATAAATATACAGTTCACATACAGTTGATTATGTGAACTGTATATTTATATACATAAACATTGGAAATACAGTTGATTATTTCCAATGTTTATGTAGAATATAACACTTGCATATGCATATACATCTCTGACTCATATACACGTACATCTATAGCTTCTATACATATCAATTTCTGGTTCATCTGCGGCATATATTAAGGTTCATCTCTAGTTTGTCTGTGGTCCCATGAGCTCTGTGGCCTTGTGTCATTATCAGCAGCACTTTAATGTGAACACAAACAAGAGCTGCTTCTGACGAGAGTGGAGATTTCTTTTAATTTTCTTTCATTACGAAAGATATTTATGTCTAGGATTGAGCAAGGCTGCCTCAGAGGAGGGTGTATAGGGACTAAAGGCCTCACAGGTTCACAGACCAACTAGACCCTGTGACTCCGAGTGAGTGACTCAGAACTCTGCAAATAATAGGATGATTGGAAAAACACTTAGCACTTTAGTTTTTTTTTTAAAACAATAATGTTAGAATAAGGTATTTTTGTGAGGAAGGCTTAAATCTCTTCTCCCAAAGGTACTCTTGTAGGTAGGTACACAAGTATCTTGTGTTTTCTCTAAACTTCATTCAGATATAGCATCAGACATTTTTCGCCCTTTGAGATGTTTACTAACAGCACTAGATGGTATGATTTGCTTTGGTATGTGGAGGTTCTGTCAATGAAGCTAATTTGTCGTGTAAAAAAGCTTTGAAACTAGTTAAATAGCTTTATTAGAACTGACAAGAGACAGTCTCAGCCCTCACATGTCTGCATTTAAAGCACTCAGAAGAAAGGAGCTTTTTATAACTCGCATAAACTAGACTCCTGCTCTTTTCCCTTACTGGCATAAACATGTAGTTTGTGTGAGTGATATACTACACACCAGCTCTCTTCCGTTTCTTTATAACACTAACGGACAGGAGGAGAGAGGAGCTTGTGTTTTATGCATTTAAGACACTAAGAGAGGGCAGAAGTATAGTTTGTGTGACTGATAATAAGCTCCTCTCCTCTTGTCTGTTTCTTTAAGTGTCTCACTGCCTCTGTGTCCCTAGGGGTGTTCCTGCTCTGTTCTTCTAGCTAGAGAGAGGGGGGGGGGGTGGATATAGAGGGGGGTGTAGACAGGCTGAATGTGGAGCTTATATTACTAAAAGTTTCATCTCCCTCTCACTGTCTCACTCTCTCTTTCACTCTCAGTCTCTGTCTCTCTGCCTCTCTCTCTCTCTCTCTCTCTCTCTCTCTCTCTCTCTCTCTCTCTCTCTCTCTCTCTCTCTCTCTCTCTCTCTCTCTCTCTCTCTCTCTCTCTCTCTCTCTCTCTCTCTCTCTCTCACCCGAAAAGAACGAGGGTGCCTGCAACACTATTAGCGTGATTGTTGGTCAGGAACGAGTTGTAAGTGAACAAATGACAAGTACAGACGATGCTGTTGTTGACGAGAGTGAAGGGGGTGCGGCTAGTTCAGCGTTAAGTGCAAATGGCGAATATGGGGAGCCAGTTGGGCCAAAACCCCTTGAGGTGCCAATGCAGTCTGATGATGAAATGGCAGATGAAGATACCATGTCTGAAATCTCAGATATCCCTGAAATGTCACAAGTAAATAATGAACAGCTGTACCAGCTGGAAGACATACGTAAATTTTTGGATGACACATTTGGCAAGGCAGTTGAGGTAGAAGAATTTTTTCCAGACGTTGATAAGTTTGAGGCATCTGTGGTGTATTGGTTAAGGAAGGTCGGTTTTGATGAGTTGAGCAAAAGGAAAAGGTTTCGTCTAAAAAAGTTCATAACGAAGATACGGAAGGCGAGAGCCTTAAAACAAAAGTAAAAAACTAATTATCACACAATGGTGTCTTCACTTGTGGTGTGTTTGCTGTCTCTCTTCTTGCTATACCCTTTACTTTTTTATTTCTTCATGGAATTCTTAAGGGTGGGTTCTATAAACATTAATGGAGGTAGAGACAGAACTAAAAGGGCTGTCCTTGCTGAGTGTATAGGCCTTAAGGCACTAGATGTAATATTTTTGCAAGAGACACATACTGATAAATATAATGCAATTGATTGGATTAGGTGGTGGGAGGGGGAGTGCTTGCTTAGCCATGGGACCAATTTCAGTGCTGGTGTTGCTATCCTCTTTTCTAAACACACAAATGCAAGAATTTTGTCCTCTGTAGAAGTGGAGAGGGGCAGGGTTATGGTGGTAAAGGCCGAGATAAAGAAGCATTCTTTTATTTTTGTTAATGTCTATGCTCCCAACATTGGGTCTGAGCGGGTAGAGCTCTTTGAGAGAGTGAGTGATGTTTTGAAGCAGAATGATGAAGGTGTGTGTGTGATAATGGGGGGTGATTGGAACTGCACTTCTAACTCAGCATTAGATAGGATTGGGGAGGAACCTCACTTACAGTCTGGCAGTGTACTGCTCAATGTGACAAAGGAATTCGATCTTATGGATGTTTGGAGATGTAAAAATCCAACGGTTAGGCAATACACATGGGTAAAAGTGGTTGATTCTGTAGTTAGTGGTGCAAGGCTGGATAGGTTTTATGTAAGCAAATCCTTCAATAATAAACTTGTTAGTGCCACAATACATCCAAGTGGTTTTTCTGACCATCATATGGTGACAATTGATTTCTGCATAGGTATGTCAGCAAGGCAAAGTTACTACTGGCATTTTAATAACAAGCTGTTAAAGGATAAATCTTTCTGCAAACATTTTAAGCATTTTTGGGGGATTTGGAGAACCAAGAAGCATACTTTTAAAAATTTAGCACAATGGTGGGAGGTGGGGAAAGTTCAGATTAAGGTTTTTTGTCAACAGTTTACATATAATCATACTGTAATGATAAAGAGCAGTGTTGCCTTTCTGGAGGAGGAAATAAGCAATATAGAGAAAGGTTTGGGGCAAAATAACATGGGGGCTTTGGGGGACTTGAATAAAAAGAAACAAGAATTAAGGACACTGTTGCAGGAACGAGTGAAAGGAGCTTTAATAAGGGCCAGGTATCTTAACATGACTCACATGGATGCTCCCACTACACACTTTTTTAATCTGGAGCGTAAGGAAGGACAACAAAAGCATATGTTTTACCTGCGCCGAGATGATGGGACTTTAACATCAGACCCCCTTGAAATGAGGGGAATGGCTATGGCTTTCTACGCTGACCTCTATGGAGCTACTGACTGTGACCCTGTGTGTTCCGTTCAGTTGATGGATGGGCTCCCGACACTGGGACTGGATGATAGAAGGTCATTGGACCAGCCATTAAGTCTGCAGGAACTGTCTGAGGCTGTGCAGCACCTATCTAGGGGCCGCTCACCTGGACTGGATGGCTTATCTGCAGAGTTTTACCAACAGTTTTGGGACGTTTTTAACCAGGACTACTGTGAAATGGTGGAAGAATGCTTCAGCAGGGGTGAATTGCCACTAAGCTGTCAGCGTGCTGTACTGTCTCTGCTGCCCAAAAAAGGCGATTTGGGATTACTAAAGAATTGATAAAATTTTATCAAAATGTCTAGCCAATAGACTGAAAGGGGTTTTAGGCACTGTTGTTCAAAAAGAACAGTCATATTGTGTTCCTGGTCGGACTATCATGGATAATTTGTTTTTACTAAGAGATGTTATTGATGTGTCAAGGAGGAATAAGCTAGATTTGGGAATTCTGTCTATTGACCAGGAGAAGGCTTTCGACAGAGTGGGCCACAATTATCTCTTTAAGGTGTTAAAGGCATTTGGTTTTGGGGATCACTTTATTTCTGCTGTACGGCTGTTGTATGCAGGCGCTTCAGTGATGCTGAAAGTTGGGGGTCGTCTGAGCTGTCCTGTACCTGTCAGGAGAGGTATCAGGCAAGGTTGTCCACTCTCAGGGCAGCTCTACAGCCTAGCTATTGAGCCACTGTTGTGCTTATTAAGGAAAAAATTAAAGGGTATTGTAGTGCCGGGGGATCACACAGGGAGTATTTACTGCTTGTCAGCCTATGCTGATGATGTAACTGTTCTACTCTCTGGGAATAATGAGGTTTCTGTATTGTCCAACATCTTACAGGTATATGAGAGAGCCTCTTCAGCAAAGGTGAACTGGGCAAAAAGTGAGGGGTTTTTAATTGGGGAATGGGCTAAAGAGGGGCCACCTTTACTACCAGGGGGTTTACAGTGGGGTAGGGAGGGGTTAAAATTTCTTGGGGTGTTTCTAGGCACAGAGGAGTACACTCAAAAGAATTGGGAGGGCGTGCTGGAAAAGGTGTCTGCTAAGTTGTCTAAGTGGAATTGGCTATTACCCGAGCTATCCTACAGGGGTAGGGTCTTGGTCACAAATAACCTGGCTGCCTCCATGCTGTGGCATAGACTGACTGTGTTGGAGCCCCCCAGTCAGCTGGTTAAGGAGCTCCAGAGCAAATTGGTGAACTTTTTCTGGTCAGGACAACATTGGATCCCTGCCCCTGCGCTGTATCTGCCTGTTTGGGAAGGGGGTCAAGGTCTGGTGGACATAAGTAGTCGTCTGCATGCTTTTCGGCTGCAGGCAGCTCAAAGACTTCTGTACGGGACTGATGTGGTGTGGGCTGCGGCTGCTTGTGGTCTGCTAAGGGAGGGAACTCGGATGGGTTATGACCAACAACTTTTTCTGTTAAACCTTGAAGGGTTGGACTTGCACCAGCTGACTCCCTACTACAGGTCCATGTTGCGGGCCTGGCAAATGGCCTTCAAGGTCAGAAGGGTTACTGCACAAGCAGGGGAGTGGATAATGGGGGAACCCTTATTCCACAATAGCCTGTTGAGAACGAGGATCCTGTCATCTGCCAGTGTCCGGAGTTCCTTTGTTAGGGCTGGCATCTGTGTGCTGGCGCACCTGAGGGATGGAGGCAGTTGGAGAACTGCAACTGCACTGCAACAGAGGACTGGCATCCAATCCATGCGCCTCTTGGAGAGGGTGCTGGAGGAACTTAAGTCAGCGCTGCCTGGGGCTTGTAGAGAGGCCCTGGAGTTACAGTCCCCAGCATGCTGGGAAGTGAACTATCAATGCCCATCAATATCAGTTCTACCTGCGGTGGGAGCGGGAGAAGATGACCATGAAGAGGGGTGCGGCACTTTTGGAGTCCCAGAAGTAACGCCCTTCCAGGACTTCAATAAGAAAGCCCTCTACATGACCTGTGTTAAAGTCCAGTATCAGTCTGTGCTGAGGAGGAAAGCGGGGTGGAGGTGGTCAGAAGTGTTTGGGCCAGGTTTCTCCTTAAGGGGTTGTTGGAGGTCTTTTTATAAGCCTCCAATTGAAAAACGTACGGCCGATCTGCAGTGGAGGCTCGTTCACGGGGCTATAGCTACAAACAGACACGTGGCACACCTGAATCCAGCAGTTGATAAACTCTGTCCTTTCTGTGGGGGGGATGAAACTATGGTGCACTTATTTTTAAACTGTAGGAGGTTAGGGGGACTTTTTGATCACCTGAGAGTGTGGATACAAAAACTTGGGGGCACTCTCTCTGAAAAGTTTTTCATTAGTGGACCTGTGTATAGTGCAAGGAAGAAGAATAAAATCTGCTTAATGAACTTCCTGATAGGCTCAGCCAAGATGGCTATTTGGAAAACCCGGAGAAACAAGTTAATTGATGCTGGTTCCTGTGACCCAGTTGAGGTTTTTAAGGGGATGGTGGCTGCACGTGTGAATGTTGAATATGCCTACTATAAATTAATTGATGATGTTGATTGTTTTGTGGCTGTGTGGGGGGTAGGGGAAGTGTTGTGCCATGTCACCGCTGATGGTACGGTGGGGTTAAATGTGTAATGAGGGAGGAGATACCTCCACATTTTTAGTGGTTTCAAAATGTAAGCTGTGCAGTGGACGTGGTTTTGTAATTATTTGACAATGGTTTAATAAAGGAGTGTTAAACCTCTCTCTCTCTCTCTCTCTCTCTCTCTCTCTCTCTCTCTCTCTCTCTCTCTCTCCTGGTCTTACCCAGATGTTTCTGTTGGGGTTGTTTCTCGAGGCCTCCTCTTCTCTCATTTGTCTTTGTCAACCATGCGCGCGCGCGCGCGCACACACACACACACACACACACACACACACACACACACACACACACGAGTGATGAATTCTTTGTGTATGGAAGGTCAGTCCTGCTGGCTATATTCTTGGGGGGGGACAATATTGCCTCTCTTGTCTACATGAACTTTACATGATTCTGCCACCCTATTATCTAGATTTCCTCCCATAGGCCTTGTAATCAAGAGTGTTCTTGCAGTGTTAAAAAAAATAAATAGTCAAATAACCTCCGTTTGCTGGGTCAGTGTTTAAAAGTCTCTCATAAAAGGGTGTGGATCCCAGGAACACAGTATCAAACAAAATGTCTGACCAGATGGTAAAACCATCCAGCAGCCCTCTGACATGGCAGGCCTCTGAGGATTATGGTATTGATATCTAGTGCACATTACACTCTGCTCACCTCCGAGAGCTGCTGCACTATGGGCAGTGATGAAGGGTGAGGATGAGGAGCAGGTGGTGTTCAGGCGTTTAAGGCAATGGAGTGGGGTAGATGCTTTACTGCGGATGGTGATGCATGTTGTGTGAAGAAGTAACAGAGGGTGGTGCATATGCAATGTATAACAACCCATAGTGCAAACTAGCAACCTCTAATGCAAACTATAATGGTACACCATCCATCTTGCCCATATATCAGAGATACTATGCAACTTTGAGTGCTTCTTCTCAACGGAGCTCCCCCTAGTGTCTCCAAGTGAATGGACACACTCATAAAAATAGACTGTTCTCCTTGGGACTGACACCCAGATATTGCAAGCGTCGGATTCTCTCCACAGCCAGCGGGGGTGGTCAAGTTTTTTTTTTTTTTTTTGCCTGGTAATGACTTATTTAAGCATCCGCCGACTTATGAAGATTAATTAACTCTGAAAAGTTGCATAGTGCTGCTTTAATGGAAGTGCATATTGTAGAGTTGAAAACTAGGATGGTGGTGTATATGGTAGCTGATGCAGTATGGGAAGTGATGAAGAGTGAGGATGAGGAGCAAGTGGTACAGAGGTGTGTTGGGAGAGAGTAGTGTGTAGATGCTGTACTGTGGATGGTGTGGAATATGGTAGGTGGTGTACTATGGATGGTGATGCATAAAATAGATGGTGTATATGGGTAATAGTGCATATTGTAGCTGGCGTACTATGGACAATAGTGCACATGGTAGATGGTGTACTATGGATGGCAGTGGATATGGTAGTGGTGGTAGTATATTTTTTTCAAGTAGGGGAATTGCTGTGTAGTGGTAGCACATGTGTGTATATACACACACACACACACACACTTCCACAAACATTTCAACACACAAAAGGTTTAAGAGAATATAGTAGATAAATAGAATAAAAGTATATCAAAATAAATGGTGCTGGGGGGTGGTTAGAGGTTATCAGTTTCCTAGGTGAGCTGCTGTCCAGTCACTGAAAGGCTATAAAGGGTTGTTTATATCTGTTGGTGGGTATTTGGAGAGAGCCAGAGGGGAAGGCCTAACATTCGCAGTGCAGAGGATGGTTGTAATTTAATAGGATGGATTCAGGCAGGCAGGCAGGTGCTGTACTGTGGGTCATGGTACGTATGGTAGGTGGCATGCTAGGGATCATGATGCATGTGGTAGGTGGTGTACTATTGATGGAAATGAAGGGCAGTAGGTATGGAGCTGATGTGTGATAAAGATCAATATGCAACAGGGTTATATGTTTCACTTGTCTTGGTTTTATTGAGATTCAATAGGTTAAGTTGTCAGTTTTAGACAGTGAGTTTACTATTTGAGTTCTGTAATGATATAGCCCAGCTTGCCATATTGTGTACACACACACACACACACACACAGGTTGTGGTGGCCAGTGAACAAGTTGAAAGACGGAAGCTAAAGATCAGCAACCCATCTGGAAAGTCTGCGGTGGAACTACACTTGGATAGTCTACTAGCCAAGATTTGTATCCGAGTTTCCCCTGAAATGACTGTACAGTGATTCAGCGCTGTATTAAGCATATTCCAGATGAAATATTCATGTGTGCTGTATTAAGCGCTGACAGGGTGGGTATTTAGCTCCGCTTTATTGAATTCCAAGCGTAGACTTACTCATGAAAACTGCATCCTTCAGTCCCCACTAGAATAAAATTATCTAGCCCTAGCACACACGGAGTTTCTCCACTAGCACACTTATTGATGCTTGTTGCTTCTGGTTCCCACAAAAGAGGTATTCAGCCAGCTGAGTTCACAGAGTGCAGTCATTTCTGTCCAGTGGATTGAGTTGTAGCGGCTGAACAGTCAGTATTCATGATGGCCATGGCATTGTAGCAGGTTGTTCAGGTGTGTGTAGCTTTGTGCAAGGGCTGTTTTAACCCTCAAGCCGCTACTGTTCTAGCACATGTTGGGAGGATGGATGTCCTAAGAAAAACTATTGGGCTACTCATGCCCAAAATACAAGCAGAATCCCCCCCCCTCTTTCCACTTACTCTGCTTTAAGTGGGCATGTACTGAACATTAGTTAAAGAGACATAAAGCTTAAAAGGTTAAATAACTTAGAAATAGTAAAGATTATTTTGTTTGCCATGGCAAAATAATGTTCCCCAACGGTAAATTTGTGCATCCATTTTTAATACATTTCTCACCACCTGCTGCCTTCCAACCGAAATGGATGAAACGCCATTTGAGATGATGGTTACCGCTCTGCAAACACTGCACCCTCATTTGCATAAAGTTAAGCACTGCTCAACTTTTACCGCCCACCTCGCTGATGTAAGCCACCACCTGCTGCCTTCCAACCGAAGAGAATGGAACATTCCGCTTCACCCGCTGCCATGTGTTTTGGGGCGTTGGAATAGAATGTGGAACTTAAGATTTTTTTTTTATTATTATTGTTCTAAGACGCACTTTTTTTCTGGTAAAATATTCAAAAACTCGACCCCATTTAATCTTTCGATTAGAGTTCCCAGTCTGCCACGTTCAGCTGTTCTGTGTTGTGGTCATTAGAGAAAATGTGCATGCCCTCAGAGTAGACATTAGCAATTAATCAGATGCTCCTCTGCACATTAAAACACATTCAAGTATGACTGATGGTGTGTGTGTGTGTGTGCGCACTAGATGCTGCATTTCCTTCCAGTAAATGTAAGTAGAGTTAATTATGGTGCGTGTGTGTGTGTGTGTGTGTGTGTGTGTGTGTGCGTGTGTGTGTGTGGGTTGTATTGGGAGGGAGGGAGGCAGGCAGAGGGCAAACAAGCATGCATGTACATAGGGCACACACACTTTTGTCAATGTCAAATGGTGGCATGCGATTTGAATGTGGCCTTAGGCATTTTGTGTGTGTGTGTGTGTGTGTGTGTGTGGTCTAATGGACAGACTGGGTGGACACCAGTCTTGTGCTCCATCTGCTCTGTCAATTGCTTAACAGACTGGAAAATATCAGTACATTAGCAACTATCTGTGTGTGTGTGTGTGCACACACAGATCCATTAGGACTGGTGTGTGTGTGTGTGTGTGTGTGTGTGTGTGTGTGTGTGTGGGAGAAAAATGTGAGGAGTTTCGGAAGGGAAAGGGAGAGTTTGTGTGTGTGGGAGGGAGAGCATGTGTGTCTGGAGTAGAAGCACAGATCAGCCCATGGTGCAAAGATGGTGTGTGTGTGTGTGAGATGGAGTTTGTATGTGTTGGAAGATGGGTCTGTGTGTTTGAAAGTGACTGTGTGTGTGTGTGTGTGTGTGTGTGTGTGTGTGTGTGTGTGTGAAAGGTAGCTGTTGGAGTGTGTGTTTGCTGAAAGAAGACACTTTGCTGCGCTTGCAAGTTTCTGTCCAATCTGAGCATGAAGTCCCATTAGGGCATGGGTAGAATCTTTTACACGCTCAAACGTGCACACACACACACACACACACACACACGGAAAGGGCCAAACCTACATGCAGATTTGAAGAAGCGCTGGCCTCAGCAACACTATAACCATCCAGATCAGTATGTGTGTGTGAGCGAGAGGGAAGACCCCAGGGAGGTCCACGCCATGCTGTGTGTGTAATTAAAACCCTTAATTTCCTGTGATCAGGCTCCATGCACTAATTCTGTGTGTGTGTTGTGTGGATGTGTGTTATGTGGGTTTGATCTCTCTTCAGTTCTTCACTGGGGGGTGGTGGTGGTGGGAAAGAACATTGTGTGTGTGTGTGTGTGTGTGTGTGTGTGTGTACTGCATGTCTGATCTGTTTGCGGAGTTCCTCAGTGGTTGGTGGTAGTGGAGTTGTAAATCTGTGTGTGTGTGAGTGTGACCCGGTGGTTTGATCGTGCTCCTCTCTGCTCTGGCCGTAGTGCGGTGCACTGGGAGCAGGAAAGCAGCGCCACTTCATCAGCAGCCAGCCATCACCTCATAAACACACCCCATCCCCACGGGGGAGCCCACCCCATTTACTGCGGCTAGACCACACACACACACACGCGCGCGCACACTTGTATTCACTCCCTGATACACACACACACACACACACATACACTCCACCACTGCCCTGCCCCTCCCACACACACACACACACACTTTCACATGTGTGCTGTCTCTCTCTCTGTCTCTGTCTCTCTCTCTCTCTCTCTCTCTCTCTCTCTCTCTCTCTCTCGCTCTCTCTCTCTCTCTGTCTCTCTCTCTCTCTCTCACACACACGCCTTAGCTTGCTCCTCTTTTTCTCCTTTCATCCCTTCATCTCATCTCGTCTCTTTTTTTTTTGCTCATTTTTAAACCCACTCTCGTATTCTCCCCGTGGGGCACCATGCTTTAATTTGCTGCGAGGATCCCAGATTGGTGTGAAATTTGATTTGGCACCAGACCCTCCCCACTCACACCACTCCACACACTAAATAAGTAGGAGAGCATTCACACACGCACACACGCGCGCGCACACTCGCTCTCTCTTGCTCTGTTTTACTCTCATGAAAAAACACACATACACTGTCATTCGCTCTCTCATCTCTGTTTTAGTCGTATACAGACACACCACACACACACAAACACACCCCAGACATGTTGCTTAAGCCCTGTCTAGACATCTCCTGGCCTTGTCCTCAAAAAAGCATTTCCATCCTACCACCGACACACGCGCACACACAAAGCATTTCTATCTGTACTGCTGTGTGTTGAGCGTATTCTAAGTCACACTCTACATTTGTAACTGAAAGTTGTCTGCTTAATCCTGTTGTTAAAGCTGCAGAGAGCTGCGTTTGCTGAGGGGAATCGATGACTCCGGAGCCGAGAGGGAGATTCCAGTACTGTAGCTAACATCAGGTCTCGTAGATGAGTTTGGTCTAGGTTGATCTCATAGAGGAAATGGGTTCTGTAAATGAGATTGGTGTCAAAGAGGAGATTTGATATCACATCCCATAGATGAGATTGGGCTTGTGGATGAGTGTCATACATATGGTAGCTGAAGTCATGCATGATGCAGGACATTGGTCTCATAGATGACCTCGCTGAAGTCAGGACTCGTAGATGGGATTGGTCTACTAGAGTGGTCTAGAGGTGAGATAGCTGGTGTCCGTTGTCATGGGTCAGAATAGTTTGCAGGGAGCTCAGTAATTAGTGAATGATGGGCCATAGGTCTTGTATCACTGACTAGGCATATGCTTTATAGCCTACCTCAAACAATAATAGAAGGATGGCTAAATGAATCAGTGAGGACATTTTGTAGATGAATGGATAAGCGAAACAACACATGAATTAACTGATGACAAAAGGGAGTATGGAGTAAATGATTAATTCGATCATCTTATCATTTAGTCAGCTAATCAATTAATGAATCAATGAATGAATGGGGGGGGGGTGTGTATGATGTAGTGGATGAATGAATGGACAAACAAATGTATTGAGCTAGATGGATAAATATAGGCTGTACATTGAAAGGATAATTGTGTGTGTAAGATGACTCGCAATGAAAAAAAAAACATTCATACCGGTATTCCAACTATTCAAAAATCTGGTTGCGCATTTTGTCAATGACGGGCATTACATCAATGACGGAGGAAATTAATGCATCAATGACGGAAGAAATTAATACAAAGACGTGGGGTTATACACTTCTATTAGTAACTGTTCCGGGCTAGGGATACGGTACCTCAGCTCCATTGCTTGACAGAACTCCATGGAGCCTGCCCCATCCACGACACTAATCGCATACGTGCGTTTAGGACTGAAATACTTTTCCGTATTGGCTGGAGAGTTGTTAGCTTTTCATTTTGGCCTTTATATTGGTTGTGTGTACTTACTTGTGTGTGTTCATAAATATGTTAATGTTTGTGTGTGTGTGTGTGTGTGTGTGTGTATAGTCATGTGACTAACCATGCAGTGCTCTCCTACAAAGAACTCCATATGGGGTATTAAAACACGTACACAGCCGGAGATTAGTGTGTGTAAAAGTGTGTGTGTTTGAAGCTGTATTTTAGTGTGCATTAGTGTGTTTGGTTAGTTATGATTAGATTGCTTTTCTCTTCAGAATCCCTCTCCCCCAGTCAGGGGGGTAGGTGAGGTATGAAATCGTCAAAATGGGACTCATGCATCCCCTTCAAGTATGTTTTGTGATGGCTGTACCTAGAGGTTCTGAAACGCAGTTGCAGGGATCTTGAGGGACAGCCCCTTTTCACTACTTTTTACTTGTTTGCCATCTGTTTCTCTTTCTTTCACACCCTCTGTCTCTCTCTCTGTCTCTCTCTCTCTATCTCCTTCGGCCTGTGTTCTTCCCACTCCCAAACTCACACACTTTCATGTCTTCTGCTCCCTCTCTGTGTCTACCCCTCTGCTCTATCAATCATTCTTGTGTTGCCTGTCAAGCTCGTCTTGTGTGTGTGTGTATATGCGAGTTTGTGTGTGTTTGCATGCATGAGTGTGTGTATGCGGGTACATGTGCATGCCTGAGGTCTCATTCTCCACCATACGTTCATTCATAAACCTATGTATTCGCAGCGCATATGCGAATGGTGCCCATTTTCGCTTAGAATTCATGTTACAGATTAGACCATGCACACTGCATGCGGTTAAAGCGGCTTGACTGTGCAGCCACCGTGCTACAACTAGAAAATAGAAATCAAGTATTTTTCTGCATGGGAGGAGAGCGTTTTCAGCCAAAATCCTATTTAAAGCTATAGCAAAAACATATATTTCATGTCGACTATGCTAACATGTAAACAAATATGCAAATATGACCAATTGCCTGCAACTGCATGAAACAAAACCTGGGAAGCCATCAGTATTCACCTGGTCATTCCAGCTGATTTGTGTACTTCGAATGTGTTTTTTTTTTTTTTGCCTTGGGACCTGTACTTTTGTGCCTTTCTCTTCCCTTTCCCCCAAACCTTCCACCTCTCTTCCGCACCCCCATGACCTAGGGCAGGGGAGTCACGTGATTGCAGTCTGGTTAGCAGGTTCACTTCTCCAGCGTGTGTGTGTGTGTGTGTTAAGGTACTAATCAGAGGTGCAAATGTTCAGAAAACGATAGTCATAATCACAATGTGATACACATGCGCGCACACACAGTCCCTCCTTCTCTTCCGTTGGTGTGCCTCTCCTCCCCTCCTACTGTGCAGCTGATCCAGTGTCAGTGTCTGACTGCTCAAACTGAAATTAATTAATCGTCAAAGTGGCCGGCAATTTATCTATGATTTGACAACTACAAGATTAATGAATTAGTTGTTGCAGGTCTATCTATCTTACACACACACACACGCACACACACACACACCCTCTGAAATTAGTGAGATGACAAAAGGGTAATGTGCAATGTCATTCAGAGGAAACTGGTGACATAATCCACTTGGCCTCTCTCTATGCTTATCTCTCTCTCTATCCCCCCCTTTTCTGTCTATCTCCCTTGCTGTTTTTCACTCTACTGCTCGCTCTCCCTTTCTGTCTGTCTCTCTCCCTCCCTCTCTGTGTCTGGCTTTGTCTCTCCATCCCTCCCATTGTCTGTCTGTCTCTCTCTGTCTGTCTCTTTCTTTCTTTGTCTCTGCGCTGTTGATCCAGTTTCACTCCCTGACCGCAGCCCCAGCAGATCAATCATTCAGAGAGCAGAAGTAGTCAGAAGTCTTGGCCCAGTATTGCTTAAACTCTGGTGTGTGTGTGTGTGTGTGTGGGAGTGTGTATTCTTGTGAGTGTGTGTGGGGCGGGGGGTGCCCCAACAAACCCCATGATGAGTGCTTTAGTTCTTAAAGAGCACACACCCTCATTAAGACCCCTTTACCGTGAGTCACTTAGGATAAGGGCCCTTCCTACCTGACTAAATGTGATCAACTGTAATCACTCGGCCCCTCTACATGAGCCATGATCAGCTCCTCACTCACTCACTCATTCCTCCGCTGTCTCCTGGGCAGAGGCTTGTTACGCTTGGCCAACAGGCCTATGGTCCACTGTCAACACCTTCACCCAACCCCAGTAGGCATTTGAGTATTGGGAGAGGAAAATGGCCTGACCATAACTGACCCCAGTCGGGGTGGTAGGTGAGGTATGACCTCATCAAACGTGGACACACGAATCCCCTAAGTATGTTGTGTGATTGCTGTTGGCATGGAGACAAATGTGCTGCCTAGAAGCTTTGAAACTCAGTTGGAGGAATCTTGAGAGAAAGCCAGCCACTGTCAGCTCCTTTGCCCCAACCCCAATAGGTATTGAGATCTACTGTGAACTGCTTTACAGGAACCTAGGCCTTTGATCCATGATCAACTCATTCACAGGGCTTATGGGGTTCCTGTGAATGTCAGTTCCTTCACACAGGTCCACTGTCAGCTCCCTCACAGAAGCCCAATAAGCCTGTAGTCTTTGGTCAAGTCCTTCACAGGGAGGGCACCTGTGGGTTGTGTCAAGGCATTGTGTGAGGCTAAAAGGCTAAACTATGCTTGAAGCGTTGGCAATTATGGCTGTGCTGACAAACATCAAAAAGCTCTGCTGTTTCATATTTGCATTTGCCACTTGGTGCAGCAAACGGGCACTGCTACCAAAAATTGCATTACAAAAAAAAAAACCATGTTATTTAAAAAGCAACAGAGTAGAGCTTTAATGCGCTGATGTCTCATAAATAGGCTGCTTAAACAGGTGTGAAGTACAGCATGTAACGGCTTGTACCACTGAATTAATTTGCAGTGTAAGTTCACTGGTTTTAGCTCTGTGTGTGTGTGTGTGTGTGTGAGCAGAAAAAGGACATGGCGTGTGTTTGTGTATACATGTTGATTCTTTCCTATTTTTAGATGTGAGTGTTGGTGTGTTGGTCTGTTTTGGTTTATCAGACCTCGCAGCCTCTGTCTGCCCTAATTGGGCTTATTAAATGAAATCAGTCTGCCTTTGTGTAATTATATTCATTTTAACTTGTTGGCATTAAATCAGCTTTTGTGAAGGTGTTAATGATGTGTGAAGGTTTGACTTGAATTAGCTGTGTGTGCTGTTGTCTGTGTGAGACAGAGGGTGTGTAAGTGTGTCTGTTAGTGTGCCTGTGTGTGTGTTAGTGTGCCTGTGTGTGTGTATATATGAGTGAGTGACTGCACACTCATTGTCCCTGAGGAAGCACACACACTAATAGAAAAGATGAGCGCTGCGACACATGAAGCTTTGGATATAAAAAATGATTTTAAACATATCCACTGATAATAAATATTTCAAATGCAAGTATTAAAAAAATGAAAAATTGTGAAATGAGAAAATGTAATAAGATTTGAATAGGTCACGCGGCATTAAAATGTGCTCAATATCAAAGTCGAAATGGTTCTTAAATGTGAAAGTGCTATTAAACGAGCGTATTGAATGTTGTAGCTCTAATAAGTGTGTTCTGGTGTTTCTGTCTGTCAGGTGGGCTATGAGAACGCCGGCACCGTGGAGTTCCTGGTGGACAAGCATGGCAAACACTACTTCATCGAGGTCAACTCCCGCCTACAGGTGGAACACACCGTTACCGAGGAGATCACCGAGTAAGTCATCTGTCAGTCAGTCAAACACTCGGGTTGGCGGTTGGCGGGTTGCTCGGCAACACTGCTCTGGGTCTGGCTGGGACATTTAGAGGGGGAGCCAGTAGTGTTGTGAGTCACTTGTCAGGAGAGCACCTGGGGCTGTGAGTGGGTCTACCGTCATGCCACATCCGACCCGCATCCCGGCCCCATTTGGGCCTAATCAGAACCGCATCTGGGCCTTGGGTCTAGTTGTTGTGTTGGCGCTGGTGGGTGCTGATGGGCTCCAGTCAGGGCATGCCTGGGCATGTCATCTGCTGAGTGAGTTATTGGCAGTGATTATCGACATCACAGAATGGCTCTCTCCTCGTCTTTCTCTCCCCCTTTTTTTGTTTGCTGTCTTTCTCTCGTGTTTGCCTCCCCCCTCCATTTTCTCATTCTCTCTCTCTCTCTCTCTCTCTCTCTCTCTTGTGTGCTCTCTCTCTCACTCACTCTCACTCTTTCTCTCTCGCTCTTATTCGTTTTTTCCTTGTCAGACACACACTCCCTCCAATTTTCTGATGTACACACACATTCGTTTTCTCCCCTTCTATCTCTTTCGTTTTCACACACATCTACAGACAGAAAGCCATTACAGGCGTGACGGGAAGGGAAGAGACTAGACTAGTTATTATTCATAGATCAGGAGATGAAGGAAATCACAAGAAATGGAGATTAACAACTCCCACACACAGGGAGACATACGTCCTATAAATCTCTTCCTCTTTTATTCTGTCTTTCTTTCTTCTTTCTCTTGCTCTCTGTCGCTCGCTCTCATGCACACACACACACACGCATGCCTCGTGAGGCCTAGTGTTTCTGCCTGTAAGTGGTCCAGCCTAGATGTTTTTTACTTTTTGTGTGTCTGTCTGTCCGTCCGTGCTAGTGTGGGGTATGTATTGGCTAGTGGGGGTATTGGGGTATTGACTGCTGTGACCATGTTCATGTCCAGGGCTTCTCTCGGTCTGCTGGTCTGTGATGATCTGTATTGACTAAGGGATTCTCTGACCACCTGAGACCTTCATGGTTTCTGCAAGTCAAACATTAATCCGCCATGTGATGCCCTGCTTGTGCCTGCGACATCCATGTTGATGGAGCCTGTCTGGTTGCTGTACCTTGTCTACCTGGTCGTTAGTGCTAAGTACCTTGTGTGCTTGAGTACTGCATCTTGTGTCCCTGTTGTAAAGGGCTACTGAGAGGTCTCAAAGCTTGGACTGAATTTGAACACCCAACAAATAACA
>CM059272.1:18423262-18478262 GCA_030347295.1 Setipinna tenuifilis
CACACACACACACACACACACACGCACACACACACACACGCACACACACACACACACATACACACACACACACACAAAAGTAAGTACGTCACAAACATCTGTCCATTTTTGAGTGCACCCAGTGTGAATTGAGCTGCCTCTTGCTGTTCTGCAAATGGCTTTTTAATGGGCTGTCCATTATTGATGTTGAGCCCCTGTCCCTTGCCTGTGCGCACACACACACACACACACACACACACACACACACACACACACACACACACACACAGACAGATCCCCACCCAGAGACACACACACATGCGCTCACACACACACCCACCCAGACACACACACACATCTTGGACACATCTGTCCATTCTTGATGGTGATCTGTGGCCCCTTGGCCTGTGATCTTGACGGTGGTGTTGAACAGCGCCAGAGAATTCCTGTGCATGATGCAACCTGCGGCTCACTTCTAGAATATTCCGTGTGTGTGTGTGTGTACGCACTGGCGGAGGATTGAGGAATGGATCCTGCAATATTCAGATACTCACAGTGGAGATTAGCTTGTCGTGCCATGAACTCTGTGCCCCCCTCACCCCGCACACTCGACCATGCCACCACCCCCCCCCCCCCCATCTCAATTTTTCTCTCTTCGCGCTCTCTCTTCTCTACTCTCCATCACTCTCTCCTCTTCTCTCTTTCAGTGCTCAGCTGCAATATTAATGGAGGGCTTTGGCAGTGATGTGGAGTTTAATAGCTGTTTAAGGGTGATCAAATATTCTGCAGACTGTGTGTGTGTGTGTGTGTGTGTGTGTGTGAAGGGGAGTGAGTGTCTGGTCCTCTCTCTGTCTGTCTCGTCTCGTCTGTCTGTACGGCAGTGAAGTGCAGCGGGCTCAGCCTCCAAACATGCTCTAGACTTTCTACAGTTGAACTGTGATTGTGTTTGCAGAGGGTCCTTATGTCTGCAAAGTATGCAAATTCGTGTGTGTGTGTGCGGGTCTTTAATTTTAATAGTTTGTGAGCGCACACCCACCAAAAAAGGTCATGTTGGTGTATGTGATGAAATAAAGAGGAGGAGACCCCTTTTACTTGCCTTCAAGTGGAAAATGTCGTATCATTTATTCAGAAGCAAAAACAGACATTTCATACTCAAACCCAAACAAGGACTAAAACGGTAAACACCGACCCCTCCCACACCCACGCAGAGCTGGGCCATGCGGGGTAAGACTTCTCTTCTCTTTGTAGCCCTCCTTTTTCGCTCTCTCCATTTCTCCATCTTTCGATCTCATTGTCAGAGAATGAGCTAAAGAGGAGAACAGTCAGAGAAGAAATGGGGGTGGGGGGGTGGGGGGTTGGATAGCAGGACACTGAAAGACAAAGAAAGATGAAGAGATTGAAGGAATGGAAGTGAGTGAGAGAACGAGGGAGGGAAAAGTCATTAAAAAAGCGAGTTGATGACAAAATAAGGCCAGAGGAAAGAGAAGTGGTGATGGAGAGAGCGAGAGAGAGGGGTGGCTAGAGATGTTTGTGAAGAAGAAAAGAATGGAATTGACAGGGATGGAGTCAAAGAGAAAGACAGAGGGGTGAGGGCATAATGGACAAATAAAAGAAATGGGAGGCAAGGGAAGTTCATGTATGAAATGAATCACCCCAAAGGCAGCTTTGGTGCTTACATAAATAAATGCAAAATGGTTAGATAAAAGAGAGCAGAGACTGAATTAAAATATAAATGAAACAAGGCGAAGGGGTTGGAGGAAGCGGAGAGAGGAGGAGGAGGGAGCGGAGAGGGGAGGAGGGAGTGCGTGGTGGTCTTTGGTCGGAGGCTCCCTCAGCTTGTTTGTTTTGTTTGGCTCTTTGTTGTGTTTGTGCTCGTGCCTGCGGGCCAGAGGAGCTTATTCGGTCATGACGCCGTCTCTCGCTTTTTCTCTCGCACACTCATGCTCTTTCTCTCACACTCCACCCTCTGCCTCTCTTGCTCTCTCTATAACAGACACACACACACACACACACTCTCGCACACAGACACACACACACACACACTCGCACGCACACACACACACACAGACGCGCACACACACACTCGCACACAGACGCACACACACACTCACACACAGACACACAGAGAAAGATGGAGCACACACCACCAAGAGCCACAGACACTTGCCTTATTTGACATCAGGGACCCTAAGTGGGAGGTTTAAATAGACTCACTTTCTCAAATTATCCACCCACAACCAGAGGCAGACATCCCAGCTTCAGGAAGTAAACATCCTGCCACATATTTGCTCCAGCCGATTTACTGAAGCAGCTGATCGCCCGTTAGCACACCTCTTCAGCCAGGTAGATGGGCTAGTTGGTGTGAGAAGCTGGCTTAGGAGCACAGGTGGAAGGAATATATGCTAGGACTTCACTTTCTCAAGCCGGGTTGTCTGCCCCTGTCCAACACACACACACACACACTCACACACGTCTCAGCTGTCCTCTCCAATCTTGCATACATACACCTTTACAACTAAAATACAAGAACCTTTACAAGAACCTTTACAACTAAAAAGGGCATTTTATGAACGCCAATGCTGGTACATGCATAGTTCACACATCTTTCTTTTTCCCACCATACCACACATACCCCCCCTCTATCCCTCTCTGCCCCCCCCACCCACTCTTTCTCTCTCTTTCACTCGCTCTCAATCTCTCACTCACACTCACTTGCTCTGTCATTCGCTCTCGCTCGCTCTCACTCGCTCTCGCTCTCGCTCTCTCTCTCGCTCTCTCTCTCTCTCTCTCAGGTAAGTGGTATGCAGCAGTCATCCTCTCCTCAGAGCCTTGCATGCAAATGGATATGCTTGTGTTTGTCACCGAGTGGGAGAGTGGGGACTTTAGACTTACTCTTCTACATACACACACGCATGCATGCACACATACACACTGTCTGCCTACCTCCTTTGGAAAACAATGAATTGTGGGTGTACTAGCATGGTCTACTTGTAGTGCTTATCCTAGCCTTATGACTGTTAGCAGCAGTAATACAATGAAATACATCTTTGAGAGATGCATTTGTGTCTGTGTGTCTGTGTGTGTCTTTAGAAAGGTAAAGAAAAGTCTGTGTTCCCATCCTGAGAATGTGTGTGTATTATGAGACATTGTTTTCCATTGCTGAGACTGTGTGTCCAATATCCTGTCCATTACACATACACACACACACACAGTTTGAGCAAATCAGATTGTGTGTCACTGTGTGGTGCAGAGGATGTTGGGACACAAACTGCGTGTGTATGTGTGTGTCACTGTGTGAAGTTCTTTCTCTGTGTGTGCAAGAGAGTCGGCCCGTTAATTTATTCAATCTGATTTCCAATTCAATTTTAATTGCTAAAGTGGGGTTACGGAATAGGCTTCAAAAGACAGTCGCGCGCACGCACACATTTCACGCTCACCCTCTCACCACATACTTTCTCAGTACACACACTCAATTGTTTGTTTGCATGTGTGAGAGAACGCTGGGGTGAAAACATTCACACAAACAATTTTTATTTTCTGTTTCTCGCTCTCTGTCTCAGAAACCGTCACACGCATCTCCATGTTTTCTCCTTTTCCTCTGCTGCTGTGATCACATCTCTCCTGTTGTTCCTGCAGTCTCTACTACCTCTCTCCTCTCCTCCCTTCGTCTGTCATCCCTTATTCCTGCCCTCCTTTCTCTTTCTTTTTTTCTCTCTTTCTCTGTCTCTCTCCTTCTCCCCCTCCCTCTTACACACACTCTCCCCCCTCACTTTTTCTTCTTTTCTTCTCTGCGACTATTCCTCCCCTGTTCCAGTGCTGGGAACCGCAAAAAAATCTGGTGTGTGTGTGTATACGCATGATTTGAGGGTTTTTTTTTTTTTTTTTTTTTTAGAAGGAAATAGGCTATGGTGTGTGTCTGTGTGTGAAATTATGCATGGGAAGAGAAGATTATTCTTGTTGGGGAGCATGCGGTGAAGCGAACCCAATCTCCCAGCAGCACCACCTAGCCTGTGTGAGGGGCGCACGTCTGTGGTTTCAACATTTGTTGTGTGTGTGCGCGTGTGCGTATGTGTGTGTGCACGTGCACCAGAGGTGGAAATTCACTTTACAAAATATGAACCTTATAGTGACAAATTCACTAGCCACTTAACAGCATTATCATTGTGTGTCCGAAATCCACCGTCCACGTTCATATTTTATCAGCATTTGGCTGGGGCCGGTGCCAATTTCCATGCAGGTGTTTGTGCATCTGTGTTTGCATGTGAGTGTTTGAGTTCAGGTTTTTAACACCTGCACTGTAGGGTGATGCTTTTTTGTGGGTGGTTTTAGCATCTAACACAAGCAACAGTAGTTGTTGCTTTTGTGTGTTTCGCTTTTGTGTGTGCGTGTGTGTGTGTGTGTGTGTGTGCGTGTGTGTGGTGAGCATCAAAAAAAGAGGATTTTTTTGATGGACGTTTAAAGGGATAAATTTCACAAATTGTGTGTCTGTGCATCCTGAAGGGAACGCCACATCTGTTGCCTACTTCTGTGCATGTATGACATCTCTGTAACATCTCAACATTCCTTCTGTTGCTCGCTCGCTCGCTCGCTCTTTCTTTTCTTTCTCTCTGTTTGCCCGCGTATGTATGCAGTCAATAACAAGTGTGTTTACACACACGCACACACTTCCACAAACACACCTATAGACAGTGACACACATACACACACTTTCCCACAGAAATCTTCCACACACACACACACACACACACACACACACACACAAACACACATACACACACACACACACACAAAACTGCTGCAGACACATGCAGGAAGACTCAAGGCTAGTTTATAGTGTGTAGGTGTCAAGTGGCGCTCCACAAGAGAAAAAAAGTCTGTCGACATGTGTTGTGCTAGACGCATTGAAGAATTGCATTTTAAATATTATAGAATATTATGCCAACCTCTGTGTACCAGCACTGTCCTGTACTCGGTTACTTTATGTTCTTTTTTGCTCTGTACTCTTTACTTTGTAATGCTTTTTGCTTACTCATTTCTTGTGTAATGTAATTAAGCGGCTGTTAAGTGTAATGTAATGTAATTATAGAAACATTTTAGAATCAATAGAGTGCATGGTTTCTATGATTTATAAAGTTTGGGTTGCTATCCAGTTTAGAGTACGGAACATCTGTGGCATCTAAAATATTTTAGATGTAAAACAAAACTTCTGTCTGGTAGTTGAGCTTGTCACGTACATTACAGATGTGTCTGAAGACCAACTGAGAGTCCATGCGACAAGTGTTGCTCAACAAAATGTAGACACACACACACACACACACACACACACACACACACACACACGAAGATCCACCAGTGGAAACTCACTCAAGCTGTTCACCATTACAGCCAGACACGTCTCTTTCTGTGTGTGTGCATGCGCGCGTGTGTGCATGCGCGCGTGTGTGCATGTGTGTGTGCAAGCAGAGAAGATGACTGACTGTAATGGCGCATAGCCTTAGTGATTCTACACTGGTTGGTCTTCGTGTGTGTGTTGGCCTGTTTAAAGATATCATGTGTTGGTCATGAAGTAGTGTGTGTCCGCATGCATTATGCATCCGACATCTGTGTCAGGAAGACTTTTAAATCTGGGTGGTTCAAAAAGCCTTGGAGACCTATAAGGCCATTGTGGGTCATAATGAGTTTTGTGTTTGTGTGGTCTCGTCTTTTGGGGCATGTAAATGAGCCTGTTTATGAGTTTATTGTGTGTTACTGTGTGTGTAAATGGATGTGTTGAATATTTTGTGAGATCATTTTGTGGAGTTTCAGTGTTTAGTTTGACAGGTTAATGGTGTGTGTGTGTGTGTTGCATAGTGTGTATTAACAGGTGTGTTTTTTAGGTAATGGGGACACCTTATTGAATGCATGATATACCAATGGTATTGTGTGTGTGTGTGTGTGTGTGTGTGTGGGCATTATACATTTTTCTCATTTTCTTTCTCATGTTTGTAATGCCATCATTTGGAAGCAATTCGGTCACTTAATTATTGATGTCCCTCATGGTGGAACCCTCTTTCTCATAGGCCATCTCCTTCCGATAAGTCTGTTCACACGTGTGCGCGCACACACACACACACGAGCGCACACACACACACCCAAAGAATCAACCACACTTGGCGCACACACAATCAACCACACTAGCTGGCGCGGACACGCGCGCCCAGACACACACTGCACACTTCATGCTTTCTTTCTCATATTGTTCTTGAGAATGAAATTAGGAGTCATTTAGTTGTGCCCTTGGGGTGTGTGAAGTTGATTATGCTTTCAATCTCATAGAATCTTCTCACTTGCTTCATAATTAATGTGTTCAAGCTACACACACACACACACACACACACACACACACACACACACACACACACACACACACTACCTGGGGTCTACAAACCTCCTCAGAAGTGTCTGTGTGCTAGGCTTTTTGTATTTGGGATTTTTCCCTGTGTTTATATTTGACTGTCTGTGTGTGTCTGTCTGTCTTTGTAAGTGTTTGTGATATGTCCTACATTTGCAGTATGTGTGGCTGTCTCCTATGTTTTTGATAAGTGTCCAGTGATTGTAGTGTGCTTGTTTGTATGTGTGTGGGCCGTAAGTGCTTGTGATATGTCCTATATTTGGTGTGTGTGTGTGTGTGTGTGTGTGTGTGTCTGCTGGCAGCCAGGTGGGAAGAAGTGACACTCTGCCTTTCAGCAGCCAGCAGTGCACTTGCTCCTGTCAGAAATGTCTCCCCTGTGTGTGTGTGGGCGGTGTGTTTGTGTTTGTCTGTGGCCATCTGTTCCAGTTGGTAAGGTTTTTTTTTTTTTTGTTTGTATCGTTTGTGATTGCATTCTAGAGTGTGCGGCATCTCGGCATCTTGAGTATCTGTGCGTGCATATGTCTAATTTACTTTTATTTATTTGTTTTTGTTTTGTTTTTTTGGGTGTACCTCACTGTGTATACAGCTGGAATATCTTTGCTTATAACACACACACACACACACACACACTGTGGGTTTCCTCCTGTCTGTTCCCTGGGTCTGCTGGATAATGGATGGCCTCATACCGTAAACAAGGTTAATGTGGGCCCAACACAGCACTGAGTGCAACTCTCTGACTGATGGCTCGCGCTCATGGGATGGACCAGATCCCTTCCTGGTGCCGGGTTCTCCTGCCGCATCTGGCCCGGTTCTGGGGCGGACCCGTCCCGGAGTAGCTGCCGTTGTGCATCGGCGGTCAGCAGGTAGTGATGATGGATGAGGGTGGGCCGGTGCTGAAGGTAGGAGCGCTCGCATCCATCAGCGCGGGAGCACCTGTTCATGAATCTCGCCCTCGTTTGGCCTCGTCAGCCAATGAGACGGGCAGCTCTGAGGCAGGGTGACCAATCATGCGAGGAGACGGAAGAAGGATTAATCTGATTGGCCCTGAGCAAGATTGGATTGTGGGTCAGGGGGGTTGTGGACTTGTGCCTTGGGAGAGGGAAGAGACTGAGAGCACTGAGACTGACGGCGGAATGAGAAGACTGAGGAAGAGAGGGTAGAGAGAGATGAACATTAAAGACCATATGACATGGTGCTTGTTGATGCATTTGTATAGGCCTTAGTGGTCTCCTAATACTGTATCTGAAGCCTTTTTTCTGAAATGAAGCCTTGGTGCATAATTACAGCCTCTTTGGGTCAGTCCCACTAACAGCTTTCCTTTGAATGTGCAGTTCTAAGTCTGTAGCTTTAAATGCTAATGAGGAGGACCGATGTGGGCCAATTTGGTGGGGGGGTGGGGGGGTGGCCTTGACCAGCTTCATGCCAAATATGGTCAATATTAGCTTGTGTTAATAACTATAACAGCATCAAACAACAAAACAAACTAACCAACGAAAGTATCGAAACATATTTTAAATGAACCATTCAGAGAAGTCGTGCTGTAGCCACTGAGTTTCAACTTCAGGTGCTTGTCCATCGGGATCAGATTCTGTGTTGAATTGAAAAGCCTGAACGACTGCTTGTCTACAAGCCATTGCAAGAGATCCACTGTAAACACCATCTTGTAGTTAGCATACGTTTTCGGCTTTTTTTAATGTTGGTCTAACTTGCCATATAATGGATAACAGCTGGCAAATGAAACAATCATGGCAGGGCCTAATAACTTCACAACACAAAGCAGGGAACAATTACAACAAGCTCTGCAGACACCTGCTAATAGCTCATTGATTTGAATCAGGTGTGAGGGGAAAACATGAATGGGCCTATCCAGATTTAGGAAGAGTTAACAGGCCATCTCATCAGTAAAACGCTCTAACTACTGTGGTCATGTAGCTGGTAAAAGAAAGTTGTATTTGTTTGTAGTAAGCCTCCCTTTGATATCCAAGCAGTTGAGATCGGCGCCTGTAGGCCTGTTGCTATAAGGCGCTTCAATTGTTCAAATAGCCTACCCATTCTCATCTAACCACTTGCACACGCTACAGCAACAGCAGCAGAATGGTTATCCAACAAAGATGCGCATTGACTCGCGTTACAGTGTTTGTATTTACACACATACTTGATGCCATCCGTGATCTACCTTTACCTTAGCGAGCCCTCTAACTGGGCTGATGGCTGTTAGCTGCACAGCTAATATTACAGCCACATTCTATGGGTAACGAGCTAGGCAACCATATACAGCAAAGCAACCAAATAATATTGCTTTAGTTGACCTACTTGTCTGAGGTTTGTAGCTAAGCCAATGAGAGTTGACTGATCCAGGCTTAATCCAGATGATCCACAAGACCAAAATGTGTGAAGCAAGCAATGGGTATCCTGCTCTGTATTGACAAAAGTTGATGAATGAATGTTAGGTGTAGACGTATGACTCTTTAGGAACTTGTGTGGGTGCATTCCATGGCGCATTCCCACAGAAAATCATATTAAACTAGAAAAGCACTCAGAGAGTGCAGACCTCTGCCAAGGCAGCTTAAGTCTCCACCTTATTGTCATTCTCACCTCAAGACATTAAAAGACATTAATCATGTTAAAACATTTTATTACTGGCGTGTAATCGTTAACTAGTGGGTTCGTTCACTCATGCTCACACGAACTTGGTTGGCTCTTCGGTGCAGGTGGGTTCGTTCACTCATGCTCACACGAACTTGGTTGGCTCTTCGGTGCAGGAAAGTACTTAATCTAATTTCCACTGGCAACATGAACTACTGGGCTGTTCACCACTACCGCTCTAACTCTCCTGTCTTTCACTGAACCCTCTAACCAAAAACTCAACAACTCCTTGACCCGCAACAGGAGCCTCATTTCTGTACCAACCTATATTCCCTCCTTTCAAAATAAAAGTCTCTGTAGATTCCATGCTACACTGGTAACTTCACTGAATAAAAAAATTCTGGATCCAGATGGTTATCCGGATCACCACCAAAAACCTATCCTGAAAATTTCATCAAAATCCATCCATAACTGTTCGAGTTATGCTGTTCACAAACAGACAGACAAACAAACAAACAGACAAACAAACCAACACCGTTGAAAACATAACCTCCTTGGCGGAGGTAACAATTATGATGCTTGGGTGAAAGAACTAAAAAAATACTTTTTTGTTCATTGTCACATTAAAATATGGAGCAACTGCCATGCTTTGCTCGAGTGAAAGCCATGATGTCTTTCGAGGAAAACCCAATATGGTGGTGCTAGTATACTCAGTCATAGCCATAGACAAAAAAAAAATTGTAGCCTGTTTTGTCAAGGGGCAGGCCAAATTCTCTGAGCGGGCAAATCGGAGAAAAGGGGGTGGACACCTTTCCCCCTATGATGACATGAGGGGAAAATTCCAAATGTACATTTCTGAGCTTCCGTTTTTTTTTTTTTTCAAAAGCGGAGGAGGGTACAAATTGCTTGTTTTACACATTTCATCATGTCTAGCCATGTGGGGACCTTAAACGGGTTAAGGGAACTCATATTAATGTTAAACTTCATAAACTTCAAGTGAAATTTTCATGCCATGGGACCTTTGTCCATCTCTCTCTACCAAATTCAAAGTGAAAAGGAGGTGAATAAAGAGTGGTTTAAAGCGAGAAAGGTAAGGAGAATAGGAGTTATAGGAATGAGCACAGAGCGAATGCTTGAGAGAAAAAGAAAGGTATAGAGAAAAAGTGGGAGGAAGAGGTATTTGTTTCCATTTCTATCTTGCGCTCTATGAAAACCTCTATTTCTCAGTCTCTCTCTATATAAATACGTCTTTCTCTCCATCTCCCTCTCTCTCTCGCCCTCTCTATAAATACTTTTATTTCCCTCAGTCTCTCTCTATAAGTACACCTTTCTCTCCAACTCTCTCTCTATAAAAACCTCTTTCTCTCAATCTCTCTCTCTATGAATACCTCTATCGCAGACACTCTGTGTATAGAGAGATTGAGAGAAATAGAGGTTTTTATAGAGAGATGGGTTGAGGGAAAGAAACGGGAAGATGGAGGTAGAGGGAGAGCAAGGGATGAGGATAAAGTCTGAGAGAGGACAAAATGAAATGAGATGCAGCGAGAAAGATGCTGAGAGAGAGAGAATGTAACACCAGCTGAGAATAGAGAGAAAATGATGAAAGGTTGGAGGTAAGTGTCTGAGAGAGAGATATGGAGAGGGAGGACCAGTGATTGAAGGATGGAGAAGTAATGAGCGGAAGAGAGGAAGTGGTGGAGTTATAGAGATCGTGAAGAGACTGATAGAGTGACAGAACAATAGTTAGAGAGTAGAGAGATGGATGGATAGATGGAATTAGCAAAGAAAAAGAGGAGCTGAATACATAATGTAGCAGAGAGAAGGAGAAAATGATGGATGGGTACATGGAGGTTTTGGAAAGAAAGAGGGACGGATGGAGGTAGCAGTGTGAGAAAAAGAGAAAATGAAGGATGAAAAGATGGAGATGGTTGAGGGAGAGCGAGAAAGATGGGTGGATAATGGAGGTAGTAGAGATAAATAGGGATGGATGAATAGATGGAGGTAAATAAATGAGAGAAAGACATGGATAGCTCTAGTGGAGAGAAAGAGAGGGATCGATGGAGGTAGTGGAGAGAGTTTTATTATTGTTTGTTTGTTGTAGGTGTATAAAGACCAAGTCTCCAACCCCATCACGGTGATGGTTGCACAGTGTGTTGGCTCACTCGCTCTCTCTCCCTCTCTCTCTCTTACACACACACACACACACACACACAGATCGGTGGTGACACAGCCCAAAAAGTGTGTGTGTGTGTCCGTGTCCACCTAGGTCGCCCCCTCTCCCTCCGTATGTGTGTGTCTTCTACCGGAGTAGTGAGTCATGTCTCCATGGGGGGGGGGGTGAGGGACAGAGAGAATGTTTTTGTTTGTGTGCGTGTGTGTTTTCCACCAAGTTGGTGGGCTGTCTCCTACCCCAGCTGAAGGGCTAATGGCAGCACTACCTGATGCTCCCCTCAGCCAGGCACCTCAGTCTTCACCATGGAAATGAAAATAACTGTGTTTGTGTGTGTGTGTGTGTGTGTGTGTGTGTGTGTTGGTATGACTCAGGGTTGCAGTACCTTAGGTTTTCAGTGCCCAGTAGTGTGTGTGCGTGTGTGTGTGTGTGTGTGTGTGTGTGTGTGTGAGAACCTTAGTTTACACTGTGAATGAGGATAATAATGTCCCCTGGCATGTCGGGTGTGCACCATAATAACACTGACTTCCTGTATTGGTGCTCACACCGTGAAGCCATTACTGCAGCCCTCTCAGAGTTGCACTCTAACATTGTGTGTGTGTGTGTTTGTGTAAGGCCTATTGAGCAGGATTTTCTTTTAAAACCGAATGTTGTCAAATGGATGTGTATTGCCAAAACGATTTGTGCATTTAAAGGTGTGTGTGTCGGTCTGTCTGTCATTTCCAATATTGCCTTGCTGCTGTAGATTCTGCCCAGGGGATCCAGGGAGAGATTTCAGGGAATCTTTTTGACATCCTTGTCCTCGGCGTAGTCACATTTAGATATAGAATCGGGGGTAAAAAAATGGTTCGTGTGTGGTGTTTTTCTCTATTTGGTTTTGTGCTATACAAATTAAACTTGCATATGGCACAAACATCTATCTAAAGGAAAGCACAAAAAAACACAAATATACACTGTTTTCTGTATAAAGAAAACATATATGTCACATGGTCTTACGTATGTAAGATGGTATTCAACAGCAGGCCGTGAATCATTGTGAACATCATTTTGCAGCCTTAAAACAATAATACCCCACATTTAACATCTTGTGCTGTTGGCTGTGTGGATGAGGTGCATGCGTGTGTGTGTGGGATATTCAGTCTGTGATTTCTGCAGGGCAAAGATGCTGTTTTTGATATCACTTGGTGTGTGTGTGTGTGTGTGTGTGTGTGTGTGTGTGTGTGTAAGATTGTATGTGGGTTTTTTTTTTTTTTTTTTCCCTCGTGCTTTTGTCTTGTTTTCTCTGGCACTGAATGTCTGTCTGCCTGGGTGTGTGTCTGTGTGTGTCTGTGTGTGTGTGTTGGTCTGTCCTTACATCACCTTACATCAAGCTTAGATCTTGAAGAGTTGCAGATGCTTTCTAAGAGGTTTTCCATCACTGTGCTTTCATGTCTGCGTGCGTGTATGTAGTGTTTTTGTGTGTGTGTGTGTGTGTGTGTGTGTGTGACGGGCATGTTTGTCATGGTCGTGTATGGGCCCAGGGTCTTGTGGAAACACAGATAGCTCTCTGGGCTAATTAGCACACACAGAACATCAAACAACAGAGCTATTCGTCTTCTCTCGGCACCTTTTTATTCAATCCTTTATCTGCCCTTTTCTCTCTCTTTCGCGCGCGCGCTCTCGTTCGCTCGCTTACTCACTCACTCCATCCCGCACTCTTTTATCCCTCCTTGCCCTTCTCTCTCTCTCTGTCCCTCCATTCCCCTCTCTCTCCCCCCTCTATCCGTTCCTCTCGTTATCCCTCTTTTTGCCCTTCTCCCTATTAATTTTTCACTCCCTTGTCCCTATATTTCTCTCCCACCCCTTCTCTCTTCCTTTTCTGTGGTCTCTCCATTTTCCCCCTCCATATATTCCCCACGCATGTGTTCCTCTTGTCCCATCTCTCCCTCGGTTTTCTGTCTCTCATCCCTCCTTCTTGCCAAGGGGAGCTTCTGTGACAGTGTAAGCCCACCTGTTTTATTGGTGTCATCAAGTAAGAAGGTTAGACGGGTCTCTCCCTCTCTCTGTGTCTGTGTGTGTCTCTCTCTGTGTCTGTGTGTGTGTCTCTCTCTCTGTCTCACATTGGCCAGTGTGCTTTTTTGGCAAGTAATAAGGCTAGAGAAGAGGTCTAATATAAAAAGGTTAAAGCCCCCACCAGCTTTGTACATAAGGGTAATGGGCTTTAAAAATGTGAGAGGGTTCTTTCATTGTTATTTTTATTCATATTTCTGTGTCGCCACTATGGTTGAATGCATCGTGCGTCATTTCTGTGAAAAATGATGTCCTAGTAACAGGTCTAGTGGTTGAACGACTGGCTTTTCCGGTGTCCCTCGTGAATATCCATGACGTGTCAATAAGGCACCTCTGATTGGGCAAATTCGCTGTCTTTCGCTCACCTAGCTTCTGTCCACTGTTCTTCCTTTGGGTGCTTGCCATACATGGCTCTGGGCGGGGCTTTCGACCTAGTGACGTAGATGGGTTTAGCCTGCTCTGATCCGCTCGTTTTGGTTAGCTCGACCCTTCAATGACCAGTAAAACCATGAGGGTCGAATTTCACGTCTTGGAATGCTGTGTGCATATACTGCTTGTTGTGACCCACCATATTGTAAATAGAGCTACTCAAAGTGTTTTTTAGCGGAAGGACCCCTTTAATCTTAGGGGAATGGTGTTTGTAAGGGTGTGATTTGGTGTGTTTTACAGATACAATTTATTCAACTTAGACATTGCATGACAGTGATGCAATGCAGAAGTGTTAAACCTCTCTCTCTCCCTCCCTCTCTGTCTCTCTCTCCCTCCCTCTGTCTCTGTCTTTCTCTCTCTTTCTCTCCATCAGTGTGGACCTGGTACATGCCCAGCTGCGTGTGTGTGAGGGCCTCAGTCTTCCGGAGCTCGGCCTCAAACAGGACAAGATCCGCATCAACGGTTCCGCCATCCAGTGCCGCGTCACCACCGAAGACCCAGCCCGTGGCTTCCAGCCCGACACGGGTCGCCTGGAGGTAGGACACGCACCCATTCGCACACCTCCACAGGGCTATTCCAGAAAGCGGGTTTAGTGGCTTACCTGGTTATGTTAACCCTGACTAAGCGGTAATCCTGGGTTTTCATTTCCAAAATGGTAAAGCTACTATGGTAACACACTGAACATAACCCGAACAAAACCTACCCCCTACTAAGTTATGTTTGATCTACGTTAAGCAAAGCTGCTGTAACACTTGTAATGATGTTTCCATTTCGGGAAGGTCCTAGTGACATTAAAGCCCAAGCTGTCGGTGCTATTGTGAGAGGGTTTTTCCTAATGATTAATTGTGAGAGTGCTACTGGGAATCGCATTTGAACAGCACATTTTAACAGAGTGTGTTATGGTCTGCTACAGATATTATTATGAAATGAAAAGTAAAACAAATATTGATGTGTAACGTATAACCTATGTTATATGTGCAATTACAGGAGAACATAGTCTCCCTCCCGTTCCTTCTGTTCAAATCAGAAAGTTTGTAACCGCCCATGACTTCTGACGCTTATTGGGCCTAGTGTTTAAAATATTTCATCTCAAAATCAGCTTTCGCAATCTGCCTCTGCAAATTGACCCAGAATTCTTGTGCAAACATCTAAAATGGCAGATGGCAAAGCAGTCATGTTCTGCGTTAGATGGAGTTCTGGCCATTTATGTAAGCTGGCTTGTTGCTTATTTATTTATTGACTTTGCTGTATTGATGTGAAGCTTGTTGGCTACTCTTCAGCTTCATTGTCAGCCTGTTGGGCTACCTACTCACTTGGCCCAAGAAAGAAATTGGGCTAATTGTAGGATCAATAAAATCATATTGATCATGGCATGAGGTAGGCTTTACCTCTGCGGATATTGGGGGTAGCTCCTCTGTGGCTAAGAGGGTCTGTTAATCATCTTCAAAGAACATTTAATACATTTTTGCTTGTTACCAAGTTATTTTTTTGTCCGTTACCGCAATTAAAACTCATTCACTGACTAGTGGTCCATATTAAAAAGCATCATGCTAAAAAAGCATGATATATGTACAGGCCCAATTCACAGATTTCTTTAATAAATTTGGTGCTTCACATATAGTCTTCATAAGCAATCTACAATTCTCTGCTAAGCCAGATAGCATATGCAGAAAGAGGCTCGTTGTTGGGCCATCTTGTCACAATTTCAACCCTCAATTGATAGATGTGTTTATAGATTTGCCATGAACGTGCACAACTCTAGGTTAACCAAGCAGGGGTTGATTCAGACGATTCATAACCAGTGTTATGTAGAACTGCCTTCGTGGGTTTAGTTGTCACTGGTTCAACTAACCTCGAGTTCAGACTTTAAATGTTGCTTTCTAAACATTTGGGAGGAGCCTGTAGGATGATTGACAGCCATCAACTTACCCATCTCCCACGTTCTAGGAGATTTATTCCCTCCTGCTTGTCTACCTGTCATGCATGCCAGCATTGTGAATCATCCCTCCTCCTCCTCCCCTTACTCCTCCATTTTAACTAGTGGCTATACTATCTAAACCCTTCACACCCAAAGGGGGTGCAAGCGGACATCATTCTGTACAATCGCCGCTTCAGTCATCCCAGGACCAAGGCCAGCTACCAAGCCCAACATGCGCACTTTACTGTCCATGAAGCACACTGCGCGAGGTGCTCTCCTGACTGATCTGTGGCAGTTACACACACAACACACAACACAGCTTTGTCTCTTTACTGTAAACTTGCACATGATGATGATGATGATGAAAAGTGCACAATACATATAGATAATACCATCAAGACACCAATTTTCAGAACCTAAAAAAAAATCAAATATGTAGAAGGAAAACTAAAAAGGTTACCTGGCTTTCACAACCTGTTTGACGTGAGCCTTGTTGAGACAACTGGAAACATGAATCTTGTGACACAGTGCCTTGTTCTTCCTGATGTGTTAGTATAGCATGCTATAGGTGTGAAAAAAGCTGGCCACCACTGGTGAAATAATAGCTTTCCATGTGAACAACTACAGTACAGGTGTGTGTGTGTGTGTGTGTGTGCGTGTGTGCGCACAACCATTTCTTTATCATGCCTTTGTAATGTAATGTGGGGGGAAAAGGGTAAAATGAACCTCTTATTATGCAGTGTTGTACCAGGTGCAGGAACGCTGCTGAAATATAAACATTCTCTCCGCTCCACACAATTCATCACTGATGAAATCATTCTGTGATCTAGAGGGGTGTGTGCGCAGGTCTGAGAACCACAGAAAATGCGCTTATGCACCTGTTTGAACAGTATACACACAGGCACACACCTATAGTACAACTTTGCAGTGTGTGTGTGTGTTTGTGTGGTTTGGTATGTGTTTTTCTCGCCCTGTGGGGACCTGTGTGGGCTTTGAGGTCTGTGGTGCTGTTTGTTTTTCGATGTGTGTGTTTTAAAGGCTGCTCTCCCCCAGACGTCCAGTGTAAGCTTTGAGATTGGTACTGCTGGTGTGTGTGTGTGTGTGTGTGTGTGTGTGTGTGATGGGGGGTGTTCACGGCTTCTCTACTCCTGTGTGGCCTGTTTAAGCTTTGAGGTTGGTACTGCTGATTGTTTGCACATGAAAAATTGAACAAATATTGGCTAAAAATCCTCTGGTCTTCTTCAGAGTGATGGGCAGGCTTAGGAACACATCAAACATCCCTCAGCATTTGTGTGCGCGCGTCTCTCTGTGTGTGCGCGCGTCTCTCTGTGTGTGTGTGTGCGTCTCTCTGTGTGTGTGCGTCTGTCTGTGTGTGCCTGTCATCCCATAGAGGGAGATAAGTTGAGCATAGCATTAGGCAATATCAGTCCAGTCAGACAGACTGAATGCATGGACACTAATGCAGTTATGTGCTCTCTCTCTCTCTCACACAAACAGAGAGTGAGTGAGGGACATACTCATAAATTCAAGCTCACACACAGTATTAACGCAGACCTACCAGTTGAAAGTACTCCCAACTGCTTTAACTTGTTCATCCACACAGATATTTTCTGTGTGTTTGCCTTCTCAAGTGGGGCTTTGTGTTCTCTGCTCTGTGTGTGTGTGTGTATATATGTGTGTGTGTGTGTGTGTGTGCTACAGAGAAAGAATACAAAGCCAAGCTGAGGACAGACGGTGTGGGCAACAGTGGAGTTAGTCCAGTGACGCATGAAGTTTGCATGCCCATAGCAGAGCCAGACTTGGGCCAGTCAGGGATGGCTCTCCATAGGGTGCTGGGGGAAAAAAACATCCCAATGATTTATTCCTGCAACTTTTTTGCAAGAAAATGCTTAAGGCGCCGCAACTTTTATTGCAACTTTTTAGAAAAGTCACCACAAAAATCAGGTAGTTTAGGCTGCAACTGACTCAGAATGCTGATCAGTCCCTCCACGATTTCAGGGGCAATTTTGTGTTGGACCTGCACCTACTCGGCCATTGGTTTTTGATCCTGATATTTTACTACTCCTAAACCTCTTACCTAGCCAATCACAGACAGAGTAGTGGTGGTCTTTATAGAATGCTAGACAGAAAGGCTAAGTTTGTTTGTATCTGAGGAAGATGACGGTTCAAATGCACCATATGGTGTTTTTCTTTTGTTTGTTTTGCCAATGTCTTTTTTTTTTTCTCTATTTCATAAGAAAACAAGTTTGCCTGTTTCCCCTCTCTGCCTTTCTTTCTCTTTGACTCTCTCAAGCTTTGTCACTCTTGCTCTCACCCATCCACACACACCCCACCGCCACCCCCAAAGTGTTATGACAGGTGTGTCTGGCACACATCATGCTTGTCAGAGAACAGAGAGCACCTAATATAGCGAGGGTGATGTGTGTGTGTGTGTGTGTGTGTGTGTGTGAGAGACTTTGGTGTTTCATCTCCTGTGTTGTGCAGTGTCAAACATCTGTGTCATGATGGTGTATAAAGGGCTGGTGAAGACTGTGGTGTTTGTGTTTGTGTTTGTGTGTGTGTGTGTGTGTGTGTGTGTGTGTGGCGGTGAGTGGACGGGCGCTGAGGGAAACTGGTCACCTAGAAATGCTTGCTTACAAAGAAAGTGAAACTTACAAAGCAATGCGACACTCAAGCTGCTCCTGGTCTGAATACGCAGAGAACATCCATTCCTTGTGTGAATGAGCTCCTTACATGGCTAAGTCAGCCACCTGAGTATTATAACTCACAGAGAATGAATAAGTCACATGTTCTGTATGTGACCAAGCATCCCTAGGTGGTGAATGTGCTTGTGTTAAACTCTAGTCCACTTTGCTGTGATGTAGGTAGCAAACAATCATTACAGTACGTACAATTCCTCCAATGACATTCGTGAGCGTATAACAAACTTTCTCCTGACCCGGTCAAAGCATCTAGGTTTCGTGGATGAATTTCCAACACAGCCATTGGAAGGGCAGTCAGGGTGTGTGTTAATGTTTAATGTTTTCACACCTGTGGTTTAGACTACGGCTATGGGGTAAATGATGAACATAATGTGTCATCCTGAGTGAAAAACCAAAGGAAAAAGCTTCTAAACTTCTAACTTTGTCCATTTTTTTAAACTCAAAATGAAATGTTTATGGTCGTCATTTACTCCATAGCTGATTAGACAGATTGAAGGCTTACAAATCACTAAAAAGAAACATTTTTTAAAATGTCATTGGAAAAAATGGAAAATGTACTTCCTGAACCAGAAATCAATACAGAAGCCTGCCAAACTATTGCACTCTATTTGATTACACACACAGCAGACAAAAACACAAAGGATCTCCCTCTCTTTCTCTGTCTGTCTCAGCAAACAACAAACCTGTATTCCTCAAAAATGAATTCCTCCAATAGTGGCATCAACATGAGATTGCTAAACTGCAGAATGTCTAGATACTGTTATTAGCCCAAGGTCATTGAGCTGTCAGTGATGGGATTTATCCTCTATCACACTCTGTCTGTCTCTGTCTCACTCACACAAGCTTTTTTTTAACACGCGTATGCACAGACACACACACACACACACACACACACACACACACACACACACACACACAGGATTTTACTTTAACCTGCTGTTCTGATACTCTGCTTTAATTTCTTCTACACAGTTTGACCTCTCTTCTTTTCACTCCTCTTCTCGTTACTCTCTCTTTGTCCCTGTGTATCTCTGGTTATTTGTGCGTGTGTGTGTGCGCGTGTGTGCGCGTGTGTGTGTAAGGTGGGGGGGCTGTGAGATTGCTGTCTCATTTGTGTCGTCGGTAGTCATGATGACTGCTCCTGCTGAGGCAGAGGATGTTGGGTAATCAGTGTGTCGCCTGGCATCATTAAACACCATCAGCACAGTTAACCCCATTAAGATGCTTGTTCATGCTCAAAACTAAGCCACCAGCCGGACTGCCGAGTCATTGTTCAGTGTGCTGGTCTTTAGCATGACTGCTGAGTCATTGTTCAGTGTGCTAGTTTTTAGCATGACTGCCGAGTCATTGTTCAGTGTGCTAGTTTTTAGCATGACTGCCGAGTCATTGTTCAGTGTGGTAGTTTTTAGCATGACTGCCGAGTCATTGTTCAGTGTGGTAGTTTTTAGCATGACTGCTGAGTCATTGTTTAAAGACCAGCACTGAATAGTAACTCTGCAGTCATGGTAAAGACTAGGGCCCTGGAACTTGAAGCCCTTGTATGCTACCCATGAACCTTATGCATCTCGTAAGCCTATCGTAAATAAATACATAGATGTGTGCAAGTTAACTTTGGAGAGGTAATTACAAGTGCTTTAGACCACACGTTACACTGTCATAAGTGAACCACAACAATCTTGACAGAAAGTCAGTCTCTTTAGGGTAATAGCATCTAAAGTTGCCTCAGGTATTGACAGGTCATGGCTCTGCTGCCTAGGGAAATCAAAGAAGGTGTCATCAAAGACTCGGTAGGCTGAGAGTAGCTGTAACCATTTCATTTCAAGGATGCTGATTGCCAAGTTACCACAACATTTACAATAGTTTATCTTTTGAGTTGCAGTGCAGCTTACGTGCAAGACTCGGCACTTTTCAGTTACACCCGGATCATCATTATTTACAACTTCGTAAGCCATTCCTTACATGCACATTCACGTTTGTTTTTCCACTTACAGGGCCCAACCCGCTGAACAGTGACTCAGCAGTCATGCTAAAGACTAGCCTGCTGAAAAGTGACTTAGCAGTCATACTAAAGACTAGCCTGCTAAACGGTGACTCGGCAGTCATGCTAAAGACCAGGATGGTATTAGACAGTGACTCGGTGTTTTCAACCGTCTGACAGCTGCCTACACTGTTTTAGTGTTCCTGTGTTCAAGGAATGCACATATACTGAGTAAAAATGGCAACGAATATTGAAGATTATATGACGGACGAAGATAACTTTGGTTACCAAGATTAAAGGCCTGGGTGTCTGTGTGGTGTGTACGCACTGGCGGAACAACTGGAGACAAGGCCCAGGGGCAAAACGCCACCCCCGGGCCCAGGGGCCATTGCCCCTCCCACCCCGCCTATAGCTCCGCGCCTGTGTGTACGCCTTTCAGCGGTACTTTGCTTATGCTTCCGCGGAATATAGTCCCCCATCTCAATGCTGCTTGGTCAATCCATTCATGTTAATTTGCATTGTCATTTGTACTCCATCTGAATGCACAGATCACGGGAAGTAATTAGAAAAGAATTCGAGTGAATAGATTCACTTTTGCCACAATTTGCTAGTTGGCAACACTAGATTACAGTGACTATGCTAAGCTAAGGTCAGTGCTGCTAGATTCAGACAATGGCTGTGTCTGCTAGAAAATGCTTCTGCTTACTTATCCAACTCTAGGGACTGCGGGGAGAGATTCAATTTCACCTGGGGGTGACTTATTCGTTGAAGTTTACAGCTGTCTATCCACCTGTGCCTATTTTCTACCCCTGTATTCTCTCTTACTCTCTCTCTCTCTCTCTCTCACACTCTCTTACACACACACACACACACACAAAATGTTTTTTGTCTGTTAGCATCTTTCTGTTGTACGTTGCCAGTGTCTAGTGCCTGTTGGAGCTCATGGTGTTGCATAGAAGGGGTGTGTGTGTGTGGGGGGGGGGGGGGGGGGGGTGTGAGTGGGTGTGTGTCTTGGGTCTTGTATGTCTGCTCAGGAACAGATTTGGAGTAAAACAGTTCTGTTCAAGAGAGAAAGGGGAAAACTGTTAGAGTTGGTGTGGGTGTGTGTGTGTTGTGTCTAGTCGATGAAAATGTATGCGTGTGATGTGAGGAAGATAAACCAAAACACTGACAACCACAGTTAGGGGGAGATCGAGAAAGAGATGGTGAGAGAGAAAAGGGGAAAAAAGAAAGATGGAGAGACCGAGAGGGAGATTGATTTGAACATCATTCTGGCAGTCTGATGTTCGATTCTGTGTCAAGTGGGAATGGGTGCCAGTTCATCCATCTGAGAAGATACACACATGCGCCTGACACACACACACACACACACACGTGTTACCCCCCCCCCCCTCCTCGAGACACACACACACACACACACACGTACCCCCCCTTACACACACATTACACACTTGCTCGCTCGCCCTCTCGCTCACTCTCACACACACACACACACACACAGCGTTAATTACAAGAGAGCAGATTGCTGGGACAGGTAGTGCCCGTCTATGTTGATTATCGGCAGAATGAGGAAATATTGTTTGCCCAGACAGATGGTGTGAAAGGTTTGCTGGACCTCTCTGTTTTGGCCAGAAAAACGCGTGCACACACACACGTGCGCACACACACACACATTCCACACATATGCATGTTTATCAGAGATATGCATGTGCTGTCTTTTTCTGTGGAACTCTACAGTGAAGCAAAAGTCAACATGCCTAAACCTTTCCTATTGCATCTTGGTGTGATCGGTCAGTGGAGAAGTCTACCTACCAATGCAGGAATCCACTTTCCTGTGCTGGAATTTAGTCACTGGCAGAGGAATCCACTTACTGATAGTGTAATCTAGTTGTTCAAGGTGGAATCTGGTTACTGATGGTCAAATCTAGTTCTTTGAGGTTTCAGGAATCTAGTTCACTGATGGTGGAATCAACTTATTGCTGGTGGACTCTGCTTACCAGTGGTAGAGCTTAGCAGCTGGCAGTTGACCTTAGCGCTGTAGTTTCTATCTTCAGTGATGTTTTATTCCTTTGCATCTCGAAGGATGAAAATGGTCTCTCAGTGCCTGTCCACTCTTACATCTCCTCTGTTCAGGCTGCAGCCAAAGCCCAGTGAAATATTAAGCTGTTAGGTTGCCCTCCTGCGCTCTGCTTAATTTACGATAACATGACTTTGAGGACGTGCTTCACTGCATTTTGGAACAGTGTTTTACTGTAAACACTTAAATCAGCAGGGTTTCATCAGGAAAAAGGATGTTGCGTGTCCTTGTATTAGCATTTTTAAGAGCACTTACTCCGAGATCCCTACGGTGGCAAGGGACACACACACACACATACACACACACACACACACACACACACACACACACACACACACACACACACACACACACACACAGGTATAATTATAAGAGAGCAGATTGCAGGGACAAGTAAGGGTGTTGCTCCTTGCCTAGGCAACCATTCCTCCTACCCTGAGGAAGAGCCACCTCTTGTGTAATATTCATTCAGAGGAATGCGCCATCTTGTCACCTTCATTTGGCTAGAGCTCATCGGAGGACAACTTTATTTTTAATTCGAGTTATTTACAAACGGTGATTTACTCCAGGCTCACCCGCATCCCCTAATAACGCTTTGATAACCCACGAGACAGTGCACAAATAATATCGTGAACAAAATTGGACAATGGACATTGCACAGATTGGGCAACATTGGGCAGAATTTTTTTTTTTTGACGTGGACAGATATAGACAGTGCAGGGTTTTTCTTTACTCTCCCCGAATCCCTGTGATCTGCAGCAGAGGAGGGCCCCCCCGCCTGAGACTGGATGCCATGGCGACCACCCAATCTGTATGCAGTGGGTTGCCCAGGGTGACCATGTTGCCCGTTTACAAAACGCTGTCAGTCCAACGTAATGCCAGGCCTCCTCCAGGGAAAATAAGTGTTTGTGTTTGGGCTTTTGTGTGTGTGTGTGTGTGTGTGTGTGTGTGTGTGTGTGTGTCTGAGTGTCTGAGTGTGTGTGTATACTCTGGTGTCTGGGAAATGAAGAGAGTGTAAACATGTTTAAGCAGCTCTTGTGGGTTGCCAGATATACTGCCCATCTCCTTCATTTGACTGGACAGGTGAAGCGTGATGTGCCTGTGTGTGTGTGTGTGTGTGTGTGTGTGTGTGTGTGTGTGTATTGGAATAAGGGGCCGTAATTGATGCTCGCTTGGAGACACACACACACACACACACACCCACACCTCGTTGAGGTAACAGGAACACCTGTTCTGTGTCCGTTCCACCTGGGCCGGCCATCCTAACGAGAGCCCCCTGGGATATTCCACTGCTGTCAGGTGCAGTAGGCATAGAGTGGCCAGCTATTAGGAGTGGATGTACAAATGAGTAAACAAGGGAATGCATGAATGGGTGAATGAATAAATCAGTATAAATAGTATAGGGGACTGTAAACTAAAATGCCCAGTAAACGGAAATGCATACATAGACAAAAGAATGGGTGAATGAATCAGTGTCTGAATGAATGAGATGAATGAACATGTGATTTAAAGGACAAGTGAATGGGTGGTGTGAGGTTAGTTAATGAATGAAAAAATGGATAGATGGATGGAGTAATGAGTGGATTGTAACACCTTTAGGTAGTTCCCTCCTTTTAGTACTTAAACCAGCATGCTGCAAACACACGCCATCACTAGTGTGTGGTGTCTGCACCAGCACTGTATGTGGCAGCCATGTTTTTGCCATCATGCTCCCCACCATGTTCATCACCCTTGCTGTGTGAGCCATGTCTGCCATGTTCATCACCCGAGGTGTCTGGTTAGGGGGATTAGAGGCAAACTAATAAGCCGTTTGGATGCACCGGTCACCATTTAGGGCCCTTTTTTGGGTCAGGGAGCCATTTAATGAGCGCACAGGGAGCACGGGAACCATGTGGACATGTCTGATTTAGGGTCCCCTGTCTGTGTGGGGAGCGGTTTAATGAGCGCACACAGAGCACAGGAACCATGTGGGCAGCATCTGATTTAGGGCCCTTGTCTGCGAGGGATGCATTTAATGAGCATACGCGGAGCACTGGAGCCATGTGGACATGTCTGATTCAGAGCCCTTGTCTGCGAGGGATCCGTTTAACGAGCGAGCGCATGTGGACTTTTGTAGGCATGTGGACACGTTTGATTTAGCCCAGTCAGTGCCAGCGGCTAGGCTCACTAGCCGCAACTGATGGCACAACGCTATGAGGTAGCGCTGCTAACTAGCATGCTAACCTACCTTATGAGGTGGGCTCCCCTCTTGAGACGGGTAGCAGAGGTAGCGTAGCAAATATGTGAATCTAATGGCTACTTGTAAAGCAAGAGGCATTGAATTAGAATAGTAGCTCTTGAATGAGTGGCATTGCTAAGGGCCAACACTTTTTTTTTTTTTTTAATAAGCCTGTTATAAATAATGTACTGCCATGTTAATAATTGGTCTGCTCTGAGATGAATGTGTTATGGATATGGCAGGCATCTCGAGTCTTGTCTGAGGCTTCATTAACATACTCAAGACGGGTTAAAATAAAAGGCAAACTGTTTCATCTCTGACTATTATCTCAATGCATTCTTCGTCCTAAGTGTATGGGAACTTCTCTTCTGTCTCTATCTGTCTCTACACTCTCTTTTTCTTTCTCTTTCTCTCTTTCTCTCTCTCTCTCTATTTCTGTGCGTGTGTGTTTAAAATAATACACAATAGGGAGCTGCTGTTTTAGAAGCCTTCTGGGCAAGGATCCTTTGGCAAGCCTCTTTCTAGTGTGTTTCAGATGTTTTCTACAGCACACCTTGCCTCTGCGGGCACTGTCTGGATCAACACATCCAGCGTCTTTACAGGTCGGCCGTGACCCCAGATTGATCTTTCCCTTTCTTTCCCACAATCCCTTTCTGCCAACAAGGCCTGTCGAGCAAAACTTGAAAAGTCAGCAACTTGGTATTCTGTCTGCACAGAAGCTGCACCTGAAGCAGTGGGGCCTGCTGATGAAAGAGGGATTAGACATTTGTGTGTGTGCGCGCGTGCTGGTGTGTGTGCGTGCATGAGAGTGCAGAGCACTGCCTGTGATGTGAGACCACAATTTCTTTGTCAGATGGACACTGGTTAGTTGCACTGAGTGTGTGTCTTCCATTATTAAATGAAGCAGAGAGCCCGTTTATGTGTCCTCCTGTCCAACTGCGTCTTCCTGTCCAACTGCATCTTCTGGCTTTCCCGCATTTCTTTCTGCATCTCTCTCTCTGACTTTCCACTTGGCTGCGTCATCTCAATCTTCTCTTGCGTCTCCTCCTCTGTCTCCTCCTCTCATTCCAAGTCCTTCTGTGTCTCCTCCTCTGACTGTGTCTCCTCTTCTGTCTGTGTGCATCTCCTCATCCTCTCTCATCTCCTCTAGTCCTTCTGTGTCTCAGGGCTCATGGTCTCTCTCTCTTCTGTCTCCTTCTTCTCCTCCTCCTTTTCCTTCCTGTCTGGCATGGTGCCACCATGGGACTGTGTCGTGTGTCTGTTCCAAGCCCCTGCTCCCTAGAACAGCAGGAGCACAGACTTTATTTAGACCTGTGTGTGTGTGTGTGTGTGTGTGTGTGTGTGTGTGTGTGTGTGTGTGAGTGTGTGAACCAAGGCTGCTCCATGCTGACTTAAAATGATTTTTAGTGGAGCTGAATGACCTCCATATATATATATAAACACCAACTCACTCTCCATGTATACACATGCCCATGTCCATGTGTGTTTTTCAGGGATTAAAGTTCTCCGGCCCCATGCCGGATTTCCGGCTTGTAGTGATTGTCCGTGGATTTAAAAAAATAATAAATCGAAAATAAATTGACGGCAATTAAAAAAAAAAAAATGACCGTCGAAATCCCTCTTGTGTTTGTCAGCCAATGGTAGTAAAGGAGCGCTCTGAAACTGACAGTATTAGCCAATCAGAAGAAGAATGGGGCGGGTCTAAGGAAAGCCTTTACCCCCTCCTCTCATTTCTTCCTTGCTTCGATGCGGTGCAGTGCTGAAGATCGACACGGAAAGTCACCTCGCGCCGTTACGGCTCCATTCAACGGAGAGAGGGTAAAAAGTAAAAAAAAATAAAATAAATGAACTTTTGTGTTTGGAGAGAAGGGCGAGGGAGAGAGAGAGAAAACGGAATTGCATGGTGGCGTGGGCAAAATGCAGTTCGTGAACTCTGGGGCAGATGTGACGACCCTAGAGAAAGGTGTTAAAAATAAATGGCGCTGGGCATGGCTGGAGGATACTGGGCGAGATGGCAAGCCATTTAGAAATTGGTGCAAGAAGTTGGGCATACCAGGCGCTTGCTACTGCACGCTATGTTCCAGGAAGATAATTTACGGATCCAGTGGCAAAAAGGTGCTACGTATACACGAATTAGACCTTGGCCATCAAGCTGCTGTCCGTGCGGTCCCACACACCACACGCTTGCCGGGAGCTACGGCAACAGCTGCTGTGCCAACATCAATAACTGACCGAGTGTGCGAATTAAAAATAAGGGTGTGTGCTTTCCTCGCAGAGCACGACCTGTCATTCACCCTTGCTCAACCCCTGGTCGACCTATGCAAAAAGGTTGCGGGAGACAAAGCGGCTCTCAGTAGAATGTCAATGTCAAATCAGCTGGCCAGCTATTTTAATACGCACGGCATTACACCGGAGTTCAAGCGGCAGCTGTCCAACAAATTGAAAAACAACATGTTTTCATTGAACGTGGACGAGGCCACCAATAACAACATGGACAAAGTTCTAAATTATTTCAATTATTAAAACTTTTAATGCTCTCTAAATGCCATACTGAATTTCATCTACCTTTGTAACAGTTCACCTTGTGACTGTAGGTTAATTTATTACTTGTTAAGGACAACGCTGAGCACCAAAACTGGATATCAAAAGAAATGTGGTACATACAGGTGGTAGATATAGTAGATGCACTTTTGTCATCTTCTGGCCGTTTTTGGTATTGGATTTTCAAAAGTCAAATTTAATTTTCCATTCATGCAATCTCTGATCCCATGCCCCCACAAACCCCCTGGTATGGCTTGACAATAAACACACAATCCAAAACACGTGCACACACACACACACACACACACACACACACACACATATATATATATATATATATATATACATATATAAACTAGGCCTATGCAGTCGTCTTCGACTGCTGAAGGTATATCCCCGAAACGCGATGCTTCAAAGCCCCCAACATTCATACTGTATTTCATGAATCTACCCTAGAACATTGAAACACCAAATCTGGGACAAATCCATCCAACTGGTCAGAAGTTATGGGCCAAACCAAAATTCAGCCATCTTGAATTCAGCCATCTTGAAAGTGTTGGCCTCCAAACTCGAATAAGTTCATGAACCTACCCTAGAGCATTAACACACCAAATCTGGGAGAAATCCATCCACCCAGTCAGAAGTTATGGGCCAAACCAAAATTCAGCCATCTTGAATTCAGCCATCTTGAAAGTGTTGACCTCCAAACTCGAATCAGTTCATGAACCTGCCCTAGAGCATTCACCCAAAAAATCTGGGACAAATCCAAACATCCGTTCAAAAGTTATCGCGTTAACACGAAAGACCTTACGCGGCGGACGCGGCGGCGGCGGCGGCGCACGCAAAACCATTACATCCCCGACGCTCCGCGTTTCGGGGATATAATAAATATATATATTAGTTTCTTGCCTGTGTCGACAAAGTTCAGGCTCAGGATTTTTTTTTGCTTTAATCCCTGGTTTTTGTGTTTTTGAGTGGGTTTGTATTTGTGACTGTGTGTCTGCATGCTTACCTAAGGGTGGGTCCTGTGTGTGTGTGTGTGTGTGTGTATTTTTCTTTGTGTGTGCTGTGGCTGTACATTTGTCCAGTGGGTGTTCTGTGTGTGTGTGTGCGTGCGCGCATGTGCATCTGTCTGTATGTGCAGGGATGCACTCCAGGTGGCATGTGCCCTTTTTAAAACATTCATGGCCTCTGAGTTTGTTTGTCTGTCGGTGATCAAATATTAATGCAGCTGCCACTCTGGGAAATGGAGGTCTCATGTCACCGTGCGTCACCGCATCTTGCTGAAGCACATATGGGCCACATGTGGCACAGATCTGGCCCGCTGCCGGCAGGCCTGGCCCAGGTTTGGCTCAGAGCTTCTACAACATGAGCATCCAGCTCCCACCCTTAGCCTCCCTTCCCCCTTCCTCTCTGGGCCTGACTCCCATGTCAGTGTAACGGTAGCGCCACACTGCTGCACTGCCAAAGGGTGCGGGGGGCGCGCGTGTGTGTGGGGGGTGGCGGTGGGCGTATGTGTAAGTCCATGTCTGTTTAATGAGGGTGCTGGGATCTGATGAACACATGAGGTCACAGAAATATGGCAAGCTCTTACACACACACACACACACACTTAAATGCTACTTAGAAGATTTCACTGTCACAGTGCGAGAGCACTACTGCACTTAAAACTGTAATGTAGCCCTGTAAAGTGGTGGACCTTTGGCCTGGCTAGAAATGCTGTTGCCCTCAATCCCCGTGCTCTTTCTCTCTCTGTCTCTGCTTTTATCTTGTTAGTGTCAGGTATTTAGTTGCATCTGTTTGCATTTGTCTGAATTTGTATAATGTAAACAAAAACCCAAATAGTCTGGAACACACTCAATATTCACTAGATTCCCTTTAACACTGACAAATGCCATCTTTGCCCTGATACTTTAGAACTGTGCTGTAAGTGTGGGTATAATAGGAGAACTGTGTGATCATTGAGCTTGCAAGCTCAGAAGTTGTTGTTCAATCTCCGTGTACACACACATTGTAGTGCCTGCTATATAAGCTGTCTAATGTATATTAAAAGAGCCTTCATACTAAATGAGCATTAAGGCCCTTTACTGGTTGCGGTCACTGAGGCAGTGTAGGCTGCGGTGATTTGTGTGACCCGTAGATAAGGTCTGACGGTATTGTGTCGACAGAGATGTTCTTTAAAGCTGGGTCATTGGCTTGTCTTATTGACTGATTTTGGCTCATAATGTACCTCAGACGTCCCCAGGGGTTGTGCAGAGCAATGCGTTTTATGTAAGTACCTCCTGAATTTAACGTTAGATTGCTCATTTGGCAGATGCTGCCATCCACGGTGATTAAAGTGCCATAGAGATATCCATTTTCTCACCGAGAGGAAGAGGCTGCCTTAGCCTCACTCCATCAGCTGAGCTGAGGCACACACACACACACACACACACACACACAGAATGAGCACAAATTCATTTTACTGATGAGGTGTGTGTGTTAGTGATGCTCTATCAGCTGAGTTGGAGACGCATGTAAGCACGCAAGCACGCACGCACATGCACATGCACATTGTGCTGTTTGATGCTGAGTTGCAGCAAGAAGAGTTGCCTAGGGGCTTTTGATGATGTTCAAGACAGCAGCTTGTTATGATGGGTGGTTATCAGCCCTATCCTGGGTATGACGATGCACCATGCAGGTTTATCAGTCTGCAGTCAGACCAGGCATAGCCAACTGCAGTTCTTCTAAAAGCTCAGCTGCTCCAGCCTTCTTCCCATAATTTCACGTTTTCTAAGGTTTAGCTCCTGTCCTGTCTCCTCCCCTCCTCTCGTTTCCTCTTCTCAGCTCTACTCTTCTCTGCTCTCTGCTCCTTTTATCCGCTCTATGTAAACCAACCCTCTATGGGGCCTCTACCCCACTGCATACCTTATAAGCATCTTCAGACTGGGGCAGGACAGGCTAACTGCTCTGCTAACAGCGTTTTTACGCTGGACAGGCTAACTGATCTGTTATAAGCGTTTACGCTGGACAGGCTAACTGCTCTGTTATAAGAGTGTTTAGGCTGGACAGGCTAACTGATCTGTTATAAGCGTTTACGCTGGACAGGCTAACTGCTCTGTTATAAGCGTTTACGCTGGACAGGCTAACTGATCCTGTTATAAGAGTGTTTATGCTGGACAGGCTAACTGCTCTGCTAACAGCGTGTTTACGCTGGACAGGCTAACTGCTCTGCTAGAAGAGTGTTTAGGCTGGGGCAGGGCAGGCTAACTGCTCTGCTATAAGTGCGTTCACACTGGGGCAGGACAGACTAAGGCTTTTTTCACACATGAAAGCTTATTTCACCTCTGAAACGTGAGAAGTGTTGCTGGTATTACAAATTCCAAGTGCTTAAAAAGTGCTTGTTGGAGATGTCAAGGTTTGCTTACTGTTGCTAAGTTACATGCGTAACTTATCGTTACTCGTTCGTTATCGTATCGTTACACATCGTGTTATGGTACTTAAGGCTCGTTTGTGTTGCGGTACTCAGGCAAAGTGAGTTTATTTGCCTGGGGAACCAAACATTTAGTAAGCATTTTCTGCTTCGACGTCACTGCTGTTGTAAGAGTGTTGTCTGTGTGTGTGTGGCTGTGTGCCTCAGAGATGGTTGATATTAGCCTTGGCCCGTCCATACTGCCTGTGATGCTACATTGAATCTCGCGTTCAAGTCAATCTGGCCAACCTGCCTGTTCTCAGCTCTTCCTTCGCCCGAAAAATCGGGCATCAGTGAACAACAAACGCTATACATTCGTCATCGGCAAGTACACGAAGACATTTTAAAAATAACTGTTGATCCCACCCTTTGAAAACTTCCTGTGTCTGGGAGGTTTGCCAAACCAAGCTCCGTCTTACGAGCTTGGTGCGACAGCCAGCCTGGGTTGTCCTTTTTGTTTCAAGGCACTCCTCATTGTTCCTGATGCTTATTACACTATTGTCTGTGTATCTCTGTGCATGGGTGTGTTACACTGCCACTGGATCCGTCGAATGTGGAACTTTGTTTTTTTGTTTGTATTTTTTCAAATATGCAGCGCCTCCTTTTATTTGGACATGTAGGCATTTCCGAAGTATACAAACATGAGCAATATTTTGGATGCAAGGAGGAGCAGAGCCCAACTTCTTGGACATGATGGAGATGGTCAGACACGTTGGCTTCCCAAGATCTTTAGCGAAAGCGTCAATAACGATTTGACTGTCTCCCTTGCCAATTTGTTGAAGGGGTTTGACGTGTCTCATTCGACGCCCGTAATGGATCCCTGCAGTGCGAGAGAGAGAGAGACGGACCGAAACGGAAAGAGAAAAACCAGAGCAGTACAAAGAGGCCTGTATTTCACTGCCATTCGGTGCTGTACTGTAATGTGGAGTAATGGACAGACGGCAGGTTCTGATCCAATCTTTTCCCCTCCAGTATGAGATGTCTCCCCTTTGTTCTCAACAACCATATGCCCCCAATCTCTTCTGCTCTCCTCTGCTCATCTTACCGCCTCTCCTTTGACCTACTCTCCTCTCACCTCCCTGTCTCTCCACTGACCTCCTCTCTTCCCTCACTGACCCCTCTGTCTCCTCCTCTGAGCCCCTCTCCTCTTTTCTCCTCTTCTCTGATGTGACTCTCATGCACCCATCCCTCTAAACCCCTCTAGAGGATCCACTGAGCCTAGGCCCAGCATTTGGTTCTTGCAAGTCAGCCCAAATGGTCAACTTTGTCATCACCAGTAAAAAGCTAAAAAAGGCTTTGATTTCGTATTATACTATTGCCCACTAGTGAAATAATGGTGAAAGTTGCATCAAGGAGGCCTATTCCAAGTTGGTGACTTTTTCAATCATTTGGTGTGTGACTGAACTGTTGTGTGATGCTGGGGATGACTGAAAGATGATTTTCAGAATATAAGGGCTTGGGAGCCGTTCAGGTTTATTGCCTGCTGTCTTGATTCTGGAAACGGGTGAAAACAGGTCTGTGTTTCGCTGCTGGTGTTTTGAAATGGCCTCTTTCATTGATGTATGCTTGGAAGACGGTGCTATAATAAAGCTCCTTCATTAAATGCTGTGTCAGTGTGTCTCCAAATGCTGTTCCCAATAAAGGCTTTCAAAAGTCCAAGTCTCTCTCTCTTTCTCTTTCTCTCCCTCTTTCTCTTTCTCTCTCTCTCACTGCTATTCTTCTGTTGTTTTTGCCTTCTCTGCTTCTCCTCATTCCCTCTCATTTGTTCCTGCTCTCCCTCTATCTCCACTGTTCTCTCTCTCTCTCCCCTCCCTCTCTCCTGTTCTCTCAATCTCTGCCCTCTTTATCTCGTCTGTTGGGCTCTTCTGTGTAATCTCTCAGCCCTCATTGTCTTTACTTCTTTACCATTGCGGTCATCTGCCTTGTTAACAGTCTCACACACACACACACACACACTCTCGAACCCCATCTAAATCACTGAAAAACACATCACACACACACACACACTCGTGCAGCAAGTTGCATTTGGGTCATATTTCCATTTCTGCTCTTCACCTCTGATCACACACCCACGCACAACCATGTGTAGGTGCACATGGGATGCGGTGTTTGTGTGTGTGTGGAGGTGGTGATTGGTTGGTGTGTGTGTGCGTGCATTCATACAGCTGAACTGAAATGTGTGCAGCAGGTCTGTGAGTATGCATGTGTGTACATTGTAGCCCAGGGTATGTTTGTGTGCCCGTGTTTGTTGCAAGCAGAGAGTGTTGAAGGAGGCGTATAAGACTCGACAGTCTTTGTTATGAAGTCTGTTGGTGTGTTTGTTAGTGCATTTCTGTGTGTGTGTGTGTGTGTTTCTGTGATTTTAAGTATGTGTGTTATGCAGAGGGAGCAGTAAGGGCCTGGGAAGAGGAGAGTGCAGGAGCTCAATGCTTCATCATGTGGCCACAGAGAAGCTAAGCTAAAGTCATCGCTCCCTCAGAGAAAATCACCACTCCATGAACCCTGCCCAGGGAGAGAGAGGGAGGGAGGGAAAGAGAGGAAAAAATGAGAGCAAAAAAATGGAGAGAAATTCAAAGAAGAGAGAAAAGATGGCAAAAGAAGAGAGGGGGGAGAGAAGAAAATGTGAAAGATTGAAGATGGAGAGAGAGGGGTGAGGGAGGATGAGAAAATGAGAGAGAGAGAGACAGATGGGATGAAAAGAAGAGGGAGAAAACAGGATGTCCGAAGGGAAGACGACAGATACTTAGGAGAGAAAAAGGGACTGAAGATGGAGGGCAAACATAAAATAATGTCAGGTCATATCAGACTCCCCAGAGAGGCATGGTGCACAGGCACACACACACACACACACATCTACACACGCACGCACGCACAGAGGTCATGCCAGTCTCCCGAGAGAGTTGTACTGGTCCCAGAGCTCAGAGGGTTCAGCAGGAGAGAAACATCCGAGTGGAGATGTAGAACTGCAGACAACTATGCCTGTTCCAGTCTGTAACACACACACACACACACACACACACACACATACACACACACATACACACACACATACACACACACATACACACACACATACACACACACATACACACACACATACACACACATATACACACACACATACATGCACACACGCACTAAAACACAAACACACCAACAGACTTGTAACAAAGACTCTTCTCCTTCAACACTCTGCTTGCAACAAACACAGATACACACACAACCATACTCTGGGCTACGATGTACATGCATACATGCATACATACATACTCATAGACCTGCTGCATACATTTTGGTTCAGCTGTATGAATGCACGCGCACACATAACCAACTTATCACCACCTCCACACACTCCATTTTTCACTCCATTTCCCCTTCTTTCCCACCAACTACTTTCCTTTCACCCTTTCCTCCTTTCCTCCCTCTTGCCCTCCTTCCTTTTCTCCATCTTCCTCTCTCTCTCTCCTCTGCTCTCTCTCTCTTCCCCCCCCTCCCTCTTGCTGCTGGGCTAGTTGAGAGGTGTGTTTAATTCTGTTAAGAGCTAAAGCCTGACGCTGGAATCCCCTCGCCTTTTCTTCCCCCACTCCCACGCACTTAAGAGCCAATCCGGCTCAGCCCAGCTTAAGGCAGCCATAGGCTCCTCCGCTCCGGCAACACTTGTCTCTCCGTGTCTGCTGGCCCGTCCTAAGCACTCCTGCCCCAGGCTCAGAGGTCGTGACCTTCTCCTGGGTTCTACAGCTATAATGGAGCACTGGGACAGTCCCTCCTGATGCGTGTGGTAATTGCAGAATAGCAGACAGCCTCACAGGGTTTGGGTTAACTCATGCTGTGCTGTGAAGCCTGGGAATGTGTGTCTCTTTTTGTGGCACCAGAGGTGGAGATCCGGGCTTCAGAAGTAAAATTCTGCTACATACTTGATCCAACCATCTCCTGAACCAGCCTGATTCGCAACAAATGCACACAAATCATCAGACGGGTAGATGAGGTAATTAGTGAAATCACCTACGCATGTTAAATGTACTGTAGGCAGAAAGACACAGGATCTTCATCCCTGTAAGCATTGGTGTGTCTCACTGGAGAAAAAGGAAGAGGATAAATGCGTTGTAAATGGCGGTGGTGGTGTGTGTGAGTGTGTGTGTGTGTGTGTGTGTGTGTGTATGCATATGTAAGTGCCTCCCAGAATGTATATCTACATGTCTGTATATGTTTGTGTGTGTGGTTGAGCAGTTTAGTGGTAGTGAGTTGGAGAGATTGCAGAAAAGATGCATGATGAAACAGGACATGAGCTGTGCAGGAAAAAAGTGTGTGTGTGTGCTTGTCTGTTTATGAGCATGAGTACGCATGCACATGTGCATACACAAACAGATACCCCCACATACACACACATTCTCCACATGTGGAGTGTGTGAGAGAGAGAGTGAGTGACCTAGTTTGATAAAAGAAGAAAGGATGCAGTGTTTAATGAGGAGAAAGAGGGGGCGGAGAGAAGGAGGAAGGAAGGGATTGGCAGGACGCCATTTTGCGTTTGCCTAGTTACTGTGGCGACAGAGGGTGAGTCCTGACAGGGTCTAGATTCCTACACAGGATGGCAGGCACTACCCCCTGATCCAGGAACACACACACACACACACACACACACACACACACACACACACACACAGTGCTTCCAATACCATCTCAATCAATGCCGAGTTCAATGCCGCCACTATCCACACAGTCATCTACACACTTGCTGAGATAGCCTGCAGTCTATTTCAGCTTTGGCAGGAGCACACACACACACACACACACACACACACACACGCTCAAACGGCCCCTAGTCTAGCTCAGCTTTGGACATGTTTGAGCGAGAAATCTGCAGTTTGGCACTCACAAAGACATTTACACACACACACACACACACACACACACACACACACACACACTTGCTGAAATGGCCCCTAGTCTAGCTCAGCTTTGCCAAACTGCAGGTTTCCCACTCTCATGGTCACACACACACACTTAACTCCTTTGATAAATGTGAACTCCAGATGGAAATCAGCTAGGCGCACACATACTAGTTATCTCTCTCTCACACTCACTCATATACACATACACACACACACACACACACACACACACACACACACACACACACACACACACACACACGTGCTTAGCTTCAGCTCAAGGGCAGCTGTGAATGTGGTGATTCTTCACCCAGACCAATTTGTGTGTGTGTGTGTGTGTGTGTGTGCGCACAAGTATGTGTGGTTGTCTCAGAGCACACGTGAATGCACATGTGTATGCTGTGTCCATTTGTGTGTTTTTTTTTTTATAGTATCTCTGCATTGCACTCAGTAAGTCATCACTCATATTTTACAAGGGGCACACATGCACACGCATAAACATGCAAAGATCACACAGAAGTGTGTGTGCTTGTGTGTTTGCTTGTGTGTTTGTGCACAAGCATGTACACCAACATGCTGTCATATCACATCCATTATAACTCATTTATATACACACATGCCATCTTTCTTTTTTTCACTCTCTCATCATCTTTCTCTCTCTCTCTCTCTCTCTCTCTCTCTCTCTCTCTCTCTCTCTCTCTCTCTCTCTCTCTCTCTCTCTCTCTCTCTCTCTCTCTCTCTCTCTCTCTCTCTCTCTCTCTCTCTCTCTCTCTCTCTCTCTCTCCCTCTCCCTCTCCCTCTCCCTCTCCCTCTCCAGGGTTTGATTATTTTTCCAATATTGGTTTTTGTCATAGTGATTTTGGTGTTGTTTCTTCTTAGGAACTTGCACCCAGCGCTTTGCTTTGCTGGGTGCTCCCTTTGTTTAAGAGTAGGCCTAATGGCATTTGAAAACCTAAATCGGTGACATGCAATTAAAATTGCCGTCAGTGCCGATACCTCTGAAGAATGCGGTTTAGTAGTTAGTAATGTTGTGGCCCATGATGGTGTGGTGTCAGCTTTGAGAGTGAATGGTTCTGTTCTTTTTCTTGATAGTGTAGCGAAAGTGAGTGAGAATGTAAGTCACAGTGTTATCAAATAGTCATATTAATCAACATTATGTCCATTATTACCAGTGTTTCCTTCTGCAAAACTGAAGTATCTTAGGCAGTAGGTGTTTTTTTTTTTTCCTGTGGGCAAGACCGCTACATTAAGGTTCGGCAGTGTAATCCTTTAAAATCATATGCGCGTGCGTTCTGAAAGACACCCAAGGGAGCTTTCTTTATTACCAGAAAATGACACCAATTGCCCGTACCTTTTCAACTCACGTTCTTTAATGAAGGGTGGAACATTTGACAGTGTAATGCTTTTAGCGGGGGTTACAAATGGAAGAACAAACTCAACACTGTGACTTACAATCTCACTTTCGCTAAATAGCAACTTTAAACCTCAATGGGGCCAGAGATGTGACAAAGTTGAATGCAAAACTTGCAACCTTACTGAGTGACGCACATTTTTAAGGAGGTTTTCATTTATTTTTGGAATCATTTTAAGAAAACTAAGGCTTTTTTGTGTCTTTACAACAATAGTGGGAAAATTTCAAATTAAGCAACTGTGTCAGCAGTATGCTAGCAACATCACAAATGGCATAATCACATGTATGAACAGACTTGAGGTGGAACATGTGGAGCTTCAGAGTTTAGCTGAGTCCACAGGAAATTGTAAGCACATTGAGGCAGTAAACCTGGAAAAAAAGTAGCTTTAGCTGATTTGTTGGGTATTGGGACACAAGGTGTGTTTAGGTCACGCTATCAGAATGTAGAACATATAGATGCTCTGTCCAAATTAGGGTTGTAAAGGGGTGGAAAAAGTCCTGAAAAGTTTCTGGAAAATTCCCATTGGGAACTTTGGCACGGGAATTTTGGAAATTTGGGGAATTAATGTGAGTCATATACCAACATAAAAATAAACATTTTATTTTGTCATCAGCAGGTATTATTGCTAAAGGCAGACAATTAAAATGCATGACTCACATGATTTATTTGTGAAATGTTTCCACACACTGGATGGCATGTGTGGCATTTTTCTGTAAGATGACAAAACATGAAAAAAAAAAAAAAAAATATATATATATATATATATAGTAAGCTGAACTAATGGAAAGGTCTTCACATTCACAACAACATTTACAACTGTTGCATAAAGCCATCTAGCAAGAAGCCGGAGAAACAGTATCACATTTTGCGGTAGCTAGCGCCATCATAGGCTAACTTCTTTCATAAAATGTTACTAGATAGTTAACATTTAGCATATCTGGTTTCCCAGTAAGCTGGCACGAACACACTTTGCGGTAGAAGCACCATGATGAGCTAACTTTAATGAAATGATCAAAATGTCTCACATTTAGTATATCTAGTTTACCAGTAAGCTAGCACTAAATTTAGTTTTCTTTAATGAAATGCTCCTAAATAGCTTACATTCAGCACATCTGGTTTCCCAGTAAGCCAGCACTAACGCATTTATGTATTCTTCATGGATATTTAAGACCTCTGTGATATTTGTTGTAAGTATTTTACTAACATCTACATTCTCTCTCTCTCTCTCTCTCTCTCTCTCTCTCTCTCTCTCTCTCTCTCTCTCTCTCTCTCTCTCTCTCTCTCTCTCTCTCTCTCTCTCTCTCTCTCTCTCTCTCTCTCTCTCTGTCTTTCTCGTTTACTGGAGAATGTTGCATAATGCACTCTCAGCATCTCCTCACCCCTCATCGCCTCTACACAGCAGGACAGGAGCTTTCATTTTACGTGTGTGTGCTTGTGTGTGTGTGCTTCCACTTTGATTTTACCACCTGCTGATCCCCCTTTGTGTACTACGCTAAATAAGGAGTGCTGTCTCCATCTTCACTTTTCATGTCTTCCTCCCTTTCTTTTCCCTTTCGATTTCCATCCCTCTGCCTCTTTGCATCTTCCTGCCATCTTCTTGTTCAGTTGTATGTCCTGTATAGTTTATTAGTAACTTGTCTTTGCTTCATTTTCTCTCTCTCTCGCCCACTCCCACTTGCGCTCTCTTGCTTTCTTTCTTTCTTTTTTGTCCTTTCTTTCTTTCTGTCTGTCTGTCTCTGTATTTCTTCATCTTGCTTTCTCTAACCCTCTATCTCTTTGGTCCATTTTCTCCCTCTCCTCTCTGGATTTTCACTGCATCCATCTCCATATGTTCTGTCCAGTGTGTGACAGCAGGAGCTCCTCTAGCCCTGGAGAGGAGGATGAGGGATGGAGGGATGACATAGAATGACAGTGAGTGGTGGAGAGAATGATAAAAGGTGGATGGATGGAGAAGACAGGATTGTTATGGTGTTAAAAGGTTTTTTAAAAATTCAAAAGTTTGTCTCTTTTTCGCTCTCGCCACCTTTATTACAAATTTACAAAAACTAGTAAATACATCTTCACGAAAAACTTTCTACTATCTACTTTAGATAAAGCAGAGATGGAACTGCATCCGTGTCACAAGGCAAAACACAATTAGTTGTTGGGTACATGTATTTCTAATAAATTATTAAATGGCACCATTTCTTCTCTGATCGGACACAAGGCACCATTTTGCCACCATATACTTTCAAAACACACAAGATTCTTCATTTCCTTACAAAGATTAAAGTCCATCTAGATCCTTGACTTAAAGTTGCAAACATCAGTATCAAATTGTCATCTACATTTAGTTCCACTTTGTCTCTTCGGCTGATGTAGAGGGCAAACTTAGCCTTTCAAATTATGAAGTTTAACAGCTGACACTTTGATTGCCTTTTCTGAAAATATTTAAAACCAAAGATAAAAGTAGTCATTGAAAACTCGTTAAAAAGAGTAAACGGTCTATTCACAACTGAAAATAAGGCTTTCAGCCTCCTACATTGCATGAAAGAATGAAAAACTGTTTCTCTTATGACACAAAAAGGACAATCCTGACTCACATTAGGGTTTAAACAGAAATAAAAGAACCTCCACTCTAAAATCCTCCACACTTTTTCATTAATGGCAACTTGCATAAAGCTCTCCATTTTGGCTTTACCTCATCCCCCACCTGAAGGACCGTATGCCAAGGTGTGTCAGCTCTCATTTTAAGTGCATTTCAAGTCGTAGAAGAAAGGGACTGGGTCCCAAAAAAGGACAGGTTTGGAGAAAACATCTAAACATTCATGCACATTCAATGATTTGGCAACAGGTCGCTATTGTTTGGAGATTTAAAAAACCAGTAGTAATCAGCCACCATTTCCACAACACCTTCACTGTCAACAAAGGCTTCCATTTATCAACAGCTAAATTGACAACACGAACCAATGTGCCACCATTACAAAGGTTTGGTCCTGCGACCCTTAAGTCTCCAAATCTGATCACTCTGGCCTTGTGGAGCACCTCTCTAAGAACAGAAGTCCTTTCTTGGGATGGATCCATCTTAGAACCATAGAGTAAAGGTTACTGTAGTACACAGTGAAGAGATGTGGTGTTCTGTTCCCTTAGCACAGTTAAACAGGATCACACCTTGAACAGGTTCTGATTTTTTTTAAAAAGGGCAACTTGTTAACATTCATTAGCTTGGCATTCATCCAGAATAAGGTCTATAAGGTCTTGTCCAGTCCTAAACCCTCCAATGACTGTAAATTGTGCCTGCTGCTGCTGAGAAAAGAGAGTTGGAGGCAGGATCAGAGACACTTGAAGGTGAAGATGGGTGACCAGTACAGAAATGGGAGAAATGGAGAAAAAACTGGAAGGAGAGAGAGAGAGAGATGGATCAAGATGAATGGAGAAAGAGAGGGATGAAGAGGGACTGCGTGAGAAGGAGAGGGGGGTGGGGAGAAAAGGAGGAATGTAGAGATGGGGATGGTGAGAGAGCAAAGAGGGGGGGGCAAAGAGGGATAGAAAGAAAAGGAGAGATGAAAAGGCATGGACAAAGGATGGGAAAAGACAGGTTCAGGTGGCTCTGCTCTCTTTGATTTTCTTCCCCTTTTCTGTTTCATTTCTCACTGCTGTGAGCTTCTGATGGACAGCTACACACAGTGCATCCCTGCTATCTTTTCTCACACACACACACGCACACACACACCATTTTGACACTATTCTCTTATTTATTGTCTATCTCTGTTACACACACACAGACACACACACAGACACACACACAAGCTGTCACTCTTTCGAGTGTGCGAGTTCGGATCCCATGCTGGGTCTGTCAGGCATTTATTGGATGAGAGAGGTTTTTGCATATGACACTGCTTTCTGTGAATAACACTGACCACACACACACACACACACACTGTCTTCCACACACATTCTTACATATCCCATGACCCAGCCAATTAATTTGAACATTGTTAGAAAGTTTTCAAAGTGTGTGTGTGTGTGTGCGCGCACACACACACTCTTTGCTCTTTTAAAAGGCTGTTCTACAGCCCCTCTCTCCCTCAGTAGTGAGGTTTGGGGGTTTGCACCAAGCTGCACTTTGAAGCCTCAGCATGGAACACTGACAGGCCATCTGCTTTTCTGTTTCTCTTTCTCTCTTTCTCTCTCTCTCTCTCTCTTTCTCTCTCTTTCTCTCTCTGTCTCTCTCTCTCTCTCTCTCTCTCTCTTTCTCTCTCTGTCTCTCAGTCTGTCTCACTCTCGGCCCCTCTCTCTCTCTCTGCCTGTCGGTCTCTGGCTGTCGTTCTGTGTCTGTCTGTCTGTCTGTCGGTCTGTCTCTGTCTCTCTCTCTCTCTCTCTCTCTCTCTCAATGCATCCTTCTCTCTCCAGTGTCCACATTAGATGGACAATGTCTTGGCCAATCACAGGCCCTGGTCAGACTAACAGAGCAAGCCAACAGAATTGTACATAATTGTATGTCTTGTTTTTATCTTGTCTAAACACATGGACAGCATTTTAATCCGTGTGAAACACAACACTTACACGCACACACATGCACACACACACACAGAACAGTAATTTAATTTGACAGAGTCCACTAGGAATGCTGTGTGCAGTTCCTTTCTTTTCATGTTGATTGATTTTATGTTTTTCATGTATAATTAGTTGGGATTTTTTTTCCATCTCCTGATTTGCTGGCAGATAATTTTGTGTGATTTGATTGGTTCACTGATGTGCAGATGTGCCCTAATTGACTGTCTGACATTTCGATGCGTCTTGATTGCCATTTGATATCAGTTGATTGGCATGGTCACGGTGCCTTTTCTGTGTTGTTGCCATGGAGATTTGAACTGTGGGAATGTCACCAACTAACACACAGACGGTCCTGATTTTCCCAAATACATCTCGATTCCCTGTTACCTAGGGAAGAAGCACCTGTTCAGTCCCTCTGTCTTTTCTATTCTTTTTAGTATTACAAGGAGCGCAGTAAACTTGAGGCTACATTCAGATGCCAGTGAAGTGAGCAAATGCGGCGTTCTATGTTCCATTCATTTTCGTTTGTAAGCTGTCCACACTGATACTGACCGGGGAACTTGATGAACTGAGCGTGAAAAGTTAAAATGTTATGCAAATTGGGAGCAAATTTTGTGGGTGGTGGCCAGTCGCCTTGTTTACCACGGTCTTTGATGGCTGGAGAAGCACAGAATAACTGCTTCAGTGACTTGGTTCATTAACTGAAAAGAACAGCATTAAAGGCTTTATAATATGTTGTTATCCATTGGACACTGGATTTTCTCCTTACTTTATGAGCTGACAGTTCTGGTACGAAGACCTAGAGTCTAAGCAGCTAACAAGCTGGCTAGTTGGTTTAGTCAGTCGTGTCAGTAAGAGGCTGCAAGGCCCTTTCTCCACTCTAGTACAGTTTCTCTCTCATTTCGGTTTCTTTCTCTCTCTCTCTCTCTCTCTCTCTCTGCCTCTCTCTCTCTCTCTCTCTCTCTCTCTCTCTCTCTCTCTCTGTCTCTGTCTCTGTCTCTGTCTCTGTCTCTGTCTCTGGTCTGTCTCTCTGGGTCAGGTCTGCAGCCCCCCCCCTGCTCCCAATAGGGGTAGTAATTTGAAAAATGAGATTTTTCTGACAATGGCCATTTTTCCCATGGACTCCCCATTTTTGATAACTGCAGATGTTTTAGTCGCTCTGTAAACCACAGCAGCTCCTTCTGTTCAAAATGCCTCTCAAGAGTGTGTGTGGGGGGGATGATGATTTCCTGAGTTTATTGTTGCCGTCTTGATTTTGGAAACAGGTGGTAGTATATGTTTTGTTGCTTGTATCTTGGAAAATGGCTGTTTTATTGATGTATGATTAGTAGATGGTGCTCTAATAAAGCAGTTTTAAAACCTAATTTCCTCTTCCACTCTCCCCCCCTCTCTCACCCCCCCACTCCTCTCTCTCTCTTTCCCTGTCCCTCTCTCTCTCTCTCTCTCTCTCTCTCTCTCTCCATCTTTCTCCATCCGGCGCAGGTGTTCCGCAGTGGTGAGGGGATGGGGATTCGGCTGGACAGTGCGTCTGCGTTCCAGGGGGCGGTCATCTCCCCGCACTACGACTCCCTGCTGGTGAAGGTGATCGCCAGTGGCAAAGACCTGCCTGCTGCCGGCGCCAAGATGAGCCGCGCCCTCGCAGAGTTCCGCGTCCGTGGGGTCAAGGTAGCGCCCCCGTCACCAACACTCAGTCTGCACGCACGTGCACACACGCACACGCCCCACACACACGCGCACACGCCCCACACACATCCTGCTTCTTTATGTCTAATCATCTGTCTTACAGTCCTATCCTCATACAGCACCTCACACTCACCCATGCACATATGTGCACGCACGCACACACACACACACACACACACACACACACACACACACGCACACACACCATCTTTCTCTACATGAGACGGTCTCCATCACCCGCACCCTGCAGGCTCATCCTTACACAGCTGTACACGCATACATGCGCGTGCGCGCGCACACACACACACACACACACACACACACACACACACACACACAATCAAGGTCCACATCTGTTTCTGTCTGTCTCTTCATCTGATTCCATCCTCACACAGCTGTGTGCGCGTGCACACACACACACACCCACACCTGCATAACCATAGACACACATGCGCACACATGCAGACAATGTGAGAGCCAGAACGTGTAACAATTTACAGAGCAGAGAGGGAATGGTGCGTGTCTGCAAGACAAAGTCTTATCTGTGTGTTCTCCCTCTGACCATCACTCACATGCTCTCACACACACACACACACACACACACACACACACACACACACACACACACACGCATGTGCACACACCACACACACGCATGTGCACACACCACACACACGCATGTGCACACACCACACACGCACACGAGGCGAATGTTCTCACACATGCGCACACAAAAAAAGTGAATATCTTTCACTCTTTCTCATCTTCACAAGTTCTTCTGTCGTTCATCCCACCTCTCGTCTCTCTCTCTCTTTCTCTCTCTCTCTATTGTACTCTCACCTTCCTGGCTCCTTTCTAATACTCTGGGTACATTGGGTCTACCTTTTATCTCCAGTCATCTGTGATCTCTCCCCTGTCCCTCTCCTCTCCTCTCCTCTCTGACACTGTGGCTTCCCATTACCGACACTGCTCGCTTTCTCTCCAGTGGTGCACTTCAACTCTCTCTCTCTCTCTCTCTCTCTCTCTCTCTCTCATTTTACTCTCTCTTCTCTCTGCCATCTCTTTTTCACTCCATTGCAGTTTCTCAGATCGCTTTTTCCTGCTCTGCTTCTACTCTGTGTCTTTCTATTCTCTCTTTCACTCGCTCTCTCTGTCTGTATCTGTCTCTTCTCTCTCTCCCTCCGTCCCTGGGTCAGGTCTGCTGGCCTCCCCTCCTCTGCTCCACACTCACTGCCTCATGCTCTCATGTGGCACAGTGGGCAGTAGTCTGGCATGAATGGCATTTCACAAGTTGACAGGGAAAATAGGACATGGTCACACAGTGCAGAAACTGATTGTGTTTTTTTTTTTAATTTGATTTTATAAATAAGTGCCATTTTAAAATGCTTCTAGCGCAAGTCTGTGCTCGTTTATTCACAGGATTACTTTCTAAAAAGCTGGGGTTTCAGTGCAACTACCAATAGGCGTAGTAATTTGAAAAATGAGATTTTTCTGACTATGCCCATTTTTCCCGTGGACTCCCCATTTCTGATGACTGCAGACGTTTTAGTCGCTCTGTAAACCACAGGAGCTCCTTCTGTTCAAAATGCCTCTCAAGCACTTTGTTAATCAGATGCTTGATTTTTTCCAACTGCTAGATTCATGTATGTGTGTGTGTGTGTGTGTGTGTGTAAAAGATTCGTAGTGCAGATGTTTGAGTCAGGGAAAAGGCACTACGCAGAGAGCAGATAAAACTTTCTCTTCGCAGCAAGAGTGTGTGCCTGTGTATGTATTTTATGTATGTGTGTATTCTAATTACGCATGCTAGTGTTTGTGTGTATTCTTGTGTCTGTGTTTTTATGTTAATGTAAGGGGTAGGTGAGTGTGTGAGTCCATCGGTCTTGTCGTCATTGCTTTGGCTGCTCTGACAGAAAGGAAAGCCTCTAAAGGTCACACGCTAGCAACACAAAGCACAAGCATCAAACAGAGTCTCTGCTCTTTTACGTTCCAGCCAGTAGTGCTGTGCACATGAGCTACGAGACTTCCTACTGGTTTTAGGAGTCGGAGAACCCAGTGGAATGCTGTGTGGTTCTAGTAGCCAGAGAACCCTGTGCTATGTGGTGGTGTTCTAGTAGCCAGAGAACCCAGTGGAATGCTCTGTGGTTCTGTTATCTGGAGAACCCAGTGGAATGCTGTGTGGTTTTGAGAGGCAGAGACCCTGTGCTATGCGGTGCCAGAGAACTAGTTCTACTAGCCAGAGAACCCCGTGGAATTCTGTGCGGCTCTGTTATCTGGAGAACCCAGTGGAATGCTGTGTGGTTCTAGCTGGAGAACCCTGTGGTATGCTGTGTGGTTCTAGTAGCCAGAGAACCCATGTGGGATGCTGAGAAGGATGCTGGGTGGGACATGCAGATTGCCGTTTTACATTTGCCTGCAGCACTAGCTTCAGGCTGCCTTCCAACACTGTGCCTCGTGTTCCCACTTACACACACACACACACACAGACACACACACACAGAAACTTACACTTACACTTTCTCGGTCTCACACATATACTCACACTTCTCCTCTTACACAAACACACAGATATTTTTATTAGCGACATAACACAGAAAAATGACACATCCAAAGATGAAAGACGACATGCTGCATGTTTGTACAGATGAAATGAAAAGTCCAACCAGAGATTATGGGTAGACTGGTGGGGCTCTGTCCTCAATGCTCATTCATTTACTACACAGTGCACTCCATAGTGTGTCTGTTATATTCGCTAATTCTCCACATAGTGCGCTACAGTACATGGTGAACAAGTGAACATTTTGTATTTTTCCTCGAAGGTGTCTTGTGTCTCCCCGTGGACTCCTCGCCCATAATGGCAGACAGTGAGCAGTGCTTTGCTCGCCTTTTTGCGTTTCGCTTGCTGAACCCACACAGCAGCGGCCCACGTCAGACATGTTTGTGTCCGTGCCCAGGACTCCCCAACAGCAGAAGAGTTAGCTGGCATCCAAGTGCCTGCGTTTATGCTGGTGCCAGTTAGGACTATTCCTATTGGCTGATATTATATAAACTAGAGCTGTGCAAAATTATCGGATAATCGGTGCATTGTTTATAAATAAGGTCTTGATTCCATATTGATCTGTAAAATATGTGAATCGATCTGTAAGGTAAATTCATTTTCTTGGTTTTTGTACTTGCACCTCGGTGGTTTAACAGCGAGGAAGTTGTGGGCTCTACATGGGTTTCCAATTAACATTCTGAGTTCTACACACATGCAGCCAGTGGGCAAAAGATCTATGGGGCAAAGTTTGGCTGTGTATGGTTAGAGTTGGTTGGTTGGACTTTGGGTGGCTTGTACACGCTTGCTGACAAAATTAAAACATGTCATGTTTCGATGTCTTTGTTTAACTTTCATTTGCTTTCTTAATAACTGTAGGCAATGGCTAGCGAAATATGGCATGTAGGTAAGCTAAGATAAGCTGGCAGGTAATGCTGGGCTTCTTACCATTTCCTTCGTTTACGGCACTGGAATGATTTGTTATATTTCTGACTGTTTGAATTTTAGATGTCATCCAAGATTTTATTGACTGCAATTAAAAGAATAATTATTTGGCAGTGTTGGATCTGTTTGTCTGGCTTTCCAGGCGCTATAGCAACAAAATAATAAGCCCCCATACAGGCTTGTAGCCTATGTTGGCTATCCGTTTTGTTAGGCTCATCAGCTGGCAGGGTACTAAATTTGCTTTTTGAAAAGTTAAACATGAATGTGTTAGAAATAAATCGGATACCCCTGGCATGCTGACATGTCCTGCAAATTTGCCAGGCTGCCCCACTTGAGGGAGATTGTTTATTATTATGCTGGTGTCCACTTGCAATCAAAATGCGTGAGTCTTTGCCTGTCTGCTTTACAGACTAGTTATTGGGCAGACGCTCATGCGTAGGAGAAGGTTATGAAGTTATGCTGTTATTTCGAGAAGTGAAGGATAATTCAGTAGTTTTTGCACACAATCTCCCACTCACACCTGAATAAACCAGCAGGGTGCAGCTGAAATGAAAGACAAAACATATTTTGGTTGCTAAGATCAGTAGTTCTAAATAGTTATTGCTATAGGCTGATGTAAGTCTAGTGAAGATCATTTTACCTGGTGTTGTAACCATAGTCAAATCTGTTTGTGCACTTTATAACACCACTTTCCACAAATCCTTGAGTGATATTGCTGGAAAGACAGGTTCTGATTTTCTGCCCCTTGGCTGTGTGCACAGCTTTTGTGTGACAGGTAACAAATGCACAACCCAGCAGTGGTTGTGCATTTGTTACCTGTATATTAGGAAAGCTGCTGCATTGTATTTCATCTCGCATTGCTATAAAACACAATATTGAATCGGAATCCAAACGGATTGAATCGGATCGGAAGCTTATGAATCAGAATCAAATTAAATTGGTGCATCTAAGCCAATACCCAGTTGTATTATAAACGCTTGAAGGTGAAGGCATTCTTCATTGCACATATATTTTTAGCATTGTTTTTTTTTTTTTATTATTTATTGTGAGAGGATAATGTCTTAGTCGTTTGGGATGTTTGGGAGAGCTGCTCTTATCTACTACTTAAAATTCAACTCATTTAATTTAAGCACACACACACACACTCCAAGATACTTGTGCAGTAATGCACACGCTAATGTACATTTGCGCGCGCGCACACACACACACACCTTTTAACACTCTTGGATACACACACATACACACAACTCATTAATCATTGTCGCTTTCAGTGTTTTTGACAAAGCTGTTCAGCGAATGTGTGTGATGTGGGGATGGTGGAGAATAGAAATGATAGAAGATGGAGGGGGGGTTGTGTGAGGATGAGTGGAGGTGTTGGAGAGAGGGAGAGGCTGAGAGGGAGAGAGAGTGAGAGGGAGAGAGAGAGAGACTGAGACAGAGACTGAGAGAGGGTGAGCGAGAGACCGAGATGAATCTTCTGTATTTAGAAGAGGGTCAGCACATTGTTTTCTATTTTGGGGGGATTATTCAGTTGTGGGGGCTAGGTTATATTTGGTGTCTCCATCTTTATGCCAGCCTCATTTTGGGAAGCTGCATGCAGCCTTTGATTAGAGGGGGAATGTGTGTGTGCATGTTGGGAGGTTTCTGTCTGTGTGTGTGTGTGTGTGTGTGTTGAGCAGATAGGTCATGTTTGCAGGCTGCTGTGTTTTGATGGAGCTTGTTATGGAAGCCCTACCTTATGTCTTCCTTTTAGTCTCTCTTCTTTCTCTCTCTTTCTCCCCCTCTCAATCTTTCAGTTTCTCTCCCTTCCTCTCTTCTGTCTCTTCTCCCTCTTTATTTCCATCTCTGCCTCACTCATTTTGTGCTTCACTACACACGCACACACACGCATATATACGTATATATATATTTGCCCTTGTGCAGTATTTCATGTTCTGAGCTTATTCTACAATTTCCTACATTTGTCTTTTTTACTCTCTCTTTCAGTTCATCCCTGTCTCTCCTCTATAATCCCCCTCTTTCTCAGATCAGAGCTGTGTGTTTGTGTGTGTGTGTGTGTGTGTGTGTGTGTGTGTGTGTGTGTGTGTGTAGGGGGGGCAGTTGGTCCAACTGTCTTCTGGGCAGAGTATCAAAGCACTGCAGCCTACACTTCCACTACTCCATGCATCTGTGAGAGGATTGTGTGTGTGTGGACCATTGTAGTGATGCGTGTGTATGTGTGGACTTTTGTAATGATGCATGCGTGCTACCTGTGTTTGACCTTCTGTAATGATTTGTGTGTGTGTCTGTCACCAGTGTGTATGCTTTATTGACTTATCGGATGTATTTGATGTCTTCACTGCAGTCCAGACAGTGTTGTATTTCTGTCCAATCAGCTGCTTTTCGGTGCAGCTGATGTCATTTCCTTTCAGTGATGTAGTAGTCATGAGCCGAGGTGACACACTTTAGTCTCCTCCCTCCCTCCCTCACGGCCCAGTGGCTTATGGGTAGCTCTCACTCAGGCTCTCGCTCATGCCACCACTCAGATCTTTGCTCTTCTCACTTTCGTTTCTACTGTCTGTCATTTTCATTTCTCTCCATCCCTCAAGGGTTCTATCTTTTAATCCTTCTTCACTCTCGCTTGCTCTAGCTTGCTCGCATTCTCTCTCAGCAGGGGTGTCTTTGCCACCTCATTGGACACACACACACACACACACACACACACACACACACACACACACACTTTCCCATGCTTTTATTAGTTTAGTAGGCAGTTAGGTGGATGATGACAGAGGGACTGTGTCTGATGACATAATGTGGTGTGTGTGTGTGTCTATCTGAGCACAACAGGAGATGCACAACTTTGAAGGAGTCGTGACTTCCATATCTGCACTTTTAAATGAAATGGAACATGTGCATGTGTACATACACACACACACACTCTTTCTCTTACATACACACACACACATACACTTTTCCATGCTTTTATTAACTGTCTTCAAACAGGCAGTTTATTTATTAGAGACTTAATTACCCAAGACGCCACAGCCTAGCACACACACATGCATACACCCTCGCCAACACACCCTGGTGGGACACACATCCATCCACTGCAACAATTTATTCTGTACATTACATTACACTTAGCAGATGCTTTTATACAAAGCGACTTACGAAAAGTAAGACATAAGCCAACAGAGGTGTAGAGAAACAAAGAGTAAGCAGAACACCTCCATACATACAAATGCACACATACACACCAACGTATAAAACACATATATACACACACACACACACACACACACACACACACACACACACACACACACACACACACACAAACACAGGAAGTAGAACATACATATTCATGGGCAAACAGATGCTTCTTCTATATACATAGGCACATCTTCTATATCCTTTGTGTGTGTGTGTTTCATTCAACATGCATGTACGTTATTCCCAGTGGGCACACAACAGCATTTGCAGTATTTTTAAGTTGGTACCAATAAGCATCTGTTTGCCCATGAATATGTATGTTCCACTTCCTCAGTGTGTGTGTGTGTGTGTTTATATGTCTGTGTGTATGTGTGCATTTGTGTCACATTAAACTGTGCAGTATTAAAGTGATGGATGATGAATGTTAGTTGGGTGATGACAGATGCACTGTGTCTGATGGCATAATGTAGGGGTGTGTGTGTTTGTGTGTATAGATACACGTGTTCCGTTTCATGTAAAAGTGCACATATGCCTGCACAACTCAAACTTCAAAGCTGTGTGTCTCACGTTGTGCTCAGATACACACACACACACACACACACACACACACACACACACACACACACACACACACGTGCACACACACCCTACACACACACCCTTTCTTATCATGTTTGCAAATAAGCCTTGATTTCAAAGCTAATGCAGTTTTCATCACAACCTCCCACGTAGATCTGTGTCCTTAGATCCTTGTTATCTCTGATGCTTATTTCCTTGTTATCTCTGTGGAAGAGGTAGACACACACATGCATACATCGCGTTATCCTTTACTGTGTAGTTACTACATTGCATGGCATTGGCAGAGACGGAGAAAAGGAAGCTTGATGAAAGCCCATATTGTGTGTGTGTGTGTGTGTGTGTGTGAGTGAGTGGGCGGGCGTATGTGCATGTGTGTTCATGTGCTTGAGGTGTATAAAACCAACCTCAAGGTTGGTTAACATTTATGTCCCCACATAAAGAAAACACACATGCACTTGTAGTGGACCTCTAGGGCCTTTTTTCTCCGTAGTGAAGGGATAGTTTTCCTGGATTCTTCTTTCACCTCCATACCACATTTTTGTTACTCCCTTCTACAAATTATTTTGTCTTTTATTTGTAACAGTAAACTATGATGTATATAATATAGTTTGCTGAGTTTGCTCAGTAATAAAATTATGAATTTTAAATTTGCGCAAAAGTACAAAATATTTAAAAATGTCCAACACATTGAATATTCTTTTCATCAAGGTATTTGAAACTTCCATGTTCAATGTATACCTTTTTAAATGACATAAACCAGCTAAAATATTTCAGTAACCTTACTTTTAAACAAAATTATTTCAAAATTTTACTTTAAGCACTTCATAACCTCCACAGTAGGGGATTACCTACCTTATGTGTTGTCTTATTGCTGTATTCTGTCAATATGCCATTAATAGTCCAAATTAATTATAATGGACTATATTTAAATTCTAACAGTTCTAACAGGGTTTTTGCACTGATGCATATTTAACTATTTTCCACAAATGAACACACACACCGTCTCTGTCTCTCTCTCTCTGTCTGTGTCTGTCTCTCTGTCCCTTCTTTTCCTCCCCTTTTTTCCTCTCCTCTTCCTGCTCTCTGCACAGTCACTTTAAAAAAGGTTTCATTCTTTCTTTCTCTCCATCTCCACACTTCACCCTCCCTTGTTATATTCCATCATATTCTTCATATTCACTGTTAAGTATGGCTTGTTTCTCTTTTTTTCTGTCTGTTACAGCTCCATGAAGTTTGAGCTTGGCAACATTGTGTGTACAAATAACAGCCAGAGTTATAATATAGTCTCAGGAAAAAAAACATCAGCTGTGTAAACAGCCAAGGAAGCATGCACACGATGGAAGATATTGCTTTGAACAGACAGAAATGCACACACACATTAGCTTGCTTCCAGCTGGGAAACTCTTAGTTCTAAAATGCATGGGCCATGTCATTAATGCTTTGGAAGTCTTTAAACTGTGAAAGCTCCTTTCCCATGGGTACTTCTGGTGTTTCCCAAGGGTGCTTCTGCTTCAGAGGATTTAAACGGTCAGCTCAGGATCTACTAGATTGTGCACCAGTTTGCACCGCACTTAATACTCTGGCAGTGCCCTCTGCAACTTTAGTGTGGGGTTTTGCATGAGGGAGGGTGAGGGTGAGGGTGGGGGCTATTTTGTCCTCAGTCACACTGTTCTGATGAGTCAGAGGACACACTTTCTCACACACACACACACTCTCACACTCACACGTTCTCCCTCACACACACACACACACACACACACACGCTCTCACACACACACACACACACACACACACGCTCTCACGCGCTCTCACGCGCGCACACACACACACACACACACACACACACACACACACACACGCTCTCACACACACACGCACACGCGCCCTCACACACACACACACACACACACACACACACGCTCTTTCTCTCTCTCTCTCTCACACACACACACACACACACACACACACACACACACGCTCTTTCTCTCTCTCTCTCACACACACACACACACACACACACACACGCTCTTTCTCTCTCTCACACACACACACTCACGGTCATGCGGTGATGCTGCCCTAAACAACGGAGGGGTGTGTGAGGTCATAGCCGACCCGGAGGGCGAAGTGTGTGGGATATGGGGCGTCCACCCGGGCGTGATGTGGGCAGGGCTGGCACTGGGTGGGTGGGCCGGCGGGGAGAGCACAGGTGCCACACTGGCAAAGCCATCAGCTCCTCTGATGAGAGAGCCATGAGGTGTGAAATTAGCCTTTCTCTCTCTTACCTCTCCTTTTCTCTCTCTCACACACTCTCTCACACACACACACTCACATTCACATTCACACTCTTGCTCATTCTTTTTGCTTTAAAGTTTGTTGTGTAATGGATCTGGAAAAGGTGTGTATGGATGTGGGTTTTTTTTCCTCACTGCTTCAACCTTGTGACACCAGTGGTGACTTTGGTAATGGATTATGGTCAGAGCAGTGAGAGATGACTCTCCTTTCACATGCCCCCCGAATGGGACCAGGACACCATTCTTTTTGTATGTGTGTGTGTGTTTGTGTGTGTGTGTTTACACGAGAGAGTGAGAGCGAGTTTAAGTGCATGTGTGTGACCTCATGGATGTGTGTGAGCCTACACACACAGAGTGCGTGTGTGTGCATACTGCAGTGCCTGGGTCATGTAGCTTGGCTGACAGACACACTGTGTGTGTTGCCTGGGGGCGTGTGCTCTGAGACAGAGATGGGCTATTAGGTAGTTAAGTGGCTCGCAAATCTGAAAACCCAGACGCTGCTTTACGATTAGAGTGTGACACACACACACACGCACGCACGCACGTCTGAACACGCATACAAATGGCGTAGCACACACAGGACCAAACACCACTCCCCACACACATGTGCACACACACACACACACACACACACACACACACACACACACACACACACACACACAAAGGTTGAGAATACACACACAGGGCGGGTGAACATAGACCCACAGGGTTAAAGACACACTTGGTTAAACACACACACGCAGTGTATGTAACTCTAAGTGTGTATGTTCATGTACATGTGTAATTATGCACGTTGCCCAGTGGGAGAGCGGGAGAGGACAGAGGGTGAAGGAGAGAGTGTGTGTGAGATCAGTGCTGCTTAAAAGTGTGTCTGGGGGAGAAGACTGATTCAAAAGAGCAGACTTCAGCAGGCATCTCTGAAAAGGACTGTGTAACAGGAGAAAGGGGTATGTGTGCCTGTGTGTGCGTGTGCCTGTGTGTGCGTGTGCCTGTGTGTGTGTGTGCCTGTGTGCGTGCGTGTGTTGCCTCTAATAGTTGAATAGAGGGATTTTTGTGTCTATTGGAGAGGGGATGTAGATGATGTGCAAAAGTGCTGACAGTTTGGCCATTGGAGAGACACCACACACACACACACACACACACACACACACACTTTTGAGAAGGGCAGCATGTGAAGAGGGCAGAAAGTGCTGATGAGAATCTAGGGGCATTGAGATTGAGGGCAGACTGACACACACACACACACACACACACACACACACACACACACACACACACACACACACACACACGCACACACACGCACGCGCGCGCGTAGGGGGAGTGTGTTTGAGAAGTGTTGAGGGGCTGTAGGGGGATTGAGATTGAGGGCAGACTGAGGTTCTTGGGGGCTTTTCCTCTGACTGCACAGACAGAGATGACAACTTGGAAATGCAATCTTATCTTTTTACAGCCCCCCCCCCCCCCTCTCTCTCTCTCACACACACACACACACACACACACACACACACACACACACACACACCCTTCTTTCTTACTCACTCACCCTCTTTCTTTCACCATTCCGCTCTCTCTCACTTCTTCTTCCCTTACTGGTGGTAAGTGCTGGATAGATATTGTGAAGATGTTAGCGGAAGCCCTCATCCTGTGACACCAAGACTATCGGTTTTAAAAGCTGCTAAAAGGGGTTGGCTGGAGCAGAATTGTTTTATTATATCAAGGCCGTGTAGCTCAGCACCTGCTCACACTCCAAAGACCCTTTTTTATCATCGCTTCTCTCTAATGCTCTCCTCCCTCACAGTGTTGCAGTGCAGCCAGTTATATAGATTGTTTTCCTTGCTGGACTGTTCTTTTTTTTTTTTTCCCCCTTAACAAGAGTTGACTTTAGCCATACTCAATAGCATTGACATAAATATGTAATAAACATGTTACGACAAGCCTCCAGAAGGTGTTATAACAGTCACTGTCTAATGATTATATTATGTTGTTCTATTTTGTCGTAATCGTCAAGTTTACAGCCTTCCAACAAAAGGTTATTCTGTCAAAACTACCTGATAAATTAGATGCAATTTAGTGTAATCTTACAGTGTTGCTCCCCCTGGGGTTTGCCTTCACAAATCAAGGAAGCAATCAGGAGGCTACTCACCAGAGCCCCGTTGTCAGATGCAGATCTCCAGAGAAGGCGACTCTACAAAAATAGAGAGAAGATAGGAGATGAATGAGCACACTTTTACATTTACATTTTCTGTTACACTTTTTTGCCATAGTCTGTTGCTTTTTTTGCCATCTGCCATTTTTGCTCATGTCCTTCAAACCCCTAGACTGACTGGGATATAACAGATGGTCCTGTCCAGAGTGGTTTACAGTTAACCATATACAGGGTCAGTTCTGTCATACAGTGTAGTAAATACATGGACAGGCCTACCTCAAAGTAAACTAACTACA
>CM059272.1:18480762-18505762 GCA_030347295.1 Setipinna tenuifilis
TCTCTCCACTGTAGCTGCGGTGACTTTGAGGGATCATGCAGGACTGATCTGGAATAAAGGGGCCAGACACCCCCATCTTGCCTCCTTTCTTATTTTCGTCATTTCAGTTCATCCCTCTATCTTTGAGACACAGCCTCACCCACCTTTTGTTTTTTCATCCTTTAATTCCCTTGCTCAATTCCTCCCTCCCTCTCTCTCTCTCTCAGTTCAGTTCTCTGGGTCATGGAATTGTATCTGTCTCCTTGGCTCGCTACCCTGTTATTAATCTGTCCTTCTCTCGTTCTTTTATTCTCTCTGTAGCGCTGTTCATTTCACTATTTTGTCTTTCTTTGTCTCACAACACTTATGCTCGCCATTTCTCTCTCTCCTCTCCTAACTACAAGTGTATTTCTTTCTTTGTGTGTCCGTCACGCTCTCATTCCATTCTTTCTCTCCATCTCTTGCTTACTGTCTCTTTCTCTTGCTCTCTCTCATCATGCATCTCATTTATGTCCTTTCTTTCTCTTTGTCTTACTCATGTACTCTTCCTTTCATTCTCTCTCCCTGTCTGTCCTCCTGTGTCTCTAACCTATCCCTCCCTCTTTGTTTCTCACTCCCTATCCCGCTTTTATTTTCTCTTTTTCTCTCTCTTTGGCTCTCTCTTTCTCTGTCTCTCTCTCCCTGCCCCCTCATCTCTCTCTCTCCCTCCTTCCGTCTTTGTGCAAGTGTTTCTAAGACTCCTTCGTGACTCAGCTTTTTCTGTGCAGCACACACACACACGCTATGATTTCTGCAAATGGCATTGTGAAAGGGAGCATGCTTAGACTGATGGAGTCTTGCAGCACGTCCCGTGGCCGTCCTAATAACTCGCTCATTACTCCTGATTTGTGGATGTGTGTGTCTGGGTGTGTGTGTCTGGGTGTGTGTGTGTGTGTGTGTGTGTAGGGCTAATTAGTCTTGGCCATTCATTTTCCCTGCTAATTCTTAGCTCTCAGACAGAAGACGGCTATTAGCAGGCAGAAGTGTAACTTTTTTTTCTTTTTTTTTCTTTTTTTGTTGCCGAATTAAAAAGTATGGTGACGGCCTGTGATGAAGCCCGCCTTCAGCCATTAAACTGACTCAAACTGGCAAGCCTTTCTACTTCCACAGCCTCGGTTAATTTCTACCTGTCGAGCTTTTCCTTTGTACAGGTAGCTTATTTTTTCCCGCATGGACTCAAACAGTCAGTGAGGATGCACAGCATAGTGATGAGAGCGCAAGACTTCAAACACATCCTCCTGAGTCTCGTTACAAAATTACCAGCCACTTAAAAGAAGTCCACTTTATTCTGTTTGTCAAAGGATGGTTTCAACAGAAGACATTTTTTAGTTTATATAGCATTGAAATGTATGCCTGGACGAACAGAAAACACTTAGGATTGCATGTCATACTATTTTAGTCATCACACTTGACAGAATTTACACAGCAAGAGAACATGTAGGCTCTCTGCTCTTCAGTCATCTTCATCAGCTTCAAAAGCACAAACCCTTCCAAAAACAGGACGATTTCCCTTTCTACAAGGTTGTTTTTTTTTCTTAAGATCTCATTATCATCAGAATTATTTTAAGATGGAAGTGTGTGTCTAAATATGTCGCCCATCTCCCTTGGCTCCGACTGTGCTTGTGTGTGTGCGCCCATGGGGAGTAGGGTGGGGGTTTGTGTGAGTGAGAATCCTGGCTTTCCCTTTCCTGGCTTTTTTCAAACACGGTCGTTAAGTTTGGGGTGCTCTGCAGAAGTTCAATTATTCAGTCATTAGTTGTTGGGTTGGCCTATTTTAGAGATGAGGTCCAGGATGTTAATCCTCGTGTGAAAACGATGTGTCATCTAAACCTGACGCAGATCGTCGTCCTGCTGTGCTCTCCGCCTGTCTTCATAGGCTGTTGAGATGTTTTGGGTGCTTTTTTTTTTTAACTAGTTTTTTTTCCCCCTGGTTCCTTGATGTCATCGTCCGTTTTGGAGGATGTGAGGCTGAGCTGTCTGTTGTAATCGCTCGTCTCACTTCACACAGCTGTGCTTGTCAGTCTGTCTGTCTGTGACGCCTTTTTATTTCTGTTGCTTCTCGATTCAGAAGGAAGCAGTGTGCTGCAGTCGTTATTCGCAACCATCTGTTTTTCCCCCACCTCTTCTCAAATCTTTTTCTCTCTCTACCTCTCTGATGACTGCTTGCTCTTGTCACACACTGCTTAACTCAGTCACTCTTCATGAGCACATTTCCCCTCACACACTCCCTCTCTGAGTCAAGTCGGGTTGAGTCGATGTAGCGTCACAGCCACAGTTAGTCAGCTAAATTGAATCAAGTTTTTAGGTATTCCACTGGTTTAAGAGTCGGCACTCTGTAAAATCAAGTCTACTGTAATCCCCTGGATCTTCAGTGCTCCTCTTAATCAAGGCTGGATCATGTCTTAGCACTGTGAACTGTGTGTGTTCCAGTGACTTCATTTGGGGCACACACACACACACACACACACACACACACACACCTACACCTTTAGGTAGCACTGGGCTAAATAAAATTAGGCTCTTGTAATGCACACTTTGCCCTGCCTGTATAGAGTTAGCCCAGTGCCAGCCCTTCATCTCTCCTCGTTCAGCACCAGTTCAGCTGAAATACGCTCATGCTCGCCCCCTTGCCATCTATCTTAGTCTCATTTAAAGGATCCCCAGTCATCCATCCTGCTGTTCTCAGGGTCACCATCAGTGGCCCCAGTCCCATAGTCCCTACAGCCTGCTCTCCTCCAGGTCCCCCGCGGTGGCGGTGACGCTGCTGTTGGAGTTGGAGGAGTTGGAGTTGTTGGAGCCGTAGGCGCGGAGGAAGCCGTGGGTGAGGGCGCGGCCGTAGTGCTCGCTGACCGTGCTGGACGTGCTGCTGGCCGAGGAGGCGCAGTGGACCAGCATGCCGTGCAGCGACTGCGAGCGCCGCGTCCAGATCACGCCCAGCCGCTTGGCGTAGCCGTAGCAGGTCGTGGTGGTGATCTCGCCCACGTCAAACGAGCAGCTGCGCTTGGCGCGGACCGCCAGCTGTCGGTCCAAGGGGGAGCACCAGTCTGAGACGCCGTCCCTCGGCCCGGGCGTGCTGCAGACCAGCGCCTGCCTGGAACTGAAGATCCGATCTCGGCCCCGCTCCCGGTCCCGTTCCCCTTCCCGGTCCGACTCTGAATCCCACCCCCTGGCCCGGTCACCTTGGCTCGGCCCTTGGCCCTGCAGCTTGAGCTTGCCGGGTCGCTTGACCGCTGTGTTCTGGGGGGCGTGTCCGTGCCTGGCAGGGGAGTAGTAGAGGGGCACCCTCTCATTCTCCGGGGTGTAGGGGGGGCAGCGTTTCTCCTTCCTGTCCCCCCCTTCTCGCTCCTGAGCGCCACGTTTGCTCCGCGGCAGCGTCCTGGGGGGGTTGTGTTTGCCCCGAGCTTTGGACGGCAGGGGCGGGGCTTTGGATTGCGCCGCCAGCATTCCGTTGGGCAGCGCCACCATCATCACCGCCCCTCCACTGCCGTTGGTCTGCGCGAACACGTCCACGCCCTTGCCCGACAGGAAGTTGCCGCCATGTATACGGTCGTCACGGCAATCCCCACAGACGCGGTGACGCACCATCATGGCCACGGTGAACACCAGCAGCGTCACCACGATCACCCCGCCCACCAGCACGGTCAGCGTGCCGCCCAGGAAGTGAGCCTGGAGAGAGCGGCATTCTGGGAAGTCCTCCTTGGTGCTGAACTGTGTGCAGCCGACCACCTTGGTGGTGGCCAGCGAGGACACCCCGTCGTCAAAGATGGCCAACACACACAGGCTGTAATCGGCACCAGGAACCAGGTTCTTCAGCACGAAGCTCTGGCTGTTGGGTGGCAAGATCCTGCCAGAGACGAAAAGGGAGAGAGGCGTGGGGAGAAAAAAAAGGAAAGTGAGACAAAGAAATAAGGAGACTGATGAGTTGTATTTATAGCACAGTGTGAAACAGTCGATGACCAATAGGAAAATGAGCCGTGAGGGTGAAGAGGCCGGCCCTTTTCTTGTGTAGTGTGTGTGTGTGTGTGTGTGTGTGTGTGTGTGGAGTAGAGCGACACACACACACACACACACACACCTCTTTATCGAGCAGGGCACACTAAATCAATAGCCCTGCCAGAGTCCAGTCTGCCAGCACTCTAAAAGACCAGGGACATACACTAAACACATGACAGTAGAGGCCTTTATGGGCAAAGTCCTGTTTTTTTTTTTTTTTTTTTTTGCCCAGCCCTTCCCACAATGCACTACTGCTTGGCTGCTCATAATGTTACAGTTTATACTGGTGCATACAGCTTATATTTGTTTACCAAATCTTCAGGAAAAACATGAGAATTTTATACATACAGCATAACACCATCATTAGTATGCTTTGGAGATATTGTAGTAGTATACCATTTATTATAATAGATTAAATGAAAACAAATGTGTGAAAAAAAACACAACAAGGAAATAATAAACTGTAGGTGCTGTAATTCCTGGAAGTGCTGGCTATGAATGAACTGGATGTGGTGTGATGTTGGGTAGAAAGGAACACAGCGCTAAATGCGAAGTAAAACAAGAAGGTTTCAAATTTCTCGTAACTAAATCACCTATGATTATCAGCTTCCTTGATGACGCATATATGTATTAGACGAGCCAGTAATACATTCCCAGGCCAGAATAGAGGTCCTGCTGCAACTCCAGCATAGGCAGGTTGGAGGAGGACCGTGTGCTCATTCTTATCTCCCATTACCAACCTCTGACAAAGCCTTAGCTGCAGAAACAACCTGCTGCTGCTGTAGGTGCTAAGTGAGGCCAATCAGCAGTTACCAGAGAACCACCAGTGTTTATTTGCTAATGAAATGCCTTTCACTTAGGCACTCTAAACCTTCTTTGCATGAATAAATAAACGTGTGCGTGTGTGTGTGTGTCTTTGTGTACAAGTGTGTGTGCATGAATGCACAACTGCTAAATCACTCAGCAGGAGACACTTGGGATATTGACACACACACAGACAGAAAGGAAGCGAGTCCCTCTCTTGTTCCCTTTCACTCAACTCTGTGTCACAGAAGGCTGGGTCCAGACACCCATTGCCATGACAACCTCATCCTTAGACAGGGGGGGGGGGGGGGGGTGATGGCTGCTGTCCTCGCTTGTCTGTACGCTAACAGGCCTGTACTGCTGACACCGTCCCATGCTCTCTGGTGGGGTGGTTGGGTGTTTTGACTGGCAGTTTAACGCTGAATTGAGCTGGTCATTGATATCATCTTCATCTCTTTTCCTCGTCTACCCCCTTATTATTCACTAGCCTCCACTGCTAATCCTTTGACTCATTGCACAAAGTGGGACTCATTCCTTATAATGACCACTGCAAGTGTAGCGTTAGAATGGTCATATAGCTTTAGACTGAGGTCTGTGTCAAGGATACTTGGAACACTGACAGTCCACGAACCGTGAAACTGGCAGGGGATGTAGCCCCATCAGGATTGACTGTTTTAGTGCTTGGCCCTCATTGAACCGCATTCATAATTTTATTTTATTTTTTTAAGCTTAAATGTTTTTTTTGTTATTTTGAGATTGTCATTGTTGCAAGATATCTTGAACTAATGAGGAGTCATTATTTTGAGAAGTTGTTATTCTAAAATATTAAGCTGTTATTTTGAGTTGGTTTTTTTTTTTTTTTGCACATGCGGTTCAGGGCTTCCCTACTCTCTCTCTTCCTCTGCCCCCCCCCCCCTTTTCTCTCTCTCTCTCGCTTTCTCTCTCTCTCCCTCCCTCCCCTCAAACTTGTATTATTTCTTGTCTCCTGCTCTGTTCCTGTTTTTCATGTATTTTCTGCATCATCCTTCTGTGAAGTATTTGTCCTCCTTTTCCCCCGCCCTGTCCCATCTTGTCTGACCCTGAGCTCTGGAGCTGCAGCCGAGGCCTCGTGTCCAGCATAACTAACGCAGAGACAGGCCAACTTGTGTGGCCCTGTGTGTGTGTGTGTGTGTGTGTGTGTGTGTGTGTGTGTATTTGTAGGCACTGGGTTCTCCACAGGTCAACTTTGCTACAGCTGCATGGACAACTGGCATTAGCATACAGCTCTCCTCTCCCCTCATTTCCCTTTATGTCCTAGCATTTACTGCTCTGTCTTCCTCTCCTTCTCTTTCGCCTCTACCCCTCTCATTCGCTCTCCTTTTTCTTGTTGTATTCTCTCCCTTCTCCTCTCCTCTCCCTTCTCCCTCTCTTCTACTCCCTTCTTTTAATTCCTCTCTTCCTCTCCTCTCTGTCCCTCTCCTCTTCTTTTCTCTCCTCCCCAATCTGTCACCATGCATTAAAGATGCTGTGACCCATGGCTAATGGTAACTTTTATGTCTCTAGCGGTCATTTCATGCAGACTCTCTTTCTACACTCCCCATATCTCTGTCTGTTTATCCGTCCGTCAGTATGTCTGTCTCAAACACTTTTGTTCTCCCTGGCTAATGTCTGTATGCATCACTCCTCTTACTTGTCCCTTGGTGTTAGTCTCACTCTACCGCTCTCCCTCTCTCCCTCTCTGCCTTCCCTGTCGCTGTGGCGGACGTCTCACTTAGCGATGCCGCTGCTGTCGTCTCGCCCCCCCCAGACTGCGCGTGCTGGCAGTTGCTACGGTTGTTGCCACGGCTGCCAGGCACACGGGCAGGAGCAGCGGAGCGGAGCGAAACGTGCCACCAGGGCCCCCAGTCACATATCGCCTTGACGACCGCTAGTTCTCGTTTTGCACGCCAGACAGCCTTGCTGCTAGGGACAGCAGAGAGAACAGATGACTAAATGGCGCAATATATCACTTTTTTAAACGTCTCCTGCATAATATTTTCAGACATGTAGTAATGTGAAATGCCCATTGGAGGAGAATAGTGACAAGATCATATTTCCTATACGGTTTAGACACTGTATAGTATATGTGTATATAGTTATTCAACTGTCGTCAATTTTTTTTTTAGCCCCAGAAATGGATTTCATGTCAAATGCCTTCAAGAATTGCATTGCTGCGTGTCTAGAAACACTTTCTTTTTGATCAGCAAAAGCTACACGTAGCATCTTTAAATTTTAAGATTGGCAAGATCTGCTATGTCTGTGCTGTAGCCATTAAAAAGAGGGATGTTTGAGCAGAAGTATTTGCTGTACTATACCTCTCCCCCACTGGCTAAATGCCTGCAAGGAGCATGGCGGTGGGGAATTAGCAGTGTCCTCCCTCCCTTCCCTCTGGTGTTTTGGGGGAGGAAAGCGTGTGTATGTCAGCGGTTATTAGAACAGCTGCCCTTGCCCATTAGCAAAGACCCAGCAGTAACCTCTGACCGGACACAACACTGCTATGCCAAGCTACTGACCTCGCTAACACCACGCAACACTGCTATGCCACAGTACTGACATCTCTAATGGCCTCCCACAATACTGCTCTGCTAGCCTACTGACCTCCCTGACCCCACATAACACTGCTATGCCAAGCTACTGACCTCCCTGACCCCACATAACACTGCTATGCCAAGCTACTGACACGATGCTACACAGCTATGCCACAGTACTGACCTCACTAATGGCTTGCCACGACAATGCTCTGCTAGGCTACTGACCTTATTAACGGCCCCTCATACACTACTGCTGTCTGCGCTGTCTGCGATGTGATCTCAGATGGACTTTTGGAATTTAGTTGTTGATAAAGGGTCATGGTTAAATACTTAATTGTGAAGAAAAAGACGTTTTCCAATATTTCTCTCTGCCTACTTCTCTCCTTATGCAGGCAACCTACTTCTCTTACTGACTCTCTCGCTGTCTTTCTGTCTCTTTCTCTCTCTCTGTCTGTCTGTCTTCTTTTTTCCATCTCAATCTCCTTCTCCTCCCCTCCTCTCTCCCTTAAACCTATTTATTTCTTCCGCCACTCATGTCCCATCTGTCTCTGCCTGCACCAGCCATCAATAATGCAGTGGTATGGCAGTCATGGGAAATCACAGGCTAATGCTGCCGACTGTTGACGCTAGCCTGTGTTGAATCTAGCCTGTGCTGACGCTAGCCTGTGCTGACGCTAGCCTGTGTTGACGCTAGCCTGTGTTGATGCTAGCCTGTGCTGTTGCTAATAGCCTGTGCTGTATCCAGCAAAGTTTCAATCCTGGCTTCAGAAAGTAAACAAACCCGCCCATGGATTCCTCCTGCATGTGCACTCAACCATTTCCTGAACCAGCTGATCCTAATAGAAATCCTTGATGAAGTACAAATCACAGAGGTAGACTGTGAAATCGTCTGTGTTAAGTCAGATGGGTTCGTAGAACCAGGATTGACACATTCAGCTACTGGCCTGTGTTATCAGCCTATGCTTTTGTTTGCTACTCTTAAAATGCCATGCTCGTTGGTTGTGGTACATTTTGTAAGGTTCTGTTCTGGGGCTGTAAAACATTTATCAGCGCTTGTTTTGTTGTGGTCCATTTGTAACGTTCTGTTCCAAGCAATGAAATATTCATCGACGCCTGTTTTAGCTGCGGGTCAGCGGCAGGTCCTAAATGTGGAGATCACCTCACTTGTCGGGGTCAGCAAGGCTTTGGTCAGATTGGGTTGGGTCCTGATTGTGTGTGTGTGTGTGTGTGTGTGTTTAAGTGTCCTGATAGTCTACTACCTCGTCAGTCACGCGTAATAACTCAACAAGGTCAAGCCACATTTAGACTGAGAGAATGAAGGAGATGGAAGGAGGGGGGGGGGGGGGGGGGCGAGCGAGTGAGTATAGGAAGTTGTTAAAGAAGGGAGATAAGAGATGGATAAGAGATGGATCAGTGAGGCAGGGAAATGAGAGTGGTGAACTGGAGTGAGAGGATGGATGGTGTTGAGAGGAACAGGGCAAAGTGATCAATGGGTATATCACGCTCTTCTTACTCTCACTTGTCTGGTGCAGTGTGTGTGTGTGTGTGTGTGTGTGTTTGTGCCATCTCTGGCAAATACACGTGTACTTTTTTACATTAAGCTGTTCATGCCTCCATCTTTCATTTCCATTTCTCTCTCTATTCCTTCTACCCTCTTCCATCTTCCCATCTTCCCCTCTGGCATAGCTGTAAGTTACCATTAGTACAAAAGCATAAAAGCATAAAAAAGGCCTATAATGATGATGGTATATCTTTAATATAGGGAAGTCATGGTCAAATAAATAAAATTTTAAAAGGTTAAGGACTAAAAAAATATAGCTATGAGGATGAAATAAAATGGCATGCCAGACTTGCAGAAAATGGGGGTGCGGGGGTGGGGGTGTAGCAGTGAGTGATGTATTATTTATCGAGTCACATAGTATTCTCCCTCAATATATGATGTCTTCATATTTCTCTCCCTTCTCCTCTTCCCTCTCTCTCTCTCTCTCTCTCTCTCTGTCTCTGTCTCTCTCTCTCTCTCTCTCTCTCTCTCTCTCTCTCTCTCTCCTTCCCTCCCCTCCAGTCATTAATGTCTCCATGCAGTGTTTCCATACAGCCTGTTCAAGGCAGGAACATTGTGCCTATATTTGGCCTTGCTCTTCTCTAGTCCCACAGCGTGTGTGTGTGTGTGTGTGTAAAGAATGTATGGGAGAGACAACATTGAGGGTAGTGGGATGAGGCAAGCTAGTATCTGACCTAAATGAAGCAAGACTATAGTGCTTGCAGAACACTACAAGACAACATGATGAGCATGGTCAAGATCATGACATAGCTGATGCTGAGTCCCAACATGAATGTGCACATCATCCAAGATGCCTCTGACACCCAAGTCTCCCAATCACCCATCGCCCATCACTGATTGTAACTGTCAGGCTGGGTTGTTTTGGACACAGATTTCATGGTCTGTTTGAGACAACTCTACATTTAGGAACGTTTGACAGGATATTGCCCAGCTTTGACTTTAATGGGTTTGAGCCAAAATATAAACACAACAATTTTGGAATGATTGGTTGGTGGGGTTTTTCCTGGTTTTGCTTCTCTTAAATCTTCTCTCATTTTAAAAAGACGTTATTGACATTTGATGTAGCCGAGGTCTCCGCTAGGCTAAATTAAGCGCTTTCCCATATTAATTAGGCGAAAATCAATTAACCAGCGTGTGGTTTTGAAGGTTTTTTTTTTTTAAAACCCTGAGATCTGACTTGGACGTTGCCTTCTGGTGCATTTTTATATTGCGAGTTTAAAATATCCCACCTCCGGGGTAGTCTTAACCTCAGCGTTGCACACACTTGTGCTCCGTGGCCTGTCTGTGGCTGTGAACCTCCGATCTGCTCTCAGATCCCTACGCTGTCTGTGTTGTGCGGTCTGTGTTTGGGTGAGCATCAGCCAGCGGAGGAGGCTTAATGTGGGGTCTTGTTTATGGCGGCTAGCTGGGATCTCTGTTCAAAAGCAGCTTTTGAGCTTCTCTGAGCCTCTCCTTGTGTCCCTCTCTTCCTCTTCCTCTCTGTCTGTCTGTTCTGCTCTTTATCTCTGTTCCCCCCCCCCCCCCCCCCCCTTCTCACTGGTTGTGTGTGTGTGTGTGTGTGTGTGTGTGTGTGTGTGTGTGTGTGTGTGTGTGTGTGTGTGTGCTGTCCAGGCACATGGGGAGTGGCCTGGGGCTCTCTGGTGCAGTTTGTGCTCTTTTAAAGGAGCTCAGCCTCCTCCGTCCCCTGAGACAATGCCTCATCCTCCTTCTCTCCTCCCCCTCTCTGCTTGCCCCTCTCCCTCTTTCTCTCTCTCCCTCTCTCTGTCCCTCCCCCTCTCTCTCTATTCCTCCCTCCCTCTCTCTCTCCCTCCCATTCTCTCTATCATTTATATATACATCTCCATGTCTTTCCTCCCCTTTGAGCTCTTTCGCTCATGCACTCTACAACCCTCTTTTATGCGTTCCCTCCCCTCTTATGATGCCATGTGTCTCTCTCTCGCGCTGTCTCTCTCTCTCTGTTTTCTCTCTTTCTCTCTCTCCCCCCTCCCTCCCTTTCTCGCTCTCATTTAAATATACATCTCCATTTCTTCTTTCCTGTGAGCTCTCTCTCGCTCATGCATTTTATAACCCTTTTCTATACATTCCCTCCCCTCTCTTGACACCACATCTCTCGCTTTTCCTCCTCTCTGTCACACTCTCTCTCCCCCTCCCTCCAGTCCTTCCGCATATCATCATGTCTCCCTCTTTTTATCTATGCCTCCTCCTGAGAGATCCCCCCTCTCTCTGTCTGTCTGTCTGTCTCTGTCTGTCTGTCTCTCTCTCTCTCTCTCTCTCTCTCTCTCTCTCTCTCTCTCTTTCTGTCTGTCTTTCTTTTTCTCCCCCTTTCCACAACATTTCATCTCATCTCATCCTTGCGTCTTCTTTGGTTTGCTCCTTTCTTTCTTCATCTGTGCCTCACCCTCTTTAGGCATGATTCTAATGCCCTTTTTTTCTTTTTTTCCCCCTGTCTTTTCTCCATCTTCCCTTCCTCCCTTATCTTATTCCATCTGTCTGTTGATGGGTAGCTTGAGAGTACTGGGAGCCAGGCATGGCTTTAGGGCTCTGTTTCACAGCTCCAGGCTCAGCCATAACATGTGGGCATCTTAGCCACTGCAGGAAGAAATGTTGCCCCAGGCGTCACCACGGGATTGGCAACAAGTGCAAAAACATCCAAATTGAACCGAGGTCTGGTGAATTACGAGTCGGAGCCTTCATGATTTGTTTCAGTTTTGTACGCTGTGTGGTTGTTAGAATTCTCTTTGACACCAAACTGTCAGTATGCTACTCTAGACAACGCACTTGTCCCCACCCCCCCAGAGACAGCAGGCAGGCAGCACTTGATGTGTTGTTGTGGTCGTGATTCGCCTGTTAAGCAGCGACTGGGTTTTGAGTGTGTGAATACCGACCACCGTCGTGCTTGTCAAGGGCTCCATCTTACCTGTAGACGAGCGCGTCGTCCGCGGTGCTGTTGTACTGGATCTGGTACATCCACACCAGGTAAGGCGCCGTAGACCGGCCCAGCGCCCAGCGCACCTGAGCAGAGTTGGAGGTGACGCCCAGCACCCCCACCAGACGCTCCTTGCCCCCGGCCCCGCTTCCCGCCCGGCCCCTGCTGCCCCCGCCGACCGCCGATTCAGTCTCGGGCCTCAGGTCTCCCTCCAGATCCCCGGTCAAGTCCCTGTCCTCCACGCTGACGTTGTGCACCACCCCAACCCCGACCCCCACGACCACCCCGCCCCTCCCGGAGCTGATGTCAGAGGAGGCGGGGTCACGGGGGTTCACCAGGGGCACGGTGCCGTTGCCGCGGTGAGGCAGCGGGATGATCTTGAGGTCGACGAGCGCGGTGGCCTCCCCCGCTGCGTTGATGGCGATGCAGGTGTAGGCGCCGTCATCACGGGCGCGGGTCACCAGCACGTCCAGCGTCCCGTTGTAGTAGGAGCGCACGCGGCTGCTGTTGGCCACGATGCGGTCGTCCGGCGACACCCAGTGCACCAGCGGCTCCGGGTCGCCGATGGCCCGGCACTTGAGAGTGGCCCGCTGGCCCTCCAGCACCCAGACCCGGCCCGTGCTGCGCGTGATGAGCGGGGGCTCGCACACAAACTCCTCCTCGGGGATGGACCAGAAGTACCTGCCGGCCAGGTGGGGCGGCGTGGCACAGGTCTCCATGTCGTCGCGCCGCACCAGCCTCCGCAGCCACAGCAGCTCGCAGTTGCAGTGCAGCGGGTTGCCCCCGAAGCTCAGGCTGATGACGGGGTAGTAGGGCGTGGGGTTGACGGCGCCCAGCTGCGAGCGCGAAAAGAGGGGGTCCGGCGGCAGCGTCTGCAGGCGGTTGGAGGTCATGTCGAGGCGGGACAGCTTGTACAGCTCCCCGAAGGAGCCCTCGGCGATCTGGTCGATGAGGTTGTGGTCCAGGTTGAGGGAGGTGAGGCTGGCCATGCTCTGGATGGCCTCCCAGGGGACGCGGCGCAGGTTGTTGTAGGACAGGTCCAGGTCCTCCAGCGAGGGCAGGAAGTCGTCGAAGGCGTCGGCCGCCACCCGGGTCAGCTGGTTGTTGTTGATGAAGAGGTGCTGCAGGTTGAGCAGGCCGCTCAGGTCCTGGCCACCCACCACCGTGATGCGGTTGGCGTCCAGGTGCAGCGAGCGCAGGCTCTCCAGGTCGGCGAAGGCGAAGGGCCGCAGCGCGTGGATGGTGTTGCGCGACAGCGTCAGGTCCACCAGGCCCGTCATGTTGGCGAAGTCGGCGCCGCCCACCTCCAGGATGAAGTTGTCGGCCAGGCGCAGCTCCACGGTGCGGCGGTCGATGTCTGGCGGCACGAAGAGCAGGCCCTTGTTCACACAGAGCGTGCTCAGAGACTCGGACAGGTTCCGGCACACGCAGTGGAACGGGCAGATGGACACCATCCCCCACGTCTCGCCCGCAGACACCCCCGCTGGCCCGGTCCAGCCAGGCAGAACCGCACTGACCACAACCACCCACAGAAGGGATGGCGCCAAGGAAAGCCTACGGAACCGTGGCCCAGGACGGGGTACGGACTGTCGGGAGGGCGGAGATGAGAGGCTGGGGTCGGGTTTGTGTCTTTGCCCAGAGTTTGCCCTGTGGAATTGTGGGTACTTTCCCACCAGGGTCGTTGTCCTGGGATGCCAGCATTTTCCGGAGGAGTGCAGCAGCCGCGGAGGTGTGGACCTCACCATGGCTAACCGGAGGAGTCCACACACCTGAGGGAGGTAGAGGAAGGGAGGAAAAGAGAATGTTGGATTGAGTTAAGAGGCAGAGATAGAGGATAGAAGAAGAAAGTCTTGGCTGTTGAACACCTTCAGCTCTAGGCGATAAACGATTCCCACACAGATGTAAGTATTTTGGAAGGTGGTGAGTGTGTGTGTGTGTGTGTGTGTGTGTTTGTGTGTAAGAGTGTGTGTGTGTAAGTAAGAGAGAAAGTGTGTGTGTCTGTGTGTGCTGGAGACAGGGAGAACAAGAGAGAATGAGTTATGGATAATCTATGTGTCTGCTCCTGTGTTCTCCCCCTCTCTGTGACGCTAACTGAGGCCTTTAATTAACACTGGACCTCTGGCTGGGGCCAGGCAGCCCGCTGAGTCCACACTGATTCATAACTGCACTAGCCTCGGCTCTCACAGGAGAGCACACACACACACACACACACACACACACACACACACACACACACACACACACACACACACACACTTACGCATACTTCTAAACACACATACACTGACAAAGACACACTCAGACAAACCTTCAAACACCCACACAAACACTGACAAATACACACACCACACTAATGAACACACACACACAAGGTTAGAAATAAAAACAGGTACATTGTGAGATTTCCAATTACTGTAAATGTACTATACACTTGTACTCCTTGTATCCTTGAGTCCTTGTACTCAATTGTGTATCCGGCCAAACACAGACCAAAGCTTGTTTGACCAGAAAAAGCTTGGGTGGGTGTGTGTGTGTGTGTAGATAAGGTTGTTGTTCATTGTGCAGATGTGACATTGGACAGTTGTGGCTCCTGTGCCCCAAACTAACAGCCTTTTTATCTTCACCAAGAGTCAGCCTGTCTACACACAGACACACACCTGTTCTCTCTCTATCATACACCCACATTGGTAGGTAGAGAGACACACACACACACACACACACACACAGTCCTGCTACTGTAAGCACCATTAACCTGATGGATTAGAGCATCCCAGGGATCACAGAAGTGTGCGTGTGTGATTCAAAGTCTGAACACACACACACACACACACACACAGTTGTCCAAGGACACTGCACTACTACTAAGATGAAGTGGGGACGACAGCACAGCCTGAAAGGGCCTGCTTTTTTCATGTCCGAGTCAAACATAATATGAAGTGTGTAGGTGCGTTTTCACATGCTTACGTTTGGCCACGTGCAGACATTTGAGAGGCAGAATAAACGGCTTTATTGTGTTGTGTATTTGTCTGCCTTTTAAATATTAGTCATTTCAGACGAGTTAAAATGGCTGTTACTGTGTTTGCATTTCTCCATGTGCTGTGGCTGACACGCATTCAGAGTGTGTGTCTATTTTCTGTTTAAGTCATTTGAAGAGTGGAAAATACTGTTGCTGCTGTCAGGCAATTCTTACTGCATGAGTGTGTGTGTGTGTGTATGTATGTGTGCATGCACACTAATGGCTGTATGCTTCAGAGCATTGTACCCAGAGCTCCTAATGACTCATGGGGCCGTGTGTGTGTGTGTGTGTGTGTGTGTGTGTGTGTGTGTGTGTGTGTGTGTGTGTGTGTGTGTGTGTGTGTGTCTGTCTAATAGTGGAGTGCTTGTGTATGACTTTGCTCCTGTCGTAATGAAATTTAGGAGGCAGCATCTTCTCTCACCCAAGGCTTGCGTAACGACCTGTCACACACACACACAGGCCTGCGAGAGAGAGGGGAAAACAAATGCGACACAGAGAGATGGAGGGAGGGAGAGAAGAAATGAAGGAGGAGAGGGAGCGATGGAGGAAGAGGAGGAGAAAGAGACAGACAGAAAGAGAGAGGCAGGCAATAGAAATAGACACGGCGAAAGAAAGGGAGGGAAGGGTGAACCATAAATAACTGTGTGTAATTGAGTGAAAGCCGTGCTTGTGCTCGATCCAGGAGTTATTAGAGGAAGCATGCTGAGCTTTTGTGTGTGTGTGTGTGTGTGTGTGTGTGTTTGTGCACGCTCTTGTGTGTGTGTGCATCCCACTGTGAGGAAACCATTATTTGCATGTCTCTGCATTTCTGTGTGTGTGTGAGGGGACCATTACATGAATGTCTGTGTGTATTTTGTGTGTGTGTGTGTGTGTGTGTGTGTGTGTGTGTGTGTGTGTGTGTGTGTGTGTGTGTGTGTGTGTGTGTGTGTGTGTGTGTGTGTCATGTCTTTGTACTGTCTCCATGTAATTTATTAAGAAAAAACACTATTGTTTTTGCCCGTGTGGGTGTATAGACAGACAGAAGTAGCATTTGGAGGAATGTGTGAAAAATGTGTGTGTGTTCAAAAAGAGAGCCTAAAGCATATGTCCTTTTTTCTTTTCTTTTTCTTTCTTCCTTTCTTTTTCTTTTTATTTGTTTATGTAGAACCGTATTCTTTGATAAACACTGATGCCTGTACAAGACCATAGAGGGACTCCCTTATGATGGACACTTAACACTCAAAACAAGTTGATTTGTGCAACACCAGTGTTTCACGTGTTGGCTGATGTACCCTGTGAGTAGTTTGGTAAACCAGCCCCTCATGCTACACTTCATTTTGTACAGAGGCTGTGCCTGTGTATTGAGAAACGTTTTCTTCCTGGAGGTGTACTCTGCTGAAGTTTAAAACGATTGGATCTGCCTTTACCCAATCAGTTACGTCTGGTTGTGACATGCAGTTAGCCTGGATATAAGCCTACCTACGCACTACAATCCAAATGTAGCACACAAAGTCGAGGTCATCCCTCACAAACACTACCTCTGTTTGCTGATTGGTTAGGTAAGATTCTGCCTGAGACAACCATGTCAAATGAAACGACAGCCAAAGCCTCTGTACAAAATGAAATGACGAACAAGGGCCTGGTTTACCAGGATACCCTGTTTGTGTTGGAGTCCTTATGTGTACACAGAAGAGGCATTATACTACACAGCACTGCACATATGTGTGTGTGTCTGTGTGAGAAATCTTAATTAATGTTGAGTTTGTTGTTTTTGTTTGTGACTAATTGGCTCTACTGTCTGTAGATAATACCAACCCATTCAAGTAATCAACACCGATCATTAACCTCGAACATTAAAACTCCTACAGCAACTCTGGGTTGTATAGTAACCAATTTACCACTCATTACTGTCTGTAGCAAACTGCAGGCTCAGGCACAATTCAAGACTCTGCCACTTAATTACAGGCATATTCATTTAGACGTACATACATTCACACAATCATGCATTTATATATACACACACACACATTCGTTCTCTCTCATTTATTCTGGCTGGCTTTCTTTCTTTCTTTCTTTGGCTGTCTTTTTTTCCCCAACTCCACAGGAGACATGAAGGAAATCACTATTCTATTTTTATACGAGCTATTCAACTTCAGCAGACCAGGACAGTCAGGAAGAACTCACATTCATGATATAAGGAGCCTTAGCAGCTGAGACACACAGTTTGGGTCACAGTGGAGAGTCATAACATGTAATGTGCTCTGGGTCCTGGTGGGCAGTTATAACGGGTAGTGTGTCTCATTGGGTTACAGTTAGAAAGGGCTTTTATTTAAGGTATAAACTGTCTCTGTGCTGGGGAGTCTTCTAAGGAGTGAAGAGTGGCAGGGTGGGTTGTGTCGTACTGTCACAACAAAGGACTGTAGAAGACCCTTGAGAATTGGTTATATATTTGTGTGTGTGAGAGAGAAAGTGTGTGTGTGTGTGTGTGTGTGTGTGTAGGTGTATGCATAAGCATAAGCCCTTAGGAAAGCCTTTAGTAAATGGCTGCATGTTATGATTGAGTTTGGTGTGTGTGTGTCCATCCATCCGGCTGTGCCTGTGTGCCTGCCTCTTTGTGTACCTCAAGTAACTCGTGCTGTTTCTGTGTTGTGTGTGCGTGTGTGTAGTCCCTGCACAGCATCAAATGGGGTTGGTACGGTTTGTCTTTGTGTGTGTGTTTATGTGCACACGAGTGTGTCCATGTTTGTGTGTGTGTGTGTAGTCTCTCTGTGCAGTACCTGAGGTAACTGTTGTTGGTTCTGGCCGTCGTCATGGTTGAGGTGGGTGTGTGTCCGCTGTGAAGCGTGCGTGTGTCGTGCTCCCTCGCCCCCCACAGACGGAGGCTCGGTCCCCCCACACCATCCGCTAAGGTCCCATCGGGGTGCTGTGACGATGATGAATCCACAGCCAGACAAAGAGAAGACAGCTGGTCCCCCCAGCTGCTTGTGGAGAGGGCTGGGATAACACTGGCTTGCTGTTTTTTTCCTCCTGTAGTTGTTATTTCAGTGCAGCCAGTCTTGCCTTATTGGTTGTTTGGATGTAGTCGCTCTGTCCTCATTGGTTATTTCCATGTGTTCCTGGGCGGGGGAACCAGTGAGTTGGGATGCCTGATGGGTCGTGATACAGCAGGTAGTCTGTCTGTCTGGGGGCATGCTCAGTTGGAGCAGGAAGTGACCTTGTAGCCTACTGGTGATGGGGTAGCAGGTATCCAGACCATCTCACTGTGTGTGTGTGTGTGTGTGTGTGTGTGTGTGTGTGTGTGTGTGTGTGTGTGTGTGTGCACGCACGTGTGCACCTGACTTCAGGGCTTTCTTGTTTTTTCCTTTCTGTGTGTTTGCCTCCTTATCTGTGGTGTTGGTGTATGTAGTAGTAGTAGTAGTTAGGAGTGTGTGTTTGTGTTTGCACACATGCAGCTGCACATCTCCTGCATGTCGAAGCTTGTCTGATTATATCCCTGTGTGTTGCTGTCTGGAGTTTCGTCTTCCTGACAGTCTTAGGAAGAATCTCTTACCAGCTGTGTGTGTGTGTGTGTGTGTGTGTGTGTGTGTGTGTGTGCCAAGCCCCAAAAAATGCCAGCAATCATCTGTAGTCCTCCTACAGATCCTCCAAATTGCTGCAGCCAGTCCTGAGAGGGGGAGGGGCATGAGGAAGAGCGGGGGAGAGAACAGGAAAAGTCATTAGTTAAAGTGCATTAGTAATTTGTCTACAGAGTGTGTAGCATCCCAACTGTGCAAAGAAAGGGCTGAATCAGCTTTGTGTGTGTGTGTGTGTTTGGGCATGCGCCTGTGTGTGTGTGTGTGTGTGTGTGGAGCGATGGCATCTCCTCACATCCCGACTGTGTGTTCTGCTGCGTGCTGATTTGTGAGATGAGGGAGGGATCTTAATTAGTGTGTTTCAGGCATATGCTCCCAGTCCCCACCACTGGAGCTGATGTTTTTCCTGTGTGTGTGTGTGTGTGTGTGTGTGTGTGTGTGTGTGTGTGTGTGTGAGTGAGAGAGAGAGAGAGGGTGAGAAATAACCATGCGGCACACATACTCTTTAAGGAAACTGCACCCCACTGCGCCCCAACCTTTAGCTGAGATACAATCAGCAATAGAACATCCCAAAATATGTGCACTTGTGCACTACATGGCACACTAGGTGATTCATCACATAGGGAGAATCCAAACCGTTCACTCGCTCACTATAAAGTGCACTGTGTGTTTGTCACGGCCTGGTTTCGCTGTACCGGGCCGGGTGGAGCTGACTTGTGTTCGGGTGGCTGGAGATGAGCAGGTCTCTAAAGTGGTCCAATCAGGCCCGTAATCCTGTTAGTCCCCCCCTCTCCCCTTTCCTCACCTCAGGAGACCCAGGTACTCCTTCTCTACCTTCTGCCGTTCCTCCTGCTCCTAATGCCATTCCCCTTCTTTATACTCCTAATTCTACTCATCTTTCTCCTCCTGCTCCAAATGTTACTCCTCTTCCTCCTGTTCCAAATGTTACAACTCTTCCTCCTGCTGTTACTGGTGCTCCTAATGCTACTCCTCTCCCTCCTGCTCTTAATTGCACTAATCTTCCTCTTGCTGCTATTTTTTATTCCTCTTCCTCATTCTGGACTTCCTCCTCATGTTCCTGATGCTTCTCCTCCTCCTGCCTCTCCTTCCTCTGCTGTTAGTGCTTCTGCTTCTCCTGCTGCACCTCCTCATGTGGCAGCTCCTAATGACTCCTTCATTTCCTTTGGGATAAATAAGTACTCTACTCCTGCTTCTTCCAGGATCATGTTCTTATTTGGCCTGTACCTCCTTCCACTGCTACTCCTGTTCCTACTGTATGTGCTCCTGCTTGTAGTGCTTATGCTTCTCCTGTTGGACCTCCTCTGTCTCCTTTTTTTTTATACTGGTCTGCTGCTTCAACTCCTGCTGCTAGTGCTCCTACTTATCCTACTGCACCTCCTCCTGCTCCCACTGCTTCTGTGCTTGCTTCTCATGCTCCTGCTGCTCCTCTGGATTTCTGCTGCTCCTGTTCCTCCCAATTCTTTCTCCTTTAGCTGCTCGCTTGAACTCCTCCTTCCCCCTTCTCCCACTGCTTTTTAACTCCTGTTTTTTTTCCTGCTTCGTCCAATTTTACTCCTCGTAGTACTTGTATATAGTGCTCTTCCTGTTTTTTTTTCCCCCCTTTCTTGCCACTCCTTCTCCCACTGCTCCTGCTGGTCTTTGTGCTCCTGCACCCCCTGCCTCTTCACCTCCCTCTCCTCCTCCTCCTGCACCCCCTGCCTCTTCACCTCCTTCTCCTCCTCCTCCTCCCGCGCCTCCTGCTCGTGTGCTGCTGTGCCGTGTCGTGCTGCGCTGTGCTGGCCGGCAGTGGTGCAGTCTCCACAGCGCCTCTCTCTCTCTCTCTCTTCCTCCGCTACCTCCCTTCTTTCCTCCTAGTCCGCGGTCCTAGTCTTACCTCCCCTCCTCTCCCTCGATCTCTCGATGCATTCATGCCTAGTCTTGCCTCCCCTCCTTTCCTTCGATCTCTTTCTCTCTCTCTCTGCATTCATTTAGCATTCTTCTCCTTTCCTTTCCTGCCTTTGTATCGTAAGAAAGTCATGATGGATTGACAAAGTGTCTCATCTCAACTGGTTTTACATCTTTGCAGTTATTTACACGGACCCACACGGACACACACACACACACACACACACACACACACACACACACACACACACACACACACACACACACACACACACCTTTATCTCTCTCTGGGAGACCACAGACATGCACACACACACTATTCACGCGGTTTGATTCTCACACCTCCCTCCGCTCAAATTAGCATCCTGCATCATAGCACAAAAATGCACACACATTTTAACATGCATGCACTCACACACTCATACACAAAACACACACTCACACACACACACAGACACACACACACACATACTTGCACTCACACTTTCACGCTCACACGTAAAGCAGAAACGGCTAAGCTTACCTCTTCCTCTTCCGTTCGCTTGTGTTTCCCCAGTGTTCTCTCTAGCACTCTGCACAGACCCTGCTCTGCTCAGCCTCACAGTCTGTGTGTGTGTGTGTCTGTGTGTGTGTGCGCCTGTGTGTCTGTGTGTGCTTGTGCGCGTGTGACTGATTGAAAAGAGAGGGAGGGAGGGAGGGAGAAAGCGGGAGAGTGGGAGAGAAAGGGAAAGAGGGAGGGGTGGGCGAGAGCGAATGAGGGAGGGAGGTTTCACATCTCACTCCTCTCTACTGCTGCTGCTGCTGCTGCCTGTGCATAGCTCTGTGTTTCAGCCCAACAAACCAGCCAGGGAGAGAGAGAGGCAAAAAAAAGAGATGGAAGAATGGAAAAGGGACAAATGAAACGAGTGAGCTAGCCAGGGAAGGAAGGCAGGAGGTGTGTGTGCGCGCACAAGAGAGTGTATGTGATGTGAGAGTGTGTATGTTTCTGTGCAGATGAGTCACAGCTCACTTTTCCCCTCCGTCCCTGCTCTCCGTGGTGATCTCTCTGCAGCGATGTGCCACGTGCCATGGCAACGGAATCCCGGAATCTGATGTGTGGCTTTGTGGTGCAAAGAGGGCGCCCGCATCTCGATCTGAGTGTGTGTGTGTGTGTGTGTGTGTGCGTGCACACGCACGCACGCATGGGTTTCTCATTGGGCGTGTGTTGGTGATTGAGTGTGTGTGTGTGAGTGCGTCCCTGCTAACCTGCCGGTGTGGGTGTGAGTGAGCGCGTCCCTGCTAACCTGCCTGTGTGTGTGTGTGTGTGTGTGTGTGTGTGTGTGTGTGTGTGTTGGAGAGTGTGCGCCCCCACAGTGTGCAATCGACAGAGAGTAAGGAGTGCACACGATGGAGAGAAGCAGATGTGCAGTGTGGGAGATGTGTGTGTGTGTGTGTGAAAGCGAGTGAGCAAGTGAGAGGTGGAGGAATGGTGGGGATATGTGGGGGGGGGGGCACTGTTCAAATAGGGAAGAGTCTGAGTGAAGAATGAGGAGGATAAAGACTGTGTGTGTGTGTGTACATGTGTGTGTATCCTTGACTATGCACACCCGAGAGTGCAAGTGTGTTTGTAATCATTGATAGACTCTCTCTTTTATACCTGCTCACTCCTTCATGAACACACTCACGCACTCACTTGGCGTGTATTCACACCTGCCTTGTTCGATGTGCTTCAAACGAACTCGAGTTTGGTTTCTCTCTTGGTTCGGCCCTTTTGTGCAACGGACCTATGCACAACACATTATGAGTAAGGCAAAACACATTTTCAAATACCCAGATCATCCACTTTTTCCCCCTCCTCTCTGGCTGTCGTTTCAAAATTCCAACTGTAAGGACAAGCCATGCCACTGACTCTTATTCCAGTGGGCAGTAGGAGCCTTAATGCAATGAAGGATAGCTAGGATTTTGGTCAGTGGTAATACTATCCCAGAGGCGATGTAGGGGTGTGTGTGTGTTTGTCGGTGTGTGTGTGTCTGTGTCTATGATATTGATATGTATATTATGTCTAAGTCTTTGTATTCATGTTCTATGTTCCATGAGTACCGGTACTTGCTGCACACCAAAAGTAGCTTTTTTAAAGGATGGATAAACTTGAACTTGAAACCATTGAACTCTGGTGGTGGGCCAAAGAAGCGAATTGAGACCCAGCTGAAAAAAGTGGTCTCTGCGTGGTTCCTTACAAAGCCTGGTGCAGTTCATTTGAGGTGTGAAAGCAAACCGACCTTTATCCAATTCAAGCAAAAAAAACATGTGTTCGTCTAACTAACAAGCTCCCATTGTCACGCATTATTGGGGCGACAAATGTTACAAGTATCATTCTGGTAGGCCTAGCATGTAATTGGAGCTAGGCTACCTGATCTGCTCAGCAGACACATGCACGTATTTTCCCTCTTACAGCTCTATCATGCAAGTCATCGTTGCAATGTCAAAAGAAAAGCATTTAAAAAACTAATGTAGTCTATTAAATACATGTGATGGTCAAAATTACTGTAGCTAGAAATGATTTGTGGCAGTTAAATCAGAGACTGTTTGTTGGTTAAATGTGATAAGTGCAGCAAGATGTCTGTGATTGCTTACTTTCACTTTCGCCTGTTCTGCCTTTCCCACCGCAAATCATTTTTTCCAATGATGGAAGAACCTTATCACGCGTGATTTCATTTAGAAATTATAGTTGACTTGCCAACAAAAAAAATGCAATGTGAAGGCAAACCGCACCAAACAAAAAAAAAAAATCTATTAGATTCTATTTTGGTCTGGACTAAAGCAAGTGGACTAACAGACTTTCTTGGTGTGAATACACCCTTATTCACTTACACACAAACACACACACAGTGTTCAGGACAGTGTGTGAGAGAGCAAGCATTTCTGTGTGTGTGTGTGTGTGTGTGGGTGAGATGTGGTTTTATTGGAAGAGGGAGATAGAAGTGTGTGAGTGGTCTACCTGCTCCACTGCAACAGTCCCTCCCTTTTTCCTTTCCTAACTCTCTCTTTTTTTTTATCTGTTTATCTGTCTCTTTTTCTACCTGGCCCTGCCTCCTCCTTCTCTTTCCATTGCTGTCTGTCCCTTGTGCTTTCTCTACCTTAGTCTACCACACACACACTCTCTCTCTCTCTCTTTCACACACACACACACACACACACACACACACACACACACACACACACACACACAGAATATGGATAGCTACCCTGGAAGGGGAACATCTTTCAGCACCATGGACAGGTACCAAGCTAACACAGCATAGCTCACTAATACACTGGATCCATCCTGAACTGCTGCACTGATTACTGGAATCTATTGCCTCTCCCTCAGGCAATACATTACGTGTGTGTGTGTGTGTGTGTGTGTGTGTGCGTGTGTGTGTGTGTGTGTGTGTCAGGGGGAGGATTTTATTGGGTGAGAGTGTATTTAGTATGTCATTAATAGAGAGTATCCAGTCTGGTCATATCGTAAGGCTTTGTGAGGGCAGATGCTTTTGGATATGCATGTGAATTACTTAATATTCACTCTCGACCTTGACAATGAGAGCTCTCCGTCTTCCTCCGCAGACTGTGTGTGTGTGTGTGTGTGTGTGTGTGTGTGTGTGTGTGTGTGTCCTGCTGACTGTGACTTCAAAGGTTCAGTGGATATGTGCCAGAGGGTGTTCAGCAGATATAGCTCATGTATGTGTGTGTTTGTGTGTGTGTGTGCATGCGTGCAAGTGTAGATGGTAGTTTGTGTAAGAACTTGATTTGTGAATTGTGTTTGTGTGGGTGTGTTGAACTCACTGCAACCTACAGAGCTGTCTGGTATCTGGGTCAGTGTAGTGTGTGTGTGTGTGTGTGTGTTTATAGAAATGTAATGTGCACGCTTTACCAAAGAGTAGTGTTTTTATTTGCCCTAAGCCACTATGAGCTCTCCTTAGAGAGTCAGGGTGGTGGGCCGAGTTTGACTGCATTTACATATACTGTATATATCAGTGTGTGTGTGGGTTTGTGTAGGTTTGTATTTATACTTCTGTGATTGTGTTAGCTTCACTGAGTGAATGTGTGTCTGTGCTTGTGTCATTCTGTGTTTTTGACCTGGGTGTGTGGTTGTAAGTGTTTGCTGTGTGTGTGTGTGTGTGTGTGTGTGTTAGTGGGTGTTTGCTTGTGTGCTCCTGAGTGGGGGTGGGGGGGGGGGGGGTGGGGGGGTAAAGCATAGTGCTAAAAGGGGAAAGAGCCATTACTGTGAACAGTAACAGACCCTCTCAACCTCTGAAAGCACACAGACACATGCAATCTATGTAATGACCATTCTGTGTTGCAGTGCTCACTGGCTCTATGATTTCACCTTTCACATCCTCTGCCCTTGCTGTGCCTCTAATGCGCATGTTTCTTTCTCGCTCGCTCGCTCGCTCGCTTTCTCTCTCTCGCCCTCTCTCTCGCCCTCGCTCTGTGCGTGTGTGTTCCTGACGCTCTGATGGCTTTTGTCACGTCTGGAGTGCTTGAGAAGTGTAGGCCCCTGTAGGTCAGATGTGTAGGTCAGTCAGGGTGTGACGGGAACATGGAGAAGGTTTTAGAAACACTGCTGGCCCGTCTGCCAAATTATGCAGTACATCCATGATGTGTGTGTGTTGGGTAGGGTCAGGGCCTGTGTGTGTGCACGTGTGTGCGTGCGTG
>CM059272.1:18515762-18523262 GCA_030347295.1 Setipinna tenuifilis
ACTCTTTGCTTATTCTCTTTTTTCCCCACTTTAATCTCTCCCTTTCCCCCTTTCTCCCTTTCTGGCTCTCTTTCATTTTCTTTTTCTCTCTCTCTCATTCTTTCTTCCACTTCTCTCTCTTGCTCTCTCTCTCTCTCTCTCTCTTCCTCATTTCTATCCTTCTTTCTTGTGCCATCTACTTCTGAATCCTCCCTATTTGGCTTTTGTCCAGATCTGTCTGTAGTATCCCCCTCTGTCTCCATGTAATGCATACTTCCATGGCTGCACATTGATAACGTTTCCAGAACTCTGAACATACATGTGCAGGCATCTCAGAATGCCCGTTTGTTTATATACATGTGAGAAATGTGTTTGCCTGCCTGTGGGGATCAAATGTAAGGGTATTCATCCACACCCACACATGCATATCAACACGGGGCAGATGGCAAATCTAATTTTCATTTCTTCCTCTTCTGGGCCCATACAGTTGCTGTGTCTGTATATCCATTACACACACAATTTCTCATCCCATCCACCCCCTTTCTTTCTCCCAGTTGTTTTTTCATTCTCTATCTATTGTTCTTTTTCTCACTCTCCCCCCTCTCTCTCTCCCTCTCGCTTTCTCCTTTTCTCCCTCTCCCTCTCTCTCCTTCTCTGTCTGATTGTTTCTTTCTTTGCAATTGCTCTCGTCATGATTTCTGTCAATTTATTCATTTGTGTAATTTAGCTCATTTAACTGTTGGAATGACAAAATGCACTTTATTTTGTGAAAGGAAAACACCATTTCAGCATTTGAACATTTAAATTGCTCCAACAATGGCAACAGCCGCCAGCACATTGCTCTTGAAATTGAGAGGCTGGTGTGTGTGTGTGTGTGTGTGTGTGTGTGTGTTTGTGTGTGTGTGTGCGCCTGTGTGCGCCTCTGTGTGTGTGCGCCTGTGTGTGTGCGCCTGTGTGTGTGCGCCTGTGTGTGTGCGCCTGTGTGTGTGTGTGTGCATACATTTAGCTTGCCTCTGCCCATGAAGTGCAACAAAAACACCATGTCCTCCCCCTGTGTGTGTATCACTACCCCAAATATCCCCACACACAGACTTGACAGTAGGGAGCACTGACTACATTGGTTTGTAGGTATTGTGGATGTCTACTTCCGAAGGGTTGGACATTATTTGAGTGACGTGAGTGGTATTTAGTGCACGACTTCAAATAGCCCTCAGCCGTCTAACCCAGGTCTGCTGGTTATTGGATGGCAGTGCCACCCAAAGCCTCCAGTATGCCCCAGGGAGGATGCGGGTAGACTTTCCCTCCACTGTGGGCGTCTGCGCTCCATCTCCAACCATCATTGATTGAGGGAGGAAGTGGAGATGTGTGTTTAGCTCTCCTCTCATTTGGCCACATACTCACTCCGCTCTCCAGGCAGCCACTCAACATCATCTTCCTTATGTCTTATTTTGTCCTGATACCTGATATGTTGGCAGTGTGACAGAAAGTAATTCTTCCTCACTCTCCCTCTCTCCCTCTCTCGCGCTCTCCCTCTCTCTCTCTCTCTCTCTCTCCCCCTCCCCCTCCCCCTCTCCCTCTTTCGCCCTCTCCCCCTCTCTCTCCCTCCCTCCCTCTCTACCTCTGTAGGACATGGCAGGCCTCTTGAAGCCGGAGGGCAGCCGTCTCCTGATTGGTGCGTTGCGTGATCGCTTCCCCGACATGCCCATCCACGTGCACACGCACGACACGGCGGGCGCAGGGGTGGCGGCCATGTTGGCGTGTGCGGAGGCGGGAGCGGACATCGTGGACGTGGCCGTGGACTCCATGTCGGGCATGACATCACAGCCCAGCATGGGCGCCATGGTGGCCTGCACCAACGGCACCAAACTCAACACCGGTGAGCTACCGACCGCACCGCACCGCACCGTCACAGAACTCAACCAAAGACTGTAGATATGCCAAGACACTTAATGGTAGGTAATGTCTATGGGAGCAATGTGGGGATCAGTTCCAGGTGGCATAATTAGGCGTGCTGTTGACGTGCTTGGCTGTAGTAGCTACCGTGCACTAAAAAATAAACTCTTCTCCAGAGTGGAGAATGGTAGCATCACAACCTTTTTCTTAAATAGGCAGGAGGGTTTGGATATTATGATGCTATGTCCAAAATGTACATCCATTGCCCAGAAAAATAAGGCGTAAAATGTTCTGGAGTTCTACTGTAGACCTCAATGTTACAGAGCATGCTTCTGCACTGCATAAAGGAGGATTTAAGCAATATAGTAAAAAGTGCTCCAGGAAAACATCTCTATCTTTAAGGATCATCTTCGACTCAGCACTGATGAGGTCAGATAGCTGCACCAATGACACCAAACGCAAAACCACCGAGTCATCGCACTGTCGCACAACTCACCGTTAATGAGTTGGTATATCTGCACCGGCAAGCTTGGCACTGGTGAGTCACCTCACTGTTACAAAGCTCAACACTGATTAATTAGGATATCTGCCCCTCAGTGGACCAAATCAGTAGTAATGAGTACTGCAGTATTACAAAACTCAACACTGATTAGTTATTATCTGGCATAACATTGCCACTAAATTCAGAGTTAATGAGTCACCCTACTGTTACACAAGCCAACACTGATGAGGTAGAATAAGCAGACTAATCATATCTGTGTCACTGTGACATGGTATGTGTATGTTGACATGGGCTGCTTAACCTCACTAACACATACTCACACCCACAAGGGTGAGACTACAGCACTGTAACAAAACACATCAGTCATGAGTTAGAATGACCACATCAGTGGTACCTCCTTGATGTAGAGTGTAAAGTTATAGTTAAGAGTCTCATGGTGTGACATGGTCTGTAAAAACATCATAGCACGCAGACACACACAGACACACACACAGACACACACACAGACACACACACAGACACACACACAGACACACACACAGACACACACACAGACACACACACAGACACACACACAGACACACACACAGACACACACACAGACACACACACAGACACACACACAGACACACACACAGACACACACACAGACACACACACAGACACACACACAGACAGACACACACACACACAATAATGGGGTGTATCTATCTCTGCTGTCCACCCATACCCGTGCTGAATCACCCAGATGGTAAAATCACAACTACCCCTGGTCCAGTCACCGTGGCAACAAGGTTTTAAAAGAGTGTGAAAATATTGTGAGTTGAGTCAGAACTCTGATGTGTACACAAACACACGCGCACACACACACACACACACGCTCACACATGTACAATCTGATAAATGGAAAGATCCATTGGAATGCAGCATCATCCACCATTGGACACAGATACACACGCATCAGATTTTTTAAATCACATGTAATCAGATACGCACATCACATCAAAGCACTTACACACCAAGCCCCTCTCTCTCTCTGTCTCTCTGTCTCTGTCTCTCTCTCTCTCTCTCTCTCTCTCTCTCTCTCTCTCTCTTTCACACACACACACACACACACACACACACACACACACACACACACACACACACACACACACACACACAGCCTCACACAGAAAATAGAAAGATTGACATTCATACTCTAACACCCATAGACTCTCTGACCCTTAAACACATGCGCAAACACACCGGCTCAGTTCTGTGTAATGTGTCCATCACTGGAGGGATAGTGAGGTCACTGTAAAAGGGCAAGTCAGTCTTGCAGAACTCTGACAACACTATCACTTCACCCTGTCTTTTTCACCCCCCTCTCCTCTCTCATTCTCCTCTTCTCTTTCTCACCCCCTTCCCTTCTTTATCTGCCTCTCCTCTCATCCTCTTTACTTACCTTTTTCTCATCTTTCTCATCCCCCTCTTCTTTCTCATCCCCTCTCTCCTCCCATCCTCTTTTCTTACCTTCCTCTCATCTCTTTCCCATTTCCCTCTCATCCTTCTTGCTCATCCTCCTTTCTCATCCTCCCCTTCTCCTCTCCTTGTCATCCTGCTTTCTTTCCCACCCTCCTCTCCTGGTCATCCTGCTTACTTTGTCATCCTCTTCTCCTTTCCTCATCTTTCTGTATTCACTCTCTTCTTCCCTCAATTCTTCTCAACGCAGGACGTGGCACTACCCTCTTTTTCACCCCTTTTCTCCCCCTCAGCTATTCCTTATCCACTCTTTCATCTTTCTTTTTCCTGTCGCAATCTTCTCTCTCTCCTCCCCGTCTTTGCTTCTGTTTATTTTACTGTTTTTTTTTTCTATTCTTTTCTCCCATCATCCTTTGCTGTGTGTCTCTGCACCATTCATCTGACTTCTTTCACTCTTGGTCTCTTCTCCTCTCTCTTCATCCTCTCTTTCATTCTCACTCCTCTTATTTCATTTTCCTCCCTTTTCTCCCCCACTCGTTTCTCTTATTACCACACTATTTTTCCTCTCTACCCTACCTCCCATCCCTCCTCTCTCTTCTTTTGCTTTCACACTCTTCCACCTTTCCCTTCTTGCTCTCTCTCACTCTCTCTTGCTCTCTCTCTCTCTTGCTTGCTCTCTCTCTCTCTTGCTCTCTTTCTGTCTTGCTGTCCCCATCCCTCTTTCTTTCCCTGTCTGTCACACCTCCACTCCAGATGACTGTGTTTTTGCTGTAAACAGACTTCAATATTATTAGTCATTATTATTTTGTACCGGTCTTGTCGTGTCACACAAACAGCACTAAACCAAACCGGTGGAGAAAAACATGCTCAAACTAAAGTAGCTTAAAAGAAAGTGAAGCAATAACAAATTGCATATTGCTTCACTTTGCTGGTTACTGGGCGCTAACCTTCATCTTAGTCATCTCCAAACACATTGCAATGGCCCAATAACAGTGTAGTCAAGTTTATTTGTTTAGCGCATTTCATACATAAAAGCAGTTCAATGTGCTTTACAAAAATAAAAGCAAAGAACAGTATATAAAAGCATACAAGATAATGCACGTGTAAAGTAAGGTAAATAAGACGTATTAAATAAAAGCAGAGAACTATGAACAAGCATAAAAAAAGTAAAATAAAAAACGAATTAAAGGTAAATCACTGCCGATGTCACTCCACAAAAAAGATGACAAACATTGATGCAATTTGTGCCTGTAAGCTTGCTTCAGAGGTTGTTGCACATGATATCAAACATTCAATGATATCAAAGTGTCTTTGTCCCACAAGGGACAATTTGTCTGGCAAACTGGATGGATGGGAAGATGGGTGGGTAGATGGGTGGATGGATAGTCACTCATAGTTGGAAATAAAAACCATAAAAAATCCAGGTGCCATGAAAACACGTGTCGTGATGGTCACCTGAAGACCCCCAAGAAATCTGTGGGGGTCATTGTGTAGTTTCTCAGTCAGGTGTAACACTGTAAGATGTAGACTGGCATTAGCTCTGCTCTTCAAGTGTTCATTGTAACTGTAGGTGATCTGTTAGATGTGACAGCACTGTAGGTTTTATAGTGTCGAAGAAAATATCAGTCAACAGCAGTTTGTTTTTTTGTCACTTTGATTGTAAATTCAGCTTAAGCGAAGAGTGTTAATTGTCACAAGAAACTCTAGTAGAAAGATGCATATCGGTTAACATGAGAGCATACAGATCTCAACTATTTCACACAAACTTATAAGCCTGATCCTGTCTTTACTGGAGTCTAAGAGACTTGGATACAGACCTTAAAGAGAAGATTCCGTGTGTGTGTGTGTGTGTGTGTGTGTGTGTGTGTGTGTGTGTGTGTGTGTGTGTGTGTGGACTAAGGGACATCGACTATTCTTGCAGTTCAGAGCTCAGTGTTTTATGCAGTGTGTGTGTTCCAGTGTTGGCTTAAACGCAGGGGCATTGACTATTCTACACACCATCCTGTCAGTGTTTTGTGCAGTGTGTGTGAGAGCTCAGATTGGACAGCACTGGCTATGTGGGCGGTCAATCAGTGAAGCAGACTGCACTAAAGAGTGCCAGGGGACACAGACATTTACCAGCTCTAAAAGGACACCAGTCAATATGCAGTTTGGCACGTCAGTTTGGACACACACACACACACACACACACGCACACATGCACGCACACATGTTCACAGGACTTGCTTTTTTGCATTTATTGTGTCCATTGTGCTTTGTTGATTTGCTGTGCAACACACACACACACACACACAACTTGCATATCTGTACAGTATGGGAAAGTGCATTTTTTAAAGAGCCAAGAGTGGTTTAAATGGAACACAGCAGTGCAGTGTAATGCGTGCAGCAAGTCAAATAGTCGTTTTCTCAATACACACTTTACTGCTACTGGCAGGAATTCCATTATAAGCACATTCTTTGTGTGTGTGTGTGTGTGTGTGTGTGAGAGTGTGAGACAGCGACAGAGAAAGGGCGGGAGGGAAGGTGCCAGAGACTGTATGTTAGAGGGTGTGTGTAGATTCCTTTGAATCGTTCCATTTATCTATATAGCCTAGCAGTTTTGTATGACTTTGGGTGTGTGTGTGTGTGTTCAAGGTTTGTTTGGCTGTCTGTGTGGACATATGTGTCTTCTCTGTTGTAACGGTGTGTTGTGCTGTGGTATGCTTAAGTTCTGTGTACGTCTCCACTGTGTCCGTCTGTGTGTGTCTGTGTCTGTTTCTGCATTGCATGGTCATTTTTATTGCTGTCGCATGTGTGAGTGTACATATTTACTTACGTGGGAGACAAGGATGAAGGGAGGCAGAGAGGGAATTTGCTTCATGTGTGCATATGTTGCTCTCTGAATATGTGAGTCTGAGTGTCCTGCTGTGTGTCCCCTCTGTACATTTGTGTGTGTGTGTTGTGTGTATGTGTGTGTTTGTACCATGGTGTGTTCTTGGTGCGGTCTCCTGTGTGTGTGGGTGTGTGTGTGTGTGTGTGTGTGTTCTGTCGTTGGTATGTGAGTGTTCTCGGGGCTGTCGTGTGTATGTGTGTGTGTTCTCTGTGCGTGTGTGTGTGTGTGTGTGTGTGTTGTTTGTGCTGTCGTGTGTGTGTGTGTGAGATTGTGTGACTTTAGCCGAGCGAGTCTCTCTGGAGTTGCTGTGCGGTGAGGAGGCGTGTGTCTCTAGTGGAAGTGTTTCTCTCTATCCCCCAAAGAGCCTCTGAAAGGCTTTTAAGAGGAGGCTCGGGCTCGCTGTGATCTTCACCGGGGCCTCCCAGGTAGAGAAGGTACCGCGATGCTGTCAGCCTATCCCTTCTTCACAGACATCCAGTGGAAGAAAAGAAGTTTATCTCCCTTTTTGTTCAGTGGCCTCTCTCGCTCTTTCTCTCTCTCTCTCGCAATCTCTCTCTCTTGCTCTCTCTCTCTTGCTCTCTCTCTCTTGTTCTCTCTCTCTTGCTCTTTCTCTCTTGCTCCCTCTCTCTTGCTCTCTCTTTCTCGCTCTCTCTCTTTCTCTCTCGCTCTCTGTCTTGCTTTCACACTCACACTCTCGCTTTCTCTCTCTCCCTCTCCTGCTCTCACTTTTTCTTTTTTTCCCTTCTCTTTCTCTGTCCATCGTTTACACGGCCTCTCTCCCTGCCTGTTT
>CM059272.1:18525762-18533262 GCA_030347295.1 Setipinna tenuifilis
AAAAAGAGAGAGAGCAACATTTGCTATTTAAGACTTCTCACATTACAAAACATTTTTTTTTGTTGAAAATGTGTGTGAGTGGTAGGGAGCCAATGACTGCTTGATTACTGTGTGTGTGTGTGTGTGTGCGCACGCGCTTTTGTCTCTTGAGTGTGTGTGGGATATTTGTGTGTGCACTGTGATACAGTGCTTGTGTGTGACCAACAGGGAGTGTGTGTCTGTGACTGGAAAACAGAAAAGATTGGGTTGTGTGTGTGTGTGTGTGTGTGTCATTGATGGGATAGAGTTATCGCTCCTCACACACCACTGTAACCCATCATTGGGAGCAGTGCTGACACTTGGACACCCAAACACAACAGTGTGTTCATCTCAGACATGTCGGCGCATCACTCCTAATAATCATTAGGACAAGACTTCCCCCCTCTCTCTCTTTCTCTCTCTCTCTTTCACTCCATCCTTTTAATTGTGGCGTGTGTTCTTTCTCTCGCTCCCTTGGTGTTTCTCTCCCCCTCTCTGTGTCTTCACCCGAATTTCTCCGTTTCTCTCTCTCTCTCTCTCTCTCTCTCTCTCTCTCTCTCTCTCTCTCTCTCTCTCTCTGTCTTTCCCCCCTCCTGTTCTATCTCTCACTCACTATATTTCCTGCTGAGTGCGTTATTGACGTGACAGATAGGACTCCTCTGCTGTCCAAGCAGTCATAAAGAATACAGAGAACAAGAAATCAGACGCACTTAATCTTCCCTTCGCTCACACTTCACTTCTCTCCCTCCCTCCATCCCTCCCTCCCTCTCTCTCACTCTCACAAACACACTCTCAATCTTTTTTTTTTCCTCCACTTTTTTCTTGCTGTCAATTTCCTTTTCTCTCCTTTCATAGTGTCTATCCCCTCCCTCTATCTCGCCCTCTCACTCATGTCATATCATCTTTTTCTGTCTCTGGTCTGGCCCATGCCCACCCCTCCACCCCCCTGTTTGGGCACGGTGCTAGTATCGGGCCGCCAGTAACCTGAGCAGTTGATTATCCGTGCTGGCAGATATGTCCGCCTCTGCAGATGGGCCTGACTGACAGGGCCTCAGGAGAGACAGCGGCACAAACAGTAAACAAATGTACTAAATTTAAGTTCCGTCTGAAATCGATTCGATCTTGTTTTTCCAGGAGTGATTGTCTGAAAATCGATGGAGGTATATTTAGTGTACCTAGGCTCCAGCAGACTTGTGTCCTGGCTAAGTTTCAGGAGCAAGTTATACAGGCAGGAAAAAAAACACTCTACGAACTGAAGCTGGAGCAAGTGGAACAAGTAATTTAATTTAAAAAGTCAAGGACAAAGTAAACATTTTCTTGCTGTCACCATGGTTTGGGAGAAGCCCAGGATACAGTTTGCACCTTTAGCGGAGAAGGAGGAAGTACAATAATTCTGTTACGGTCGAAGCCTTTAACCATTAGACAGGTGCAGTTGCTTGTCACTCAAACAGAAGTCTGCGTCCGTGCGGATGCAACAGTTGGGAACAATTTACAGCAGGTCTTGGCCAGACAGTATTATATGCTCTAGGAAATGTGGGTCAGTTTGTACCAGGTTGCATCTTGGGTAGGAACAAAGGAGGTGTTTTATGTCCGTATCGAGTGGACATCAAGTAGGCCAGCACAGCCAGAGTAAGGAGATAATTCTGGTACAGGAGAGACGTGATGTTCTTCTCAACGAGGTAAAACAAAAGATGTCTGGATAGATGTCTGGAAAGATCTATTGGAAGAAGAGTTGAGCCAAAATGAGTTTAAAAAGTTCCCTTGTGAAGTGGCTCTGGATGAAAATGTCTGCCTAATGTAACGTTATGAAACTATCTGCATATCAAATATTGTCAGAAAATCCAGTAGGAAGGATCCTTTATCATAAATTGCTTGACAGCGTGGGTTGTGACTGCACGAGAGTACTACTGATGTATGAGAGTTTGGGTTGACAAAGAAGTTTGAAACTAAACTTCCTATTCTTCTCCTCTCGCTCTCGTTCTTTATTGGCATGACCGTGTCTAATATTGAAAAAGCATTAATAACGGGTTTTTTTTTTTTTTTTTTTTTTTTTTTTTTAAAGGGAAATGGGGGGGGGGGGGGGGGGGGGGGGGGGGGGGGTGTAAAAGAAACACAACTAATGTAACAAACTCTCCCCATGTCTGTCCCTCAGGCCTGTCTCTGGATAAGGTGTATGACTACAGCGAGTACTGGGAGGTGAGCCGTGGCCTGTACGCCTGCTTCGACTGCACGGCCACCATGAAGTCGGGCAACGCGGACGTGTACGAGAACGAGATCCCGGGCGGTCAGTACACCAACCTGCACTTCCAGGCCCACAGCATGGGACTGGGCAACAAGTTCAAGGAGGTCAAGAAGGCCTACGCCGAGGCCAACAAGCTCCTGGGGGACCTCATTAAGGTGAGCGAGCGAGCACGTGCGCACACACACACACACACACACACACACACACACACACACGGCCTGCCCACAAGACGGGAAGCTGGGCCCTTTGGTCATATCTCTCCATTCCTGAAAATAAGAAATCATGGGGAAAATTCCTACTGTGCTCTGAAATTGCAGCTAAAATCTCTGTATGTAACATACGTGTGTTTGAGTGTGTTACAGTACCAGCCAAAAGTTTGGACATGCTTTCTCAATCAATAGTTTTTCTTTACTTTTTTTATTTTTTACATTGTGAATGAATACTGATGAGCTCCAGCTGTGTGCTGAGTGAACTGTGGGTGGGAGGGGAGCAGCTGCAGAATGTGTTCCTTCATAATTTGAATGTCTTCAGTATTATCCTACAGTGTAGAAAATGGGAAAAAAAATTAAGAAAAACTATTGGATGTGAAACATGTCCAATTTTTTCGACGTTGGGCATTGACCCAATACAAAGGAGAATGTTATTTCTTCTATTTATGAGCCTTAGAAATAGCAATGGCAGAAATGGCAGTGTATGGGCAGGGCTTTGCGTCTCCCACAGTAAATTTGGAGCAATTATGAAGCAGCAGTGCGCCCTCGCTCCTGTGATCCCATTAGGGGCTACTCAATGGCCCAAACACTCTTTTCCTTAAAAGCAACGCTTGATGAGACACCCTCTGAGAAGTGCTTTTAATCTGCATTATGTATCTTTAAGAGGCCAGTTAGTGAGCGAGTGAGGGGGTGGGTGTGTGTGTCTGTAATTGTCTGGGTGTGTGTTTGTCTGGGTGTGTGTTTGTAAGAGAGAGAGAGAGAGTGTGTGTTTGTCTGTGTAAGAGAGCGAGAGTGTGTCTGTGTTTTGTCTGTGTGTGTGTTTTGTCTGTGTGCGTGTGTGCTTTTGCACCTTCTTTGGCTGGGCTATTGTGAGCATGACTGACCCACTGTGCCTCCTCAGCCAGTGGGAGCCTGCCATTGTGTGTGTGTGTGTGTGTGTGTGTGTGTGTGTGTGTGTGTGTGTGTGTGTGTGTGTGTGTGTGTGTGTGTGTGTGTGTGTGTGTGTGTGTGTGTGTGTGTGTGTGTGTGTGTGTGTGTGTGTGTGTGTGTGTGTGTCTGTCTGCCTGCCTGCTCTGTGGAGGGCAAACCATAAATCCCGTTGGGTCTGAGGCCCAGTGCACCTGTCCACAGTGCCGGGTCGGTGAGTGGCCTACAGGAGCGCTGCTCCGTGCTCTATAATCACAGCAAGGTGCAGAACCACAGGCTTCTCGCCGCACACTAGAGACTGATTACAGCAGAGTGTATTAGGGCTTCACACAAGAAACTGATTGTGGTGTTGGGGAATGGCACACAAGAAACTGATTCTGCTGTTGGAGGTTCAGACACAAGAGGCTGATTATGGTGTTCGGGCACCTGAAAACTCAGAGAGAGAAAGAGAGAGAGAGAGTCAGGCTACAGCTCAGCACCCAGAGCCACGGGGGGTAATCCCACTACAGTGGTATCGCAGTAGTTGTGTTCCAGAACACCGCGCGATAGGTGAAAATCTGCGATATAGCAAGACCATATAGAAAACATTTTATTTTTACAGTTTAAACCCTTTGGAGTCGCAGCTATTTTTGCACATTTTATTATATCCTCGGTGTTGGTCATTTTTGTCATAGCCATAAATATTTCTGGCTCAAGTGTTTGGTATCATTTTATTCAGCAGAACCATTGAACTGTTTTCTGAGCTTTAAATTATGCATTTGCATGCATATTAAACTAAAATAAACAAAAACCCCATCTTAAATTCTAGAACAAAAACTCTAGGCGTCCATTATGTGAGGAAAATGTGGTAATAGAGTGTCATTGAACAGTCTGTATGTTCTGCGGAACAGTTAAGTGGGTGCAGTTTTAAGCCGCTAATTTTTTGTATCAGCACACCCTGTTCTGTTGTTTTTTTCCCATGCTATCTGCTTCGTTTGTTTTCACCATCCATTGCTTTTGTTCGTCAGCTCCCGCCGGAATAAAAAAACGATTGCTTATAATGGAACTTTCTATAAATACACATATATATTTTTTGTATTTTTCAGAATCGTTTATTTTATGATCCCTGTAGGTTAAACACATAAACGGTGCATTTTCATGTTGCCAAGGACATGACACGGGAGGGTTTAGCCTTACAATACACACCCACACACTGTTTTAATACATTTACTCTGTATTGTTGAATTATTTCTGCATTTTAGTCAATATTTACATGTTACAGTTTAGCCATCATAAATTATAATATTATTGTGACAAACTTTCTTTAGCATGCATAGTGACATAGCATGCATATATTAATGAAAAAAATCTGAGAGATGGCGGGACCGCGATATAGCAGGGGATCACTGTATTTCCAGCCTCACTTTCTGTGTGTGTGTGTGTGTGTGTGTGTGTGTGTGTGGTGTGTGTGTGTGTGTGTGCGTGTGTGTGTGTGTGTGTGTGTGTGTGTGTGTGTGTTAGCTGGTTCTAACAATAACATGCAGTATATAAAATAGTACATAAATGCTTACACATACAAACCCTGTCACACACACTTTTTCTCCAGAATCTGTGTTGGTGTGTTTTCACGTCCTGATTAAGACATAAATAGAAAGTAGGAAGAAGTGTGTGTGTGTTTGTGTGTGTGTGTGCGTGCGCGTGTTAATCCACTTACTTGGCCAAAGCAACACACTGCTGAGAGCTTAGAGCGAAAAGCTTATCTTCTCTGGATGCGACAGTTCTGTCTGATCTGTCCATAATCAGTGGCATCAGGGACTGCTTGCTCTGGTCTGGCTGCCTTTATTTTGCTGGGCTTAATTAAATGATCACAGATAGTCAGCCTTTCTCCCCTCCTCTCCTCTGCCGTCTCGCCTTAATATCGTCAGCATAAAGTGGCCCTGTCTGTTTCAGCGCATCTTACACACACACACACACACACACACACACACACACACACACACACACACACACACAGCTCCCTTTTTTCTCTGCCATCACTCTTATTATGTCTGCCAGCTTGCTTCAGCTTGCTGGCATGTCCATTGTCTGTCTGTTATCCTCTCCCCACCTTTCCTAATCGACAGAGGAGACAAAAATATTCATCTGCAAATAGCAGAGTTTACACGAGGGACATTCTTTGTCAGCTACTTTCAGTTGTTTTTTCTTCCTCTGTGTCTCTCTTGTTCTGCCTCTCTTTATCCGTCCTTCCTATGTTTTTCTTCCTTCCTTTTTTGACTGGCTTGTAGGAATTTAATGCCAATGTGTAAACTTTTGTATCTGACTGACACTCTGTCTCTCTTTTTTTGTGGGAAGATTGTGTGCGCTTTATTGATGTCACTCATGTATGAAAGACAGTGGCCTAATAAAAAAAAATCCACCCCCTCCCCCTCTCTGTCTTTTCCCTCCATTTCTCCCGTTTCAGGTGACGCCGTCGTCCAAGATCGTGGGAGACCTGGCCCAGTTCATGGTGCAGAACTCTCTGACCCGTGCGGAGGTGGAGGAGCGTGCTGACGAGCTGTCCTTCCCGCTGTCCGTCGTGGAGTTCCTGCAGGGACACATCGGCATCCCCCACGGAGGATTCCCAGAGCCCTTCAGGTCAAAGGTTAGAGCCAGCATTATGGGGAATAACACAGCAGAGCTAGCAACCGTCAAACCAGTAAAATAATAATAATAATAATACAGGCCAGCATTATGGGGAATAACAGGGCAGAGCTGGCAACCGTCAAACCAGCAAAATAATAACAATAATAATAATAATAATAAATAATAATAATAAAGGCCAGCATTATGGGGAATAACATGGCAGAGCTGGCAACCGTTAAACCAGTTAAGAAATAAATAAATAAAGGTGCCGCACACTGTGGCTCTGTATACTGATTTTATTCAGGCCTACAGGGTGCGGTGCATTTTTTGTTGTTGTTGTTTTTAAAGTTTACACCAAAGTTTAGCCAGCACCTCAAAAGCACTCTTGTGTATGTGTTACTTCCTTGTTTTCAGCAGTAAAACTAGTGACACATGGGCATACAAGCTCCATACAAGCTAAAGCACAGTACAGCTATCAAGAGGCAGCTTGCAACCGCTAAATCTGTAACGTATGCTAGACGGATGGATGAACTTTATTGATTCCAAGCTGAGGAATTTAAGCTCAGCTGAGACGAGGGGAGGTTATTCCAATTAAGCGCGTAGTGACTAACCTAGCTAAGTTCAAAGTGAGTCGTAAACCTTACACAGTGACTACACTGCAGCTGCACAGGATGCATCCTGAGCGTCATGGTGCAGTAGAAGTAGACAGTAACATCTGGACCAGATGTGCCTCATGGTCCTTACTGTGTCGCTTGTGAAATAAAGCCAGCGTCACTGAGGCATAGTTCAGTCTTTTATACTTTTATAACATAATGTAACAGTGATGGGGGGAGGTGGGATTTACCCCATGAGTGTGCTTCAGGTACACCCCTTAAAATAGGAGCAAAGCGTAAAAATAAGATTCCTACGCTGCCAGTGTAAAATAATGTATTGATTACATTTAAATGCTGTTTAAAAAGCCAAGACGGCCATCTATACAGAATCTCATATCTCGGAAATGGACGCAACTTAAAATGAAATTCAGACCTGTGTCGCACGGCACTGCTGGGAGCAGCTGTCACAGGGTGAGGCAGCTCCACGGGGCAGAGAGAGAGCACAGCAGGAGCCCCCGGGGGCAGGAGGTGCTGCCTAAGGGCCTGTGATCTCCAGCCCAGATGGAGCTGCTCAGACCTGGGCAGAAAAAATATCACAGGCAGTAAGGGTTAGTCAGACAGGATGAAAGGGGGAAGGTGTGTGTGTACATGCCGTGTGAGTGTGCAAGAGAGGGAGAGGGAGAGATCAGTAGCATGCCTTTCTCTGCTTTGTATGTATGTCCATGTGTATGAGTGTGTGTGCAAGAGAACAGGGAGCATTTGTGTGTCTACTTTAAGGAGAAGGAATGCATGTGTGTGTGTGTGTTTGACAGGCTCCCTGGCCTGAGGTGCACAGCCCTGGGCTCACAAGGAGAGGATGAGGATGGTCTTGTTGCCATGGCGGCATGAGAAGTTGGAGAGTGAAGTTTTT
>CM059272.1:18540762-18558262 GCA_030347295.1 Setipinna tenuifilis
CTACTACGGTCTCTCAGCAGAACAGCATTCACGCTTGCACTCAGTCTCTGATGTTTCATGTGCTCTAACATGTTACGACCCCCGGCTCATTGGCAACGCAACATAAAGGGATACAACAAAAGCTGTTTTAAATGAAGTGTTTTATTAAACAACCAAACATGTCCCAAAGTCTAGCAGGATTTAAGGCTAAATCCGAAAAAGTTGAAGATGATAAAATGTCGGCAAAAAAGGAGTAGTCAATGTCCACCTGCCACAAAGACTGCAGGAGCGCAGTGGGTCAACACACACACGAGCACTCTCTTAGCCTTTGCATATTTCCATGCAAACAGCTGGCTAAGAACATTGCGCATCGTGTAGGCTAGGCATGCTTTTTCCCCCCCCAGCTATGTTAATGTGCACCTTGGTGCCTACCATCTGGAGTGTTGGTAAGAGGCTTGCCGTTCTTATCTTCCTGAAGCTCCTGACTAATAAAAGCATAGCCAAAAGCTACGAATTGGAAGCAATCACAGGATACAAGTTGATTCCAAAGGTGTGCCAAGCTTTAAGGGAAAGTTTCCAACCGAAGTTCAAAGCAGTGTTATCCCAGAAACATTAAAAGAGGTGTTGCAGAGGATCTCGGGCACATTTTGAACTTATAGGTGTTCAGTTCTGGGCATGCACAGCCCACGCACACCAGTGCGCAGTTTGGCATGATACCCTACACATCACATATGCGATGGAGTATGCAAGACAATTTAGTATCCCTCCTGTTACACGTGCACACTCTCTGTGTCTCTTCTGTTACACATGCACACACTCAGTGTTTCCATTTCTACACGTGCACGCTCTTAGTGTCTCTTCTGGTACACGTGCACGCTCTCGGTGTCAATCCTGTGACTCTCCATGTTGTTGCTGTTTCCCGTGCACTGTCACGGTCACAGCAAACCCTGTGTGTGCCTGCTTGTTTAGAGGGGCGATTGCTAGGCAACCTGAGTTTGGGCCACCTTGCTGTGGTGGAGATGTATCCATTTTCAGCTGACAGCCTCTGTGACACAGGGGGCTAACAAGGGGATGGGGGTGTAGGGAGGGAGGGAGGGAAAAAAGGATGGTGGGAGAGATGAGGGGAAACTGTAAGGGGAAAGGGGTAGGGGAAAGGGGGGCCTTTTGTCTGTCTGTAACAGTCATGCGGCAAATCTTTTTCCCTAGTGCTGTCTCTCTCTCACTCTCTCACTTTCGCTGTGTTTGTGTGGTGTGTCTGTCTGTGTGTCTCTGTGTCTGTCTCCTTGTTTTTTGCAGACTCTACAGATATATTTTTGCTCTCTTTCAATTTCTCTCTCTCTCTCCCTCTCCCTCCCTCCCTTATTTTGGCTGTCTGGCCTTAGCAGTCTGTTCTCTCATTTGTCGTTTTGGGGTTTTGTTTTCTATCCTGTTTTTCTGCTCTCCCAGGTGATCAGGCCCTTTGTCATGGCTGACCTATTTATCTCCTCTTTCTGCTGCTCACAGCAGAATCTCCACATAAACATAAACACTCAACATTTCCCCCATTTAAATAGTGGCTCTTCCTCTTTATAGTTTCAAAGTCATCCTCATTCATTACCCCTCCTCTCCCACATCCTTTTGTTTTCTCCATTCATTCCTGTTTGTTTATTTCCTTTTTCTACCAATCTCTGCCCTTTTGTCTTGCTCCTACTCTCTCTGTATCCCTCTTTCTTTCTCCCCCTTCTCTCTGCTCCTCTCTTTCACCACATCCACGCCTCACCGCCACCACCACCACCACCCCCATCCCCCAACTCTCTCGCCTCTATCTCTGTATCCTCTCTGTCTCGGGTGGCTGGCCAGGGCTGCTGCTGCATACTATGACTTGATTAATGATATGGTGGGCTTCTCTGCTATCTCGGGGGTGAGGGATTGGGTCATTTGGGGATGGGGGTGGGGTGGTTGATAAAAGCGTGAAGAGAAGGGATCTTCCTTTCTCTTGTCCGCAGGACAGAACCTGTTTAGAATGTACAGTGGGGAGTGCATATGACAGCAGTTTGATAAACGAGTGTTAAAGCTCCCCCCTCCTCTTTTTCTCTCTCTCCCTCCCCCTCTCCCTCCCTCCTTCTCTCTCTCCCTCCTTCCCTTCCTTCCTCCCTCCCTCCCTCTCTCCCTCAGGTGGAGCTGGAGAGGGGGAAGACGCTGCATATTAAGGCTCTGGCTCTGGGGGACCTGAACAAGGCGGGCCAGAGGGAGGTGTTCTTCGAGCTCAACGGCCAGCTGCGCTCCGTTCTAGTCCGGGATACGGTGGCCATGAAGGTACACACAGCCCTGCCTGGAGACACACACACACACACACACACACATAGACCCACACACCTACAGACGCGCGCACACACACACACAGATATATGTATATGTAGACACAGACAGTGCAGAATGCATTTGAATACAGAATACAGTGGCCATGAAGGCACACTCAGCATAACCTGTACAGTCACACACACACACACATGCATACACGCACGCACACTATTTCCGTGTATTGACAGTGTGTCTTAGTAGGACCGTATCTGTGTTAACCTTGTGCAAGTGCTTAATACCACACAGTGATGGTAATATCGGTCACAAGCCTCCAGCAAATAGTACTGTTGAACCAGGCTTACTCACCCACTCTTTCACACACACATGCACGCGCACACACACATATTCTTGCATGTGCACACACACACACACACTTGCAAATCCTGAACAAGCATTACTTACTTACACACACACACACACACACACACACACACACACACACACACACACCCACACCTGGTACTAGCTGTGCCTGTTAGCTGTTGCCTTCCTCTACCTCCTGAAGTGCCGGTGCCTTCGTGAGTCATATTTGTCTTTTAACTTCCTACAGACGCGAAGCAGAGCTGTGATTATCTGTAGCTCTCAGAGTGGCGCTGCGGCGTTATGACTCATACAGTAGGTAGCACAGAGGCCTTCAGACCACATCGCCCCACAGATAATGGCAACGCTTCGCTGCGTGTCTACAAAACCGCCAGATTTCCTAGGAAATGAAAATGCAGGAAACGCAAAGAAATGAAACCGAACGACTCTTCTCTTCTGCTGTTGAAACGTGTGTTATAAATAACCTCATGTCACAGTGTCTAATATTATTGATGGGTAAATAGGATGGTAGATAGATTGACTGACTGATGAATTGATGAATGGTTTAATGGGTGGATAGATTGGATTGACTGACAAATAGATGGATGCATGGATGACTGGATGGATTGATTGGTATTGCACATTGTTTAAAAAAAAAAGGGCCACCATGTGAACTGAGTCACATAACCAAAAGCACCCCATCTTATTAAAGGGAATTTAAAAATTACACAACTATTTGTTAATATTAATTAAAAAAAAAGTAAATAAATAATCTTTTCTTAGTGGCACACCCAACACAGTTGTGCTTTAAGACGCATGCACACACACACACACACACACACACACACACACACACACATGTACACCAACAAAGAATATTGTACCATACCACTGTGTGTTGTGCTTAAAGCAAAATAATATATTTTATCAAAGATCTCTGCAACACACGCACACTCTGACACTGTTTGCCTTGTGTCTGGCCCCTGCAGGAGATGCACTTCCACCCGAAGGCGCTGAAGGACGTGCGTGGCCAGCTGGGGGCGCCCATGCCGGGCAAGGTGGTGGAGGTGAAGGTGAAGCAGGGCGACCAGGTGGAGAAGGGCCAGCCCCTCTGCGTGCTCAGCGCCATGAAGATGGAGACGGTCGTCAACTCCCCCATCGCCGGCACCGTGGCCAAGATCTACGTCAGCGCCGACTCCAGCCTCGAGGGCGACGACCTCATCATGGAGATCACCGAGTAGAGGCCGAACTGGAGGCACCGAGGCCGGAGGGCGGAGGGGGTGGGGTGTTTGGGGTGGGGGTAGGGCCAAAACAGCATTGTCATGACATTGTTATATTGTTATGGTGTCGCCATGATGTTTTAATTGCATTGTTGTAATTGCATTGTTGTGATGTTATAATGACAGTGTAATGACATTGTTATGACAACATGATGCTCCAGAGACATTCACATCAGCACCACCTTCTCCCTTACACCCTCCCCCTCTGTGCTTAGAGCCAGTCAGGTTGGAGTTAGATGATGGGTGTTGGGGGTGGAGGAGGAAGTAGACAGATGTATTTTTGTAGATGTACTGTACAAAAGATGAGATCTATCACAGTAGCTGTTAACCACATTAACCAGGAATCAGGGGGAATTGGGGCCGGTAGATTGTTTTGTGTCAGTGTTGGTGTGTGAGTTGGAGCTTTCTGTTGTTTCTGCACTTGTTTTGATGTACCTGATCCTAGCTCCTAGCTGTAGGTTAACTGTATCTCTCTTGGGTAGGTCCATCATGCTGATGTCAATCGTGATCATGATGATTAATTAGCAATAAGGAACCGTTAATATAGTTCATTTGCTTCTCGTATTGTCCTACTTCTAGTAAATGTCCACACTGTAAGTAGCCATTAGTGCTTAGTAGCTCTTAATGTGCTAACGCGGGGTTGTGATCATCACTTAATATCACGTTTTACATGTTTTTTTTTTAAGGGTAATTACAAGGGTCTGTTATTGTCACATTGGAAACATCTCTTCTATATACATGTTCTTTGTTTTTTTTTTTTTTTAATTTTGTTGAAGGCTAACCTTTATGGGCCATTTGCAGTGAGTCAAGAAATGTAACAATGTACAGCACAATCTTCCTTCCTTTCTCTACCTCTGTCTGTTTTTCTTTTTTTTTTTGTACGGTTCTTACTCCCTCTCTCTCTTGTTAGCTTAAGTAGAGCACACCTCACTGTTGGATACCCCTGCAGTCTTAATGTTGGTTCAGGCGCTCCAGTGACTAGAACGACCCAAAAACCCACGCACGTTCCTGCACTAAATGATGTGTGTCCTTGTTCACACTTTTATTGGTCTCTGTCCATGATTGGGCACCTCAGACCAGCCGTGGCAACTTACAAGAAAAAAAAAAAATCTGAGGTGGAAATTTCTCTTCCCACATAGCTACTTGTTATGAGGCTCAAAATCCAAGTTGGGAATTTGTTTTATAGCTTGTTGTGGGTCTGGAACTTCCAATTGGGAATTTTCTCTTCTTCATCTCGTTAGGGGTCTGGAAATCAGAGTACGAAATTTATTCTCCCAGATAGCTGCTTGTTGTGGATCATGTGAAAGAAATACTGCATAGTCCCTACCTAGCGTTGAGGTGTGTGAGTGTGTGTGTGTGTGTGAGATCTGGGACCAGAAGGAAGCCCAATAAGGCCTTAGTCTATTCAGTCAGTTTGTGTGTCGCCTCAGCCATGGGTTGGACAGAACTCCTCAAAAATGATGTTTGTTTATTTGTTTGTTTTTCTCTTTTTTTCTAAATCTCACCTCCACTGTGAACACAGTATATCAGTCACACATTCCTTTCCAATGCAGAAATATTCCCTCCGAAAGTTAAACTTCCAACACACACAGAAGCACAACAGAGGAACATATATGTTTGATTGAGTCAGTGGTGGAATTTGGTGAAGATATACGCCTCTAAGCACAACACTGGGATGTAGCACAATTATTGTTTTTGGTTGGTGTTTGCGTGTGTGTGTGTGTGTGTGTGAGCGCGTGCGGGTGCACTTTTTTGCTGCCATTAGTATGAGCCGTCTCTGAGCTGGAGTCATCTGGGGTCCAGTGTTGGCTAGATATGCAAGAACACACACTCACCACGCTAAAGTCTGTTTTTGATTGATTTAGGGCTTGGCAAAGTTCTCCAGTATTGACCACATAGCACCTGCCACACCACACTAAAATCACATACATCACACACACACACACACACACACACACACACACACACACACACACACACACACACACACACATATATGCACACACACAGAAGGAATTTTGATGTTTAGATAGCAGTAGCTCTAAATATTATAAATTCAGTCACACTCGTGAGAAGAGCTGCTTTGACTACTACGCTGGTCTGCCCCGGCTCTGTCTTCTGGCTGTGTGTGTGTGTGTGTGTGTGTGTGTGTGGTACAAGCTGGATTAATTCTGAATTTTCTGCCTCTGTGATCCCGGCTCTGTTCAAAGGGGGGGTAAACACAGTTCCAGACCAGTACCAGGTTACACACACTCACACACACACACACATGCTGCATCATTACATAGAGTGTGTGTGTGATCAAACGCCCTGTGGGCGCAGAGATCAGAACACGATACAGCAGAGCAGTAATCATTACAGTACACTAATGGAGTGTGTGTGTGTGTGTGTGTGTGTGTGTACATTGGCTGATAATGTAAGGCTGGAAATGTGATTAATCTCCACCCAGAGACACGGTAGAAATGATACAGGAAATAGGCTCTGTCTCATCTCTCTGACATCTTGATTTGTCTGTGAAGTTTTCTCGTATCTTTTTGTTTTGATAACTGGAATGTGAAGATATGCAACTACTAATCCAGCAGCTAACAGCTTGTTCTGTTGTCATGCAAAGAAATGTTGGAAAATAAAAATAATAATAATAATAAAAAGAGGATAACAAAAAAGTTTTTGTCTGATGTCTCCTTCCTGATAAACATGTTTTTTTTCCTTTTTCATTCACACGCTCGCTCTCTCTCTACTGCTCACTCTTTCTCTTTTAGACACATACACACACACACACACACACACACACACACACACACACACTCCAGCTCAAAGTGGTGTTATGTTGGGAGATGATTAGACAAGCATGAGTCAGTCTGATGGCTATAAAGAGAGATTTATTTAAAAATAACGGCGACCGGGAGCCAATAACGGCGGCTATGTGAGCGTGACAACAGACCAGGCGAGGCCACCGCTGTGCTCCGCTTTCATCCAAAAATTGAAAATGGGGGCGATCGATATCCATAATCGCGTCACCTCCAGCAGCACCAGCTAACAGATCGGCCCGGGTGCCTCCTCGGTGGGGGGTGGGGACGCATCGATCAGCCCTATTATTGCTTTGCATCTCACACACACACACACACACACACACACACACACACACACACACACACACTTGCTCTCAAACACGCAATTTTACCAGCTTTGTCTCTCACACACTTGCTTTCTCAGTCACATTGGCAAACACACTTTCGCCAGCTCTGTGTTACACACAAACACACACATACACACACACTTGACTTCTCTTAATCGCACCGGAAAACACACTTTTACCAGCTCGCTCTCTTACACACTCTCACTCGAACTCCCAGTCATACATTCTTATACACACACTGGCAAACACATTTTTGTCAGCACTGCCAGTGTTCATGACAAAGCAAGAGCAGCAAACACAATTTCATCAACTCTCTCTCTCTCTCACACACACACACACACACATTCTCACACCCCATAGATGGATAAGGGCAAAGTGATGGGAGTGGTGCCAGTCATTGATTAAACCAAATCTGAGTCCACAGTAGCCCCACATGCACTTACAGTGCTTAAAAATACACACACTTATGCACACACACACACACACACACGCTGGAGTGATGGATGTCTGGATGCGTAGCTACTATACGTTAGATGGAGGCGTGTGTGTGTGTGTGTCAGTGCTGATGGATGGCTCTGAGTGTATGATGGACTGCCTGAGGGTGTTAAGTTAGGCAGCTGGACCATACGGCCATGAGTGTGTGTGTGTGTGTGTAGGGGTGTGCCACCGAATGAGAGAAATGGAGTTGGGGACATTTGCTCATATAAGGAGGAAGGATGAATGTGTAAAAATATTATATGCCCTTTTCTCCTGTTAAATGATCTGCTCTCCTGTGTGTGTGTGTGTGTGTGTGGGTGGGTGGGTGGGGGGCGGGGTGTCTGTCTGTGTGTGCTTACTCGCACAAGATGAATTTGTAGAAAGAACCACCTCTAGTCTTTCCACAATGACTGCTTGTGTGTGTGTGTGTGTGTGTGTGTGTGTGTGTGTGTGTGTAATTTCACTGCATGTCCCACTCTACCCAGTATGTCTATGCAGGTGACAATAAAACATCCTTGTATCCTTGTGTGTGTGTGTAAGAGGGTTAGGAATATTGCAAGATATGAGAATCAGATAATTCTCTCTGCAAGTATTGAGCTATTTGTGTGTGTGTGTGTGTGTGTGTGTGTGTGTGTGTGTCTGTGTTCAAGAGCGCATGAAGGATTGTGTATAAAATGGCATGTTTGACCTTGTATGGATGAGAGGGTGTTGTGTATGTGAGAACAGGTGAGGTTGTGTGTATATGGGCATAAGGGTGTGTGTGCTACTTTGTAAGTGTGTGTGTGTGTGTGTGTGTGTGTGTGTGTGTGTAAGTGTGTGTGTCTAGTGCGCATGGTAAGTGGTGAGGAGTGTCGGCTGCCAGTGCAGTCTTATCTGCAGACGCTCAGATCAATGCGCTCTCGCAATCTCGCTTCCTCCATCGGCTTTTGTTTAGCACAGGCTCTCAATCCCCTCTACTCATCCCTCTGTGTCCATCTCTCTTTCTCCCTCTTTCTCTCTTTCTCTCCCTCTCTCTCTCTCTGTCTTTCTCCTTCTCTCTCTCTGGCCACCATCTCTCCTCTCCTCTCCTCTAAGCCTATTTTTATGTCCATCTCTCTGCCTCTTTTTCTCTGTTTTCCTTCTCTCCGTATCTGCGTCTCTTTCTCTTGCGGCCCATGTGCATATTTTCCATCCTCTCTCTCTCTCTCCCTCTCTTCATCTCTTTTTCCTTTAATGTCTGTGTTTTTATCTTTATGTCCATCTTCCTAAAAATGAAGGTGAAGAAAGATTGTTCTAATGCACCTCGATAGCTATTGTGCAAGTAAGTTGGTGACTTCAGCAACAACCTAAAACTCATCAACATGTCCATTTTTTAACCATTCTATTATATCGTAAAACAATGCTTTATGTGTAAAATACCAGAATTGCCCTTTAGCACTGCAGAAGGCATTTGGACTGAGTGGAGGTCTGCACTCTCCTTCCAGGTTTCCATCTTATCTTATTACCCCACTTCACCTCAGCTTCTGACTTCTCTGCTCTCCTCTTCTCTCTCTCTCTTTTTCCTCACAGACATTCTTTCTGTTTTTCCTTATCTCTCTCTCTCACACACACACACACACCCACTCACACACACAAATAGACACACACTGTTATTTTTCTCTCTTTTTCTCATTCTCTCTCTGTGACTCCTGTACTACTACATCATGTGTCTACTAATTTCTCTCTCTCTCCCCTCTCTCTCTCTACCCCCCCCCCCCCTTTCTATCTCTCTCTCTCTCCCCTGCCCCCCCACCCTCTCTCTCCCCCCGCCCTCTCTCTCCTCAACTCCCTAGTGTCCCCATCTCTAGGCAGAGCTGCTCGTCCTCTTCTCTCCCATCACTGTTAACTACACTCCGTGTGTTTTGACCCTCTGCTGCTCCCGTAGGTGCAGTAATACATAATGCTATGAATAACCAGAGAGCAGAGCATGCTTGAGCATCACCAGTTAAAATATGCATGACCCTGGGGGTAACTAGACACCCTTCGTCCTCGCTTACCACACTCCCCCGGGGGCTTGCTGATGGAAAACCGAACCCGGATTGATGACACAGCCGCTCGCCAGGCCCAAACCAGAACGTCATCTGGGCCGAACCCGCTTGCCTGTGATGCGGGTGTCAGAAAGCCACTCCTGGTCCGTTGCCCTTAGCAAGGAGAGGGAGGGTGTAGTAGGGGCTATGTGAGCTGATGGCCAAATGAGGAGAATGAGATCATGTCTGAATAGTGTGTGGTCCCACACACACACACACACACACACACACACACACACACACACACAGACACACAGTTGGGGCAGATATTCTGCATGCATCCATTTTCTAGACATGTCTGACCTTTCTGACAATAGCCCACCGCCGTGTGTGTGTGCATTGCTGTGGAAGATATGCACACATGCATTACATGAATAAATTAGCCATCAGAGTAGCTTTTCCTGGTTGTACTGTATGTATGCAACCATGTTTTTTTTAACGACCTAGCCATCATTTTTAGCTTCTATAAAGAGTATCCATACTATAATAATATAATATAATATAATATAATATAATATGATATGATATGATATGATATAATATGAGTCATTCCATTGTGTATTTGTATGTTTTGTTTTCTCCTCGTTGTTTGTGGGTGTCTCTGTGCACAGTGTCATGGCTATTTCATATAACGAAGACAAATGTCTAATTGGTTCCATTATGTGCAGCACACACACATTCATTTGGGTTTTTTCAGTGGCCTGGAAGGGTACACACAATTCCTGCTGTCTGCCTGCTGGAGCTTGTTATGAAAATGTATAATGACCAGTGTCCTTGTAATAAGCTAAGTGTGTGTGTGTGTGTGTGTGTTCTGGTCTCTAAGTGTGTGTGTGTGTGTGTGTGTGTGTGTGTGCATGCACATCATCAAGTTATTTGTGTAACATTAGGTTATGTGTCTGTGGAGCAGGAGAGAGAATATTGATGAATAATATGAGAATGTTAACAGCGGCTGAAGCCTTTAGCAAATTTGCAGCAATGTCAGTTCCAGTCACTGCTGCTGCTGCTGTGTGTGTTTGTGCACATATTTTGTGTGCACATGTTTGTGTGTGTGTGTGTGTGTGTGTGTGTGTGCACCACTCGGCTATTTGTGTGTGGCGCTAGGGGAGAAATACAATATTGATGAATTATATCAGAATGTTAACAGCTACTGGGGCCCTTAGTGGGTTGCGGTGATGCCAGTTTCTGTCGTTGCTGCTGTTTGTGTGTGTGTGTGTGTGTGTGTGTGTGTGTGTGTGTGTGTGTGTGTGTGTGTGTGTTAAAACAAATGACTGAGGCCTTTAACCCCTCGGAGAAAAGCTGCAAAGTCATGCATCTATGCTTTGGCTGATTTGTATTCTTAACAGCAAATACAGTGTCCAAGTTTAATCCCATCTTCAGCAAACATGCTGCAATGTCTGTTTCTCTCATTGCTTTATTGAAACTTTTAAAGGTTGTTGTTGTATAAATTGTGGAATACTTTACCTGCATTGTAGGCTGGGTCTTATGCAATTGTTGAAGTTTTGTACCTCCTGACCACCAGGGCAGTCTGTCCTAGTGGATATAGGTATCTCTGTTGCACATGCCATAGACCCAGAGCTGTGTAAAAACACCATCCAGCCAACTACACTATTTGCTCGGCACAAGTGGGCCGATTTGTCTGCGTGATCTATACCAGACATACAGCACTGAAATGCTTGATGGCTAAGCAAAACCTCATGGTTTATTTCATAGATATATATACAGAATATATATATAAATATATATAACTTTGGTTTGTTTAACCTATTTAATTCAGAGAGTCTGTCTATTAACCTCTATACAAAATTCAGTGCTTGTTATTGTTAAAAAAATGGCTTCACTAGCGGCAGTCATAATAATGACAGAGAGACAAGGGGGTTTCTTTTAAGATAAAAAAGCAAACCAAAGACACACATATTCACCGTATTGTGCAAGACCTTATTTTACCCTTACTTCACGATTAACTGAATTCCCCCAATATAATCTCACAATTACAAGTTATCCATAGTACATTAGGTGTTGTATATTAATTATGATCTCAATATCATTTGCTTAGTGTAGGACTTATAAGGTGGTAGTATAACACAGCCTATTTATTCCTGGTAATAGTTATCAAACCACAAGTACTAATAGTGTACAAATAACTCAATTAATTTTGTGTAGTGCAGAATATGTTCCCTATTCTAAATCTGGTCTCTTCTTCATATTTACCTTCCAAGTAATTTGGCACTTGTTAACCTCCATGTGTTCCCTAATTTGAAATTTCCTCCTCTTAAAAAATGCATTAGAGCACTCAATTACCTTAACACAGCAAGGTTCGCCCTAACACAAATATCTTTTTAATTAATAAATATAACACACAAATCTAAATTCAGGTATTTGCTTTACTGTCACAAGCTCATGAGTGGGTGGGGATGCAAATGCAAGACTCAAACACAAAACTTATAATTTAAAAAGCAGCTTTATTTACATGGAAACTACAGAGATACAACAGCAGCCAGAAATGTGTGTGAACAAGCAGATCTGCTTTTTGCTTGGCATGTTTTTGGGATGAGCCCCACAGGAAGACCCCCTTTTTTTGAGTCTGCTGAAAATGGCATGGGGGATAGATCCAGAGGATGCACGGATGTTCAGTGTTTTCCGCTGGAAACTCCATGCATCCCCAGCAGTATGCATGCCACCTCCACCATCCCTGCCCTCTCTCCCTGCCACACCAACTGAAGCACGTGCTCCTCCGGTGGCCAGATCTCCCTGTTCCTCTGTGGTCGACTTGTCAGACCTGACAGCACAGCTGCCCAGCACTGAGGACGTCATGCTGCCCAACCGCCTGCCACCAGAGAGCCTCGAGCGTGCCTGCACACCTGACCCTGTCCCCTCAAAACGGTCTAAAACAAACACACACACTCTTGTGTGTAAAGGGTCACACATACACTCCAACTCTAGAACTCCAGCTCTCCAGCCATCCATTTGTTTTGTTTAATTTTGCCTTACACATTACTCTGATTGCGCTACATTTTCATTTCTCAAGGCTCCATTTATACTGGCTGTATATTACCTCAATGTTTAATTTCATTCATTTAATTTGCAATCAAGTGTTCATGTCGTGTTTGCCCTGAGCCAAGCACTTGTAACATAATAATACCACCAATAACTCAGTGTCAGGTGATGTTATTTTTATTGCTCTTTCAATAACAAAGGTACTGTATTAACAGGCCAAAGATGGGCTGTCCTGCGGACGGCTATGTTTTTATTTCCTGACCGTCACTGTCAGCCACCTCAGCCTTCACTGACCCTCTCCCTAGGCACAGCCAATAACCCAGCCCCCCTTCCCACCACATCCTATTCAGCTCTGAAGGTCTTGGCAGAACTGCACATGTGAAGGGAAGCTTAAATGATCATGAGCATCGTTTGCATTCTGTAGTTGTATTAAGTTGGGTCCTTGGCACGCCACCTTTTCACCTTCTTATTCCACTCCACCGTTTCTTTAATGTCCTTTATTACTGCCCTCCGATTCAGTTTGTTCTCCTTTGGCCTTGCCTCCTCATCGAAATACCACACATCACTGGCAGCATTAACGTCCAGAAAACACACTTTCCTCTCAACATTCTCTGGCTTCTGGGGAAGAGTGCTCCATTCACCAGTGGCCTTCACTGCCTTGATGCATCTGTTCAAGTGAAAAAACACCTCCTTATACCTTTCGGCATTTTCTCGCATCTCCTGATGCATCTGCCGGGCAACCTGCTGGTTTCTTCTGGCCCTTTTCAGGCATCTAAGCCTCTCCTCCTCTTGCCATTCCCACAGCTTCTGCTTTGTGGTGAGTCCACATCCCAAGCAGTTCAAAAACTGTGTACGCCACCACTGCCTCTCTCTCCCTCTTCTTCACAGTGCAAAACATTGTGAATTCTTTGTGATCTGTAATCTGTAAACAGAAAGACGAGGAGAGATAAGTCACACAGGGACTACCATATGAATGCCATTAGAACTGCCCAAAGTGTGAAAAAAGAATCACTATGACACTACTATTTGCAATATTAAATGTAGAATATTCAATATTTGAAAAAAAAAAAACATGCAACGGTTGATGTGAAATTTCCAAAATAAAATTGTGATTAAAAGAGAAAATCTTACCCCGTCAAGTCAGTGCTGCTCCGTTTACCAAATGTGGAAATAGTGTTTTCAAACGTCAACCACTCTTTTGGAAGGTGTCAGAAACTATGCTAACCTACTGTTAGCTTCGCCCTATTTGGTGACAACACATGGTCCGCTATAATTTCGAAACCTTCAACAACCCACGTTTAACTTCATAGAATTCCGTAGGATATTAAGCAAAAATACTCAAGCGTGCATGAAAAATACTATTTACTTGCACTGTATTCTGTGCATTATTTATACAGGGGTGAAAGTCGGCCTGTAGGCTACCTATGGCCTGGTGGCACGCATACACATTTTAAACACAACTACGAACGTTATGTCAACTGAAATAGCACGATGTCTTGATATCAACCGATTCGAACTGCTCTGAATTACCTCTGAACTAACACAAATACTGCTGTAAGGCCAGCGTCATCTTACACCAATATTCACCTGCCAAATTATGAGATTAAATTTAACGCCAAGGCTAATAGGAACGTTCGTCCGCACTTCGCCACGTGCTGCAAAATATTTGCCTTAATGTCAACCAGTCGCATTCATTCTTCACCATAGAGCTAGCGATATTTTTCCAATTACCAAAACATGTGAGGACAAGAATACATTGAAACATTCAAATATGAGATCATGAAATTGTAATGTGTCATTTATTTTATTTATTAGGGACCATGATTTTAAACATAAATGTTAAACATCTATGTTTTTACATAGATGTGATGTGATGCATTCAGACGTGTGTTTTGAAGCAAGACAAAATTGCAACTGAGACACCCACATCCTTTCCCGCTGTCAATTGTAAAATACACACCTCATCAAAATCTTAAGATGGGGAAAATTGCAAATACTCTCATTTTGCGCATTTGGATCATAAGATTGTAATAGGATCTTCGTAATGTAAACAGAAGAAGCAAGACAAAGAGACAAAGACTAGAAAGTAGGCAAATTATTGAAAACTGCACTTCAACTTAAACAGGCAAACCATAGACATTATATCTGGCAGAATCTGTGCAAAAATCTGGCTTTCATATCTTTTTCTGTCCTGACCTACAGGGTAAAAAAATTGTCTTTTAACCTGGCAAGTTTGTGGAGCTGTCTTAATATATTTTGGAGCTTATAAAGTGTTTTTTTTTTCAAGATTGTGGAGTTGCACAAGTAAGGCCTCTTGCAAACCCCTTCGCTGCCTGTAGATTTCATTTTCTGAAAAGATTTTGAGGGATTATCATCAAAAAAGTGAAGTCTAGAGCCTAAAATTACCTGTGCTAAGATAGAGTATCCAAACGACTGTCTGTGAAGACACAGGATAATCCTTAACATAAATTAAGGCCCTTACTGCATAAGACAGCATTTGCAAACACGGGACAATGAAGTATTCCCTCACTGTAACAGAGAGCAGCTGTCTACAAACTGATATTTTTTGACACGGTTATTATACTGTTACAACCCTAACTGAAATACTTCCCATATGCTAATTGTTCTCAACTACAGGGAACAAATTTCTTCATGAGTGACTTCATCATCACTATTAACAGAACCAGAGGTGTCAATCCAGGGAATAAAAACCCCTCCATTTATTTTTTCTGCCTGCACACTTAGAACAGTGTCTGATTATTTTAGTGCTTAGTAGGATCAGCTGTTTCCGGAAAATGGTTGGGTTAAAAGTAGGGTAGGCTATGTTTTGCTATAGCTCTTTTACTGTCTAAAACCCACCAAGGTTCAAAGCTGCCATGAATTGGATGGTGGAATAGCAAATACACTGTACACAGTAAAGCCAGTTTTTTTTATCGGCATGAGCTGAGAGGCTGCCGACCTAGAAAGTGAAAATTGACATCTTCAAGCTGAAATAAAATTGGATGGACCACTTAACTTCTTGAGAAAGTTGTTATTGTCATAAGAGACAAAGGTTGAGCTATTTAGCCACAGTGATGATAAGTGTATTTTAAGGAGTGAAGGTGAGGCTTTCAGACATGGTGGACATGGTATGCTCTGGGGGTATTTTACTACTAGTAGCACTGCTACATTGTACAAAGTGGATGAAGATATGAAGAAGGTGGACTACCTCAAAATTATTCAATTTCAACAGCCAGATGGTTTACCTTTGACACTATTGGGTGCTACAATGGGATAATGACCCCAAACATGCATTAAAAATGGCATTGGAATGGATACATATGGATAAAGCAGGCTAACGGTAAACTTCTGTAATGGTTTTCCCAAAGCCCTGACCTCAACCCTATTAATAACTATACACTATGCTTAAAAGCATGGTCCGTGCCAGCAAATCAAACAGTTTGAATGCAGTGTACCAACTCTGCCAAGATGAATGGTCAAATATCCAGCCCAAGTTATGCCAGAAGCTTGTTGATGGCTACAGAAGACATCTGGTCAAGATTGAACTTGCTTAAGATCATTTAACCAAATATTAGTGGAGATGTATGTATATGGTTGAGGCTGTATGTATAATTTTGACGCTGTGTGAATTAAACAAAATCCAAGATAAATATAAACTTGTGCATCTAATTTTTTGTTTATGAATCATCACATTTGTATGTTTTAGGTCATTTTTTGCTATTATAGTGCCAAAATTCCAAAACAAGATATTGAGTGTAGTGTAATGACAAGCAATGCTTCAAATATTCATTGGTGTGTAACATTTTAATGTTTTAACTTTTAAAAAAGTTTTATAAGATTTTTGTAAGACTGCATATATGATGTGCACCAAATTTCTTGACAATTGGATTAACGCCCTCAGAGGAGTTAGTTTACTTTCGCTTTCTGTTCTTTATGGAATTGCATAAAATGTGACCAATGAAAAGGAACATGGCCTAATGTGTTTCATGCGGGTTATCTCAGGGAATGTGGAGAAACAGGAATTGTGTTTCTGTACCTTATCATTTTGTAGTTATTAGCCAAAACGTAATTTTTGGAAAGTAGAACACCTCTATGGGACACAGTTGCAGTAGTGATGCTACAGTACAAGGCAAATCTGATGCAATAATGACTTTCTTCAGCCAAGATACTGGCGATTCAAAACCTTAATTTTTACCACAATTTTACCTAGGTGGTGCCATATGCCAAATTAAAATTTTATTCACGATTTATTCAAATCTGTTCATGATGTGTTGTGTCGAGTTAGCTTGCTAACAGACAAATGGGCAGCGAAAACATAACCTCATCTCAACTTGGTTTGAAAAAGACCATGTTTGTGAGAGTGATTATGTTGTTAGGTATGACTGTCCACCTAACCAGCTCAGCGACAGACCAGAGCCGCAGTTAGAGCTAGTCATGGGACGAAGAAGAGCCAGCTGTGGGCCAAAGGCAGCTATGAGGGGTTAACTGTCCTCATATTGCGGTAAAGGCATAAGTGAGGGAAGATGGCTCCCATAGCTCCCATACATAAAATAAATAAATAAAAAATAAATTTGACATAGCAGATAGCAGTGTGTTCTGGACCAGAACCAGCTGTTTGCTGGTCTCAGAACCAGCTTTGTTCCGGGCAAGGACTAGCTGTGTGCCAGAGGTCGGCAGCTAAGAGGGGTTAAGTGGCCATCATTAAGAGCCTTGTCATTTGTTGAAGGTAAGACAGCGAAGATGGCTTCAGTAGCAGATCCTGCTTAGACAGAGCCCAGCTCTAACTTGGCGCCAGCCTGCCCTGGACCATATTTTGGCCAGATGCATAAGAGAGTGGGCTTGTGTTAGCAGTCTGACCCGCCATCATTACGCACCCCCCTCAGTCCCCTGCACTAGCCGCCAGCCCATAACAAGGGATTTAACAGTGGCCCCTAACAAGTGGTCATCCA
>CM059272.1:18563262-18580762 GCA_030347295.1 Setipinna tenuifilis
CTAACTATGCTATAGTTCTGCTACAAGTTAAGTTGTCGTTGACAGCTTAGCAAAAAAACACCAGCAGTTTTCCAACAACACTGCTGTTTGTATCATACAGAAACCCCAAGATGCTAATTAGCTAGCTAGCTACACTCAGATGTCTCGTTAATAACACGGGGATGTTGAGAAGCTGCAGATATTTTCTTTATCAGCTATACACCAAGTTATAGGTTTTACAAATGCGCGTTGTTCTGAAATCCATAAATTATCGGTATGGTTACCAAACATGTAGCAACTTGACTGCTGTTAGCATTCCTCTCTTTGCACTTGCTCAGGGATAGCACGTTTTCCATGGCATCACTAGCAGTCGAATAATGTCTTCATAAACGTCTTACTGAAAGTCTTCATTCTACAGAAGCCAGATGTCAAATAGCCTTGTATACAGGCGACCATTTGCTGTTTTTTGTCCACAGTCACCCGAGTTAATTGAGCACCTCAGGAACACTTCGTTTTCCCAGAGGAATTAAGCTTTTCATCAAAGGTTTCCTTTTGACCTGAAGTTAATATTGTCAGGCTTGTTCTTCATCCGAGTATAGACAGACAGACAGACATACATTCACATTCACAAGATGAATTCAATACATTGAATACAAATTTAGAAATGTGTATAATATTTTAACATCTCCCTCTTCCCGTTACGTGGTTAGGCCACCCTGACCCCCATAGAAGCGGGCAAGGTTATAATATAGGCTATCAGTAAATGTGTATATATATGTATATATATATATGTGTGTGTGTGTGTGTGTGTTACAGACATGAAGCCGTTATTCCTGTTGGCAGTGGCCCTGGTGTCACTATGTGCTGTGCATGGTGCGGAGAAGAAGAAGTTGCAGATTGGCATCAAGAAGCGCGTGGAGAACTGCCCCATTAAGTCTCGAAAGGGGGACGTGCTCAACATGCACTACACTGTAAGTGCCACACGCCTGAAACAAACCCTCATGCTTTGCCCATTCAGCTTTGGGTGTGTGCTTGGATTCCTCTGGGCTTTCTACATTAGCACTTGCTTGAGGAGAAACTACAATCTAGTGTGTGTGTTTTTTTTTGTATTGAGATGTGGACAGAACTGATCAGATATGTGTTAATTTGTGTTATGTTTTCAACGGAATTGGCTAGATGTGTGTGTTGAGTTATGCTGTGGACCGGTGTGTGTGTGTTTGTGGTGTGTGTGTGGTCACTTTTATGGGGTTGTGAAAATATTTTCTGTGGTACGGAGTGAGCAGAGTGCGTCAGATATGTGTGGATTTACAAGTGTGTTGTTTCTGTGTTGCCAGGGCAAGCTGGAGGATGGGACAGAGTTCGACAGCAGCATCCCCAGGAACCAGCCCTTCACCTTCACCCTGGGCACCGGACAGGTCATCAAGGGCTGGGACCAGGGCCTGCTGGGGTGAGTGGACCTTTTTCTGGGGGCTGGGGAACCCACACATTGCCAGTTCTTTCTGCTGCGATGAGTGAGCTTGTAACAGGCCAGCGGTACTTTTGGATACAATGTCATACTGCGCTTTTTTTATTGTTTGTCCTTAACATCTATGGTAAATATCTCAAGTTCAAGGAATGAGGTCAAGTTTATGGGTTGTTCTTCTTTCAATCTGAAGGTTTTATAGGACAATTTCTCCCATGCTAATAAAGGATGTGTGTGAGTGTTAGTATGTGTGTGTGAGAGAGAGAGTGAAAGAGGCCAGCACTACCATGACAGCCAGCACAAACTAGTGCAGCACAGTGGGACACGTGTTATGTGTGCTGTAGAAAGACGAGACTGGCAGGACTCTAGTGCAGATTCTCTTGTGTGAACACACTTGTCTTACTCACTGTGAGGAATGATGGTGAATCATGATGACCATCTAGATTGCAAAACAGCTTGAGTGCCATTTTGAGAGCTTAACTGCAGTTAGGTGGATCAGACAGACCAAGCTACAATCCTGCTGTAATCAGAACCCCCACGAAGCAATGGAGTATGGGGGTTAATATCTCATTCACACAAATAAACACAGGACGGTATTATCTCTACTTACCTTTCAAAGATTGTCTGTGTTGAGATCTGATGTTTTTTTTCCCTTATCATGTTAAGCTTTTGTTGAACAGTTGAAGCGAGACTTTGGGACACCACCCACAGTGGCAGGCTAATTCCCTACTGAAGCTGTTGACATTTGTTTACATTTCCCATGTAGACAGAATGTCACCAATACCATGTAGCATTTTGCCCAAATCTGTCAAAAATATATTTTAGAAGAAAGATGTTTTCTGTTTAAAATTTGAGTGTTTGTGTAGTTTCAACATATGTGAAGACCAATAGTCAATGAAACATGGTGATTTTCTGGTCAGATGTGGCTCTCATTCACTCACCCTCATTGGGGTCTTTGCTGTCTGCTGAGGTGTGAGATAGTAGACTAGTGATGTGAAGTGACATGTTGACACGATGAGACTTGTCTTAAGTGGAGTGTGTATAATGATGTGTGTTGTAGTCTGCAGCATGTGTGTATAGTGATGTGTGTGTGTCCTTTTCTGCAGGATGTGTGAGGGAGAGAAGAGGAAGCTGGTCATCCCTTCAGAGCTTGGTGAGTGAGCATGTTTACACCTCAGTACACCTTCACTACCAAAGACCTTCATGCATACCCAAGCTGTGGGCTAGCCACTGTCATGGGAAAATTACTGGACAAATTTCTAGACTCTTTGGCAAAATGCTGTGATGGGTGAATGCTATAAACAAATGGCAGTTTTTACCTATAGAATAACCAAAAACATAAAATCTCAAATTTGTCCTTAAAACAAAAACAATTAATTTAGGTACACCTAGTTATTCAAGATGATTGATGGGCAGGTTTAGAGTGCAACACTTCTACAACTTATTTAGTAAATAGCTGTGAGAATTCCTCTTTGACCAAAATGTGTTGCACACTTGTTCTGTATAAGCATGACGCCCTGGGTAATGTGTTTTTAGTTTTCAGTATGTGTGTTAAATCAGATAATGCAACATGTCTGCTTTGCTGTTTCTGTAGGCTATGGAGACAGAGGAGCACCCCCTAAGATCCCAGGTAAAGGACACGAATGCTCAGTGACATGATGAAGTGGCACCACACAAGGACATTAATGCTCACTGGCACCTCATAAACACAACTCAGCTCTGCTTACTGCACCACCAGGACTCTCACCGGGGCGGGGGTGGGGAAAGTAATCGTTGTCATTAAGGCCATGGTCAGATTTAGCACAGAAATGGTCACAAGGACACTACAGCCATCTAAAGGTCTCTAGAGAGGCAGCTGAATCAATAGGAGCTTGCCTGATTAAATGTTCATTGTGTGCATTTTCTGTTGTTGTCCACCAGGTGGCGCCACCCTCATCTTTGAGGTGGAGTTGCTGAGCATTGAGAGGAGATCTGATTTATAACTGCAGGTCTGAGGCGCTCCTCCCCCCCAGTCGCGGTGCCGCCACCTCCATCAGCTCCAGCTCCTCCTAGTTCTGCCCGCCACCACCCACAACCCCCCGGTCAGGCCTACACACACCCAGCCTGTTCAGGGGGTGCAAGATGGCGGCCGCCAACTGGGGAATTGGAATCAGTTTCATCGGCACCACTGCAGTTCAGTCCGCCACTGCAGCAGCAGCAGAGACTCCTCTGACACATACACCATCAATGTTAGCGTGTTGCTAATATAAGTTTCTGTTGGCAAACACCTGACTGGAAAAATAACACTGCAGTAACAGGGGTAATTCTCTGCGCACCATCATCTTTATTACCTCTTGACCACCTTAATACACACATACATAATTTGGACTAAATATAAAACGGTTGTCTTTTGTAAAAGCATCGAGATCAGGTCAGCAAGGGTTCAGGTTTTAAGTTCCTTTTGTTGAAAAGGTCCTGTGTTCCTACTCGATTAAATGTTTGATTTACAAACCAGTAGTGTTGCCTTTTTATGTTTCCTTACAAGCCAAAGTTACTCTGGCTACTAATGCTCCTATTTAACATCTTACATTATCATTGGTGTCATTCTACCCATGCACATACACCTTTTATAAAAATGTAACAAAATTGGCAAATCCTCTCTGCGGGTATTGCTGGGTCTGGACGGACCATCTGTATGACTGCCACCATTCCATTTTTACCAAGTTGACTCAATCATCTGAGTACAAAAGCATAGAGAGTAGACACAAGAAGTGTTGCTTTGAATTCTTGTGAATGGAAGTATAGCACCAAAATAAAACAATCCTACGGCTCCACTACAATGCCCTACTGAACACTCAGATGATACTCAGACAGCAACTGTGCAGGGGATGCCTCTGGCTCAGATACTGACAGCATACTTGGGCCCTGGTTATATGAAGCTTGACACACCTGGGGTTAGAGTACATGGATTAGGACTAAGTTAACTGAGGGTAATATATGTCCTAACACAAGAGCCTAATGGATTTACCTTCCCTGCAGACCTGGCAGTGGGATCTTATATTAGAAGCTTTACGTTTTAGCTGAATCCCTGAATGAACAACTGTAGTGTACTCAAGTGGTCTCCTGTCAATGTTGGACCCGTAGAATCATCCTAACTCAATCCCAAACAACTCTGACTTTAACAGTCAACATGGCCTTTCCATCTAATTGGAAACATCATGTCATATTCAATACTACTTCCACGGTTGCACAATTGGTGTAATGGTTGTCCATACAGTCTCAAAACAAAACAATGGAGTGGTACATGGTACATGGGACTGGCCACAACTGGACCTTGATGGTAAAAGTTACATTATTTGAGGCAAAGTGGACCCTCCCATACTTGTAGGTGGGTGGGTGACAGACAGACAGACAGGCAGTATTAACACTGGCTTAAGCGTTTGGTTTAAATGCCAGCAGCCAGTAGACACCTGCTAATGCAGCGTTACTGAAGCTAAGTAGCTGTATGCTTGGCCAGTACTTGGATGGGAGACCTGGGAACACTGAGTTGTGCTGGAGGTGGTAGTGGGTGACCAGTAGAGGGCATTCTTCCCCTACGGCAATGATTGATTTCACCACCTTAAACCACATGGGTGCCATCCTCATTGTGGTGGTCTTGCTGCTCATAGGTGGTAGCGTTGTGTAAAATGGGCAAAAAACACTGCATATAACTACTGCATAATAACTAGTTTGCTTAGCTGGACTCACCACTAAAGCATGGTTGCTGTCTGAGTATACATCACACAAGCAAAGACACTAAGAACTAACTGCAGAACCTACAGTACAATCACCTTTGTCTCTTAAGATGCAGTACGTGGAAAGCAGGCTTCTAGATGTAATGATGGAATTCAAATGAGTCTTAAGACTGTTTACAAATGTTCCATTTGGTTTAGCAAATGATGACTCAAAATCACAATTGGAAAATGTTCCTAAATAACATCATCAGCCTCTCCTTTTTTTCTTTCTTTTTTTTCTTACTTCAACCTTTACCTCTTCCTGTACCCCTTTCAGTTTCGCCTTCAGCTGCTTTGTAACTGTAAGACAATGAAAAACATAAAAATAATGTGACATTTACGGAACAGAGAGAGGACTGGAGACTGGCCCAGCTTGACATAAGTGTGCTCCCAAAGGTCACACAGCTAAACTGACACTCGAGAGAAGAAACTACAGGAATAAATGATGAGTTACCCCTAACCCCACAACACACCCACCATCGCCACCACCTCTTCACCTTCTGTGCCAAGAATGCATAATGCTAAGCTAACATAGACACTAATATACAGTTCACATGGAGTAGGGTGTAGCTCAGAAAAGGTGACTTAAAAACAGAACCAGAGACTGGCCACTGGTGTAACCTGCAGCTGAGAGCTGCAACCTGATTGGCTGGAACGCTTGGCCCTGGTCTCCACCTCACAAGCACACTGGGATTGTGGGAGATTGTAGAAAGTCTGACATCATCCCCATGATGCCCCAACCCCTCTTCTTCTTCCCCTGGGGAGGGGAGTGCTGATGGGGAGAGAGGGGTGGTGGGGGTGGAGGGTTTAGGGGGTGACCTCTCCTTTCTTCTGGGGGGTGCTCAGCTTCTGCATCCCTCGCACCCGCTCCAGCAGGCCAGCAACAAAAGCCTGCAAAGAAAGGGGAGAAGGAGGGAGGAAGCTCACTTCCTGGCAGAACAATGCAGTGGCTTCCGAAGATTCAGGTCTGCAGACATTCTGGAACATCAGCCCTTTGCGTTCCAAATCATTCATGTCATCATAAAAATATGAGGATGGCAAAAACAGGCTGTGCCCGAAAAGGAAAAAATAAATGCTGCCTTTGAAGGGAGCGTTTGGTGGCCGCAAGGCATCAAGGCTGTCCAAATCGAATAAATGCATAAAATGCTGCCTTCGAATGTACCTTCATTTTGCCCAATTTTGAAGGAAGCATAGATGTATTCTTCATGCTGCCTCCAACATTCAATCGAACTATGAAGTCAGCTGTTGGTGTTATGGCCGACCAAAATGAAGGTTTTAATTGGCACCTTGATGCCTGCTTAAGGTGCGTGACTTGATAGACAGTGAAGGCAGGAAGGCACTACTTTCCCATTTCGGACAAAGCCATAATTAAAACACTTCAGAAAAATCTACTGGCCAGTATGTTCAACTAAGACCGTATTAAAACATGGTGGTAAACATTGAGAAGTTTCTGAATGGGCAACAGATATTTTGATAATGAACACCTAAAAATTTTACAGACTGGGCCTTTAAGTATTGCATTTTGCACTTTCACAACATAATTGCATACCAAGATGAACACCTACTTTACATTTACATTTATAAAAATAATATAAAGGAGACCTCTGAATTGCATGAAACTCTTTTTAATGGATATATTTTGATTCAATGGAAATCTAAAAATTTTCCTTCACTTTCTTTTTAATCACATTTTGTTTTAGCTATACCTGAATATTTACCCAGTCAGACTTGTGTTCTTGATAAAGATGACACAGGAAAAGACAACCCGTTACAAGACTGTCTGATAAACTACATCACTCTACTCACTGGGTCACAGGCCAAATGGTGGCTCTATTAAAACAGTCTAGTAAATGTCACACATAAATATAAAAAAAACCCTGAGTAAGTGATTCTCGTCTAATAAACCCCTGTCATCCATATCAGTCATAGCACACAGTATGCCATCTATAGGCCAATAAAAGGCTGGGCCACTTGCCATTCTTGGCAGGGAAGGAGCGACCCAAGGCTGTACATCTACAGTAATAATGTCAGGCCATTGCAGGGCACACCCAACATATGCTTCAGTCACAAAATGCGACGCAGCAAAACCATTTGAGAAACGTCAATGTTGTTGCAGTGGTTCAATTTTCTCTCAGGCTATACTCACACTTGTCTCTCCCACCATCCACCCATTTCCACGCTCAAAGTGACGACACACGAGGGGCAACTTTTCAAGCAATTTTACCAAAGGCAACGTTTATAGAACACAAAGGGTAACTTCTTCAGCAATGTTGCCAAGGCAACTTTAACATCAGGTGTTGTCTGGCCAACACATTCTTATCAGAAGAACTGAAATCATTATCAGCAGGCAACCTGTCGCAGTGATTTCTTAAACCACAGCATTAATAGCCCATCATGTTGTTGCCTGGTAACCTGGCTTAAAAAACCTGCCCAGGTGTATTGGAAGGGAAAGTGAAAACCTGCACCCCTACTATATTTCTCAATCTGTAAATTGACATCATCTACCAACACTTGAAAGTACCATGTGAAATTTTGCCTTCTTTAAAACAAATATGTGTCTTTCCAGACTACAAATGTCCTGACTTCACACCCACTTTCCCTGTCGAACAGTCATACATGTGACGTTCAGGAGAAAATGAAGTATGATATAATCAATTATCAATAGATTTACCAGACATGCATATCATATGGAAGCCGTTGTCTTAACTTCGGAGTGTGAGCCAAAATGTAATTTTAATACAATTTTTAGTCCCATTGAAATCATCTAACTTCTGATAGCGGTTGGAACATTGCCAGCAGGGGGCGATGACCTAACTTTCCCTCCCTATGGTCACCATGAGGTCAGTGCAGCTCCTATTCTGGGACAGAGAAACAGGAAGTAGGACTTACATCTGTGGGCTTGAAACAGTCTGCCAGCAGTCCCTGAACAAAGACACAAGAAGGACACAAAGACATCAGTACCGGGGGGGTCTGTTGAGGAGGGGGGGGTCAGCTGTTGGTATGTGTCAGGTGTGTGTGTGTGTGTGTGTGTGTGTGTGCATGCATGTGCGTGCGTGCGTCTGTGCATGCCAAACAACAAACTTGATCTCAGAAAAGACTTGATCTCAGAACATCAAGAACTTTGGCACACATCAATACAAGCAATAGCAATAAGCAGCAGGTAACTTCAATACCCACATCAATTAGGTTATTACAAACGAGTATGGGCATCTTCACTGTTATGCTGGCATGCTATGCAGAGCTTCCTGGAGTAAAGGCTGGACTCTGTGGTTTAATGAATGTGCATTAAAGTAAGCACAGATGCCATTACTCATTACAAGCATAATTCCGGACCCATTTAATGGATTTTGGGGGTCAGTGTTTGGAGAGGTCAGGTCTAATATTGCTAAAATGATGATGTAGCATTCTTAGTGAGTGGTGTGAGGGTAAGTAATGCAGGGATTTTGGGAAACCTTGACTTTAAGTGCTCGCTCCACATCGCTGGGCAGGTCAAGGAGTTCATCCACATCGATCTCCAATTCAGGAACCTCCTCCTCCTGCCAAACACACACACATCACACGCACCCGGACACAGACAGACAGACACACACACAAAGGGAGACTGTTAGGGAAAATACAGATAAAAACATCCTGACACACAATGACATCACTGACTAATACTCCATGTATCAACACACACACTTCCTGTTTTGTAAAACGCAGGAAGGAAGAGACGGAGTTCAGATAATGTAAGTGTGTGTGTGCGTGCGTGCAATTGTTGTAAACAACCTACTCCTGCCGATTCTTGCCCTCACACACACACACACACACACACACACACACACACACACACACAAAACAGCTTCTTTAAATCCCTATAAACCAGGCTTGCTACCATGTCCCACCTTTACTGTACCAAAGAAACACCCATCATCCTGACTCCCAAACCTTAGTGCAGTGTCCCCAAAACAGTTCCCATGGCAGCATGTGTTTGTTTGTTGTTCATATACTTTGTTGTCTGGCTCTGCTCTCTTCTCCTCTTCTGCTTTAGCCAGGTGGTGCCCCTTGTAATTAAAGCCCAACTCTGAAGCCCAGCTCTCTCCACACTGAAGCAGCTCCAGCTGCTGTAGAGATTATTCAGAGGGGGCACCTTGACTTACCCTCCTCAACCATTTCTCCTGCTTCAGCAAGGTGCCACTGAACACACTCACAATTCCCTCTCGCATTTTCTCTCTTTCACACACCAGTGCCCTGAAACACACACACACACACACACACACACACACACACACACACACGGCAAAACATACCATCTTCTTGTAGTGAAAGTGACCTTGTATGAGAGTGTGCTGAGCGCATGAATGAGAATATTACAGCAATATCCAGCATGAGAAGAGAGAGGAGAAGAGGTAACCACACTCCTTTAAGCAAGTGATGGAGCACCTCTCAGAGATAGTGGCCTCCATATTGCTTTTCCATTTAGTGTGATGCATTTAACATGTCAGTAAAGACCCTGACGTATTTCTGTTTTCGAATTGTCAACCAATCTGGCGGAGTCCATCCATTATGTACATCGTCGACAGCCTTACTCCTCCTAGCAGGTGATGGACCTCCCCCCAGCTGTTGATGGAGCTCGTCTTTGCCACTGGGAGAACCCGGCTTCACCTCTCCTAGCAGAAGACGTAGCTACTCTTTGCCTCTAGGACAGGATGGCCTAACTTCTACAGGCAGAGCATGGAGCTCCACCTTGCCTCTGGTGGAGAACAGCTTTACTCCACCTAGCAGAAGACAGAGCTCCTGTGTGGGAGAGCATGACCTAACCCCTTCAAGCAGAGCATGGAGCTCCCAGTGAGCTGATTAGCTAGATCAGCTTGACCAGGGTTCATGGTTCACTCCAGGCGTGGACTTCTAGCCAAATCCAGGTTTCTTGTTTGCAGTTTGTCATCTTTATAGCTTTTAGAGCTAGGCTAAGTGTGAAATGTAATGTTCTGGAGAATTCACAATCTTTTGATAGGTTTATAGGATTTGTTGACTTGGCATTTGTGTGTGTGTGTGTGTGTGTGTGTGTGTGTGTGTGTGTGTGTGTGTGTGCGTGTGTGTGTGTGTGCGTGTGTGTACACACATGTGGGCATGTGTGCCCCTGTATAGTAAACAATGTGCTTTTCTATAAGCAGGGAAAACAAAGCAATGGATTAGCTTCTGAGTAGTCTAACACAGCACTGAAACAAAGCAAGGCTAAATCAATATTCCATCTGTAATTATCTATATGTCTGTGCCAATGTGTCTATGGAGTCAAAAGCAGTTATTACGTGGGTGCCTACATTTGCTCAATGCTGCAACCATATGCTAGTTCAACAATTCACAGTTTAAATATAATATAACCACATTCTTTAATTGCAATCACTACCGTTTTAACAAGACTCATATTTCACTCAGCACTGCTAGGTGTGCCCCACACACACATACACACAGCACGGATAGGAGATCTCCCCCGCCACACACACACAAACACACTCAGCACTGCAAGGAGACCCACATTGATAATTACACCCATGTGCAGACTTCACACCTTCCCTGGTCTATAGAGGCAGGGAGGAGGAAACATTTTTCTTACCAGGACAAGTCAGCTCAATATAATTACACAGTATCCGTATGAGAGCAGGGGCTGGTGCCATGATCATGCATATTAAACAGCGTTCACACACACACACACACACACACACACACGGTGGTGTGTGTTAGCTGGGTCATCAGCTTACATGTCAGTGTACCTGATCAACCCTCCAGCACGAGGATTTTCTAATCTACTCAATGTTGGCCAATGCACAAAACCAATGGTGATCAAACACACAATACTGTATTACCATGTGCATGAGGCGATTGTAGATATCGTTTTGGTCTGTCCATCTTACATACTGTGTGGTACAGCATACATTTCCCCAAAGATCAATACTGTAAATAATCTACTCTGATCTCATTGAATCCAATAGTCTGGAACGACTCTATGGAGCCAGACATTTCCAGGAACAAGAAGTGCTCCAGTTTGTCCGACAGGATAGCTACTAGCTACAGTACATACAAACAGGGAACACCAAACAACACTAACACAGGGAGGGAAACTATCAAAGCTGCATGTCTATTAAAATTAATCAATGAAGGATTCTGATGGCATGACATGAAAAACCAAGCAACACTAACATATAGATATAAGCAAGAGCTATGTACATTTTAAAGTAAAGAAATAAGGGGTTCTAATGACATGATTGATCATTTGCACCAGTGCGTTGCTTCACCACTAGAGGTAGGCCATGCATCAAGGGCAGAGAGCCATTACCCAAATTACTATGACGCAGGCCGGATGATCAATATTGCTGTTAACGCCAATTCCATCCAAGCGCAACTAATCATCCGTTTCAAGTTCTCAGGAGTTTACCATTAAACATGTTAACTTACACACACACACATGGACACATACACAGACACTAACAAGCAAACATAATGGACACACATAGGACAGGGTGACATATCGATATTATCAGAACATCAATATATTTAACAGTATCGAAGCCACTTACTCTTTTGCACTCAGATTTAGACAGCCGTTCCCTACTTGTGGAGCTGAGTAAACACAAAACACTTTGCTCATATTTGCTCTGTTTAAAATATACATCAGTATACATCATATATCGCCAATCGGCCCAAAAATATCTGTGTATCAGTTGTGGTCCATACCATCCAGCCTTACCCACACGCTCACACTAGCGAGGGTAAGGGGATGTGTGGGGACGGGCACACCTGGTGAGGGTAGCGGAGGGCACCTGCTGAGTGTTCTGACTAGCACACCTGCTCACAGGTGGCCACTGGATGGCACAGTAGGCCACAGGGCCTCTCGACTGCACCTGTGTATCCACCTGACCGATAAATCACCCACACATCACTGGCCAGGTGTGTATGTTTGTGTGTACAGCTGTGACTGCTGTTTACATGCACAGCTGGTCAGCTCACAGAGGACTCTCCACTGCTGCAGTCTGCCCGTTGTAACTAATGGAGAGCATATTAAAAAATGATGGTCCATTTATCATCTCATGATGGTTACAGACCAGTATGAGGCTTATGTAACATGCAGGACGAGACTGGAGGGAGCCAACATGGCCGTTAACAAAAGAGGGGAAAGCTGAGGCCAGATCTGCCTGGTGTACCTCATTAAATAGGAGTTCTTTCTTTTTACTATCTATCTATCCGTCCATTTATCCATTCATCTATCCATCAACCCCATTCATCCATCCATCCATCCATCCATCATGGAGGTCCCACTGAGATGCAATGTCTCTTCCTTTAGGAGTCCTGTCCAAAAGGGCAACAAAAGATGGTGCATATGGCAGTAGCTACTCACTGAGGCCAAAGTAAAATGTTTTTTTCTCTTTGCATTTTTTCTGCCGTACTACAAGGATGTCAGGCCGGTTTAAAAGTTTTGTCCTGTCAGGCTGCAGGACTGCACTGGCCGGGGTGGAGGGAGTGTGTGTGTGTGTGTGTGTGTGCTTGGAGCAAACGTCAGATGAGGGGACTACTGGAAAACACACAGAGAGATCCAGAGCACCCTAGTCTGTGTGGAACACAAACAACAGCCTACTTTACACACACAGACACACACACACACACACTCATATTTTACGCTACGGTTGCCTTGTCAGAACTCATTAAGGCATCTGGTACTGGAGAGGCGAGGTTGGGCTTTTCTGGCGGAGGCTGAGGCAATTATCCTCCTCTCTTGGTTACCTTCGGGTTGGAGCGCTTCACGTTTCTGACGCAAGGGGAACACCGCGACCCACTCCATTAGCTCCAGCACACAGCACACAGCAGGCCACTCATGAGGCAACACTATGCGAGGGCCATTTTGTTATTTTACTTCATCTTGACTGACTGACAAGAGTGTAAGCGAGCGTTAAAGTCCTAGTGCATTGTCTCTAGCTGTGCACTAACGAGGTGCTATGTGCAAGAAATACATGGCAAGTTATTATAAAATAGTCGATTAAGGAAAATACTGACATTAGGAAAGATAAGTAAGGCAAATACTGCTATAACTGGCAACATTAGTACAGCCAGGGTATTCACATTTATTTCTGCACTTTTACTTCCTTAGGCTGGGTTTTCCCTATCTCTGTGGACAGGCCAATCTTATGAAATATCATAATATTCATAATACATCAATATTGTCATGTGATTATTAACCTCCTGGTTTCATCTCCACCATCAGACGTCTCATGAATTAGGAATGAAAATCGTGGCAGGTTGACCTGTCGAACACCATGACGTCATTCCTTTACTGCCTGAACTACACCTCTAGGCGGCGCAGTGGACATGGATGCGTGTGATCTCACCCCACCACATAGCTGCATCCCCCGGGGTTGAAGGCGTGCAGGGCAGGGAGCTCATGCACAGCCACAGTGGACATCATGTAATATGCGATCACCTAATATGCGACTGTAAATGGCTCTATTAATAATTTACATCTAGGTGTCAAAACATGACGGACCCATTAACAGCAGGCGACTGTAGGTCACTTATAACCTCCATGGAAACCCCCTTTGAAAGATTTCGTGCAGACGAGTGAAAAATCGTCCAAGTCTGGAGGGCCAGCTGTCCAAATAGCGCACAGGACATAGGCTTCAGTAAGTCTGTAACCCCTTTGGACATGGGCCAACTTGATTCAATTAACACGGGTTTCTTTATCACGTTTTAAATGTCTTATATTCTCAGTAAGGATGGCCATCGCGGTAGTCCTGGGAACTTACAGTGATCTAAACAAAATGTGATTTATGCTGCCCGCTATTCAACTGTACAGAGCAAGAAAGGGCATCCTTAACTGTCTTTTTCCCGACTTCTCACCTGCTGCAGGTGACTGTGTCCATTAAAACGCCCATCATCTAAAATAAACACCGAGCCACCATGTCCTCAGTTAAAACGCATGGTTGTCCATTTAACTACTATAGCGCAGTGGAGCGCATCACATTTTCTCAGCAGCGGCGTATCTGTGTGCATGAAAACGGGACAATGGCCTGTATGATTATTGCGTTTCAAAACTGCTGCCTGGGGCTAGCGGCATGAAGCGGAAGACAAGGAGCGGCCGAATCTGGACACGCGCCACTGCCAAATATCGGGACAGGAAGCGTGGAGAGTGGGGGGCCGTCTGCATGAGCAACATCGACTCAAGTGCCCTTTCTATGCATTTGTGGTAATCCCCTATACTACCCTACAGCAATGACATTTACGAGAAAGATCCTCAGATCAGTACTGTAAATGCTATCCTGTCACTTGGGACACTGAGGGACATTGGATGCATTTGCTGCAAAGGCGGCCTTTGAGAACACACAGAGGCAAGCACTGGCGCTCAGGTGTGAGTGGTCTTTTTGTTTCTGCCTTGCCTAATTAGATAATCCTGCTCTACTGCCACGCCCTTCTCACTGTTCAAATTCCCGTATCATCCTCCAGAGTAACGAAACCGGTGTCTTTGTGCAAGATCACATTTATGAACCGGTTACACCAAGTCACAAAGGATGAAATAACGGTGACAAAGTTAAGACAATGTCACAAGGTGCACACAAAAGGAAGACAAAGCATGGATAGGCTAGCACCCTCAACACTACAGCCTACACCGGCCCAATGACAAGCTATGCAACACAAAGACTTACCTCACAATCATACAACTGTGTCAGCTGTCCGACTATCCATTCCTCGAGGTTCAGTCTTTTTCTCAATTCTTTCCTGTCGTATTTTACTGTCACTCGCCCTTGTTTCTGGGGAACTTCGTCTTCTGTGCCGGGAGGTGTCTGAAAGTATACCCGAGGCTGAGGGGTTGTCTCGGGGCTTGTCACGGCTGCCATGGTCCACCGGTTCTTTAGAAAAAAGGTATCTATACCTTGAATTTGGCGATCAAGATCTTATTTATCCAATGAGTTCAAATACTGACCAAGTCTGGCGGCTATTGTTCTCCCGTGGCCTCCCATCGCATCTTTGCAAACTGATAAAAAGAAAATCTACGCGCTCTCCTTAATTGCTGCAGCCTGTGCTACTCTATAACAAAACCCATTTAAGACTGTGACAAAGCACAGTCAGTTTAGCTAATTATGTACAAAGTGTAGAGCATGCACAACCATGACCGCCAGGAGAGATGGGTTTGTCGGTTATCTCACTTACGCCTGCACCGGACATAAAGTGACAGTTTCTTTTTCCCGCACCACATGTAAATCACTAACATAAATGTGATGATATCTTTAAAATCAAACCACCACAGGCACCGTTTGACAATTTAGGTGTACGTGCTCAAATCGAATTTGCACATTAGCAGATAGCAAAGATATTTATAGTTCCAGAGCATATTGTTTATTACACGCCGCCCCCCTATTATATTTTATTTGGACTGTCCCAAACAGACGTCAATCCTTCCTTTGCTCTTCTAACGTTACAGCAGCGTTCAGTCAAATAGAACTATTAGTGTCCGATTTAACCTCCGATACATGAATACAATTGCTGATGTGTGATTTTTAATTAAAAAAAATATATATAATTCACTTCGTAATACCACTGAAATTGTAAACACCAAAAGTGTCCAGGTAGATTTCATGTACTTTCAGTGGCCGATTAATTGGACATCCTAATTAAGTGAATTCATATCCGGCCTTTAACTACCGGTAATCAATTTCGATCGGTGTTTAGTGTAATTTGTGACTTTACTCAAGCCAAAGGCGCACAGATCTATGGGCACAGTAGTTCTTTGAGACTAATAGGATAATGCGCATGCTCCTTCCAATAGTCCAGTGGAGAGTACAGTAAGTACAACACAAGTCGAGTGGCTATTTAGTGACACATGAAGGCATGCTTGTCAGGTATAAAATGGCATAGGACAAGACTAAAATTCCTCTTGAAGATCATTGACACCTGTATTTGTATTTAGTTGTTTTATAATTATTACCATAATTAAAGCATACATTAAATAAATGTTATACATTATCATAATGTAATGTCATTATTTTAATTATTTAATAATTTCTCCTTTTGTGATACCTTTCTCTCTACAAAAGTTTAATTACTGGGTATTGGTCTTGACAACAGTTTGTGATTTTAGTTACTACTGATCACTGCACAGTTTTTCTTTTATTAAAGTTGATAAAATACTGTTTACTCCGAGCAGCCACAGTCACACTCAATAGTGTGTGTTTGCCAGTCGCTACCATGGCTGCCCCTTGAGGAGTCACACTGAATGTGTGAGTCATGCGTGTGTATTGCTGTGAAATAAACAAGGTTGCTCAAGTTGTTTGGTGAAAATCAGGAACCTAATTTGTATGCCTTGTGGTGCAATGAAGCAGTGGACTGGATCAGGAGGTAAAGGAGTCAACCAGCAACTGAAGGGTTGCTTGTTTGATCCCAGCCCTTCCTGAACTGGCCAAAGCATCCTTAAGCAACACTAAAACCCACACTTCTCCTAATGTGCTAGTTGATGCCTTGAAAGTGGCCTTTGGCCTTTGATGTGTGAGTGAATAGGCATATTTGGCTTGATAAAAATGTATGCAGGGGTGCATTCTGGATTAAAAATGTGACCCCCCCCCCCCCCCCCCCCTTGCATCTTGGGTTTAACTTCTAACTGTGCTCAAAACTATCTCATGAGGACCATAGTCCTTTGAAAAATTACTTTCCATCTCAGAGGCAAACTTGACCTTTCAAGTTCACAATTGAGTTGCATGAGGTTCACGTGGCAGGAAGATTATTGAACTACCCAGCCCTCCTTTGCTTCATGATGATGATGTTGTCATTGTAGAAAGTGATGAAGGACACATTAAACACATTTTATGCCATAAAGTTGTCACTTTTAGAAAAACGGCAGATTTATGAAAATGAAAATGTGACAAAGCACATGGCAACTTTTTTTCATGGGAAGTTCTATTCAAATGGCTGTAGTGGCCAAGTGGTAGCCCTAATGATTGGGGAAATATAGTCATTTAAAAATTGGTCCAATTTTTCCTGGTCCACCCTGTACATTACTTTCGTTTTCAGAGTACCCAAATTGCTTTACATGGAATGCCTCACATTCACTGACCGATGGCAAAGGCTGGCATGCCTGGGGAGCAGGATTGGGTTGCTATCTGAGCCAGTGTCGTCGCATCATCTAATACCTCTTTCACAGGGCTAACACTGCCACACTGACCGCAAGTATGAGACATCCATGGCTATAATAGTGGGCAGCTGTGGCCTAGTGGTTAGCGAGTTGGTCTGGGGATTGGAGGGTTGCATGCGTGATTCTCATACCAGTAGGAGAAAATGTAGGTGGGGAAGT
>CM059272.1:18593262-18598262 GCA_030347295.1 Setipinna tenuifilis
GTACAATCACAAGGCATCTGCTGACATTCCATTTGAAGTCTTGTGTCCACAAAATCCCTTGAGATGAAGATATGCATGTCTGAAGTTTTTCCATCTCCTACATTAGCCTTGTCTTTCTGCCCTCCAAGTACAACAAACTCCTTTCACTAGACAGGCCCTTTTTTAGATCAGAGCTGATTTGACACTGTGCTCAGAGAGTGGTTTCAACCGGAATACACTGAGGAACACACTAGTGTTAGCTGACATTAGGCCATTGACTGACTCACAACTTTTGTCCTCATCATTTCTGCCATTTAACTATTTACTAAATCAACCGCACAGTAAGTTGTCCACTCTTGCACCAATCTGCTATTCTGTTCTATTCATTTATATGACTTAAATCATCTACTATCTGAATCTGCTGTGAAGAATGTGGACTGAAGTGTTACCTAAAGATGTCTTTCTGCTGTGAAAAACCCACCCGCACCGAAAGACTGCCCCAGGGAAAAGACAGGGTTAAGTGTTTATCCCTACCCTGCCCAAAGAGAGCAGAGTGCACTGGCACCCTGCACAGCCACAGACCAGTCTTCACTAAAACTCTGTCCACAAAAGAGAAGTCTTGTCGACTAGGAAAAGAGCCCTTACTGAAGGCCTATCCACTGAGGAAGCAGTCTTCACCGAAGCCCAGTCTTCAGTAACATCATGTTCAAAAAAGAGTATTTTTCATTGAAGCTCTGCCTGGTAAGGAATCAGTCTTTTTTAGAGCTCTGTTTACTAAGGAAGCAGTCTTAATTGAAGACTTGTCTGGTGATGAAACAAAGCCCCTTTGGGTAAAAAAAAGCTCTCTTCATTGAGGCCTTGTCCACTGATGAGAACTTCTTCACTAAAAGCAATGTTGTACAAAGGCTATTCTTTACAGATGCCCTGTCCTGGCATGAAGACCTGGTTTTCACTGACACTCTGTCCAAGAGGGGTGGATCACTCACCAACTAACCTCACCTCACCTGCCTCCTGTGTGAAACAGCCCCCACATCTCAACAGATGTTGAGCTATATCAAAACGGGTTGTCAGTGATTATATAGTAGGCCTACTCCAATGTGTGTCTCTCCTGCTTTCCTCGATGGCTCTGCTGGTTGCTGTAAATGTTGTGATTTTCTTGTTCGTTTCCTCTGCTGTGTCCTTAATATCTACTCTCTGCTTCCGGGCTTTTCTCCTGCTGTCCAATCCTCCCCCCGCTATTTCTCATTTTACTCCCGCAGCCTCTGTATGTCATCTCCTGTCCACAAGACACATTAAAAGTGTTACAACCTGCAACGTGATGGAGGAGAGTGTTGTGAGTCTCAGAAACAGAAGATGATGGATCTGGGTTTTGTTTCCTCACGTTCCTCACGAGTCTTTCTTCCTGTTTTGTGTAAGTGGGCGCAGATGTGCTCATTTCGCTCATGGCTGCAGGAGATGGTGGATGACAACCCGTACAGCGCTGCCAAACCGGCTGCTCAAACGCACATTTGCTCGCTTGCTCACTCACTCGCTTGCTTGCTTGCTGACGTCCCGACTGGGGAGTTTTCACTAATTAAATTAATGGGGTTTTTCTAAAAGTCATACCCTGTCAATCTCCCCCCACTACCCGCACCCCCGCCTGCCCCCCCAACCCCGCCGAGCTGAGTTTTGAGTTTTGGATTTTCGTTTTCTGTCTGACAGCGGACCCCAGAGTGCTCCCGCCGTCTCCCACCCCCCCAGACCCCCCCCATCTAATGAGTGTGGTGCTCTGCTCTGCGTCCCTGCTGTCTGGGGGGGGGGGGGTCGGGCGGCACGGTGAGCCATCTGTCCCCCATTTGGGGGAGAAGAGATGGGAAGAGGAGGGGATAGAGAGGAGAGGAGAGGAGTGAAGGGGAGCGAAGAGGAGAGGAGAGGGGAGGAGGGGAGAGAGGAGGGGAGGAGGGTAGAGGAGTAGAGGAAGAAGGAGAGGAGAGGAGTGGAGTGGAGGGGACGAGAGGAGAGGGGAGGAGAGGAAGAAGAAGAAGGAGAGGAGAGGAGAGGAGAGGAGAGGAGAGGGGAAGAGAGGAGCAGAGAGAAGAAGAGGGGAGAGGAAAGGAGTGGAGAGTCGAGACGGAAGAAGAAGAGAGGGAAGGAGAGGAGAGGTAAAGAGGAGGGGAGAGAAGAGGAGATGAGGGGAGAGGCGAGGAGGGAAGAGGGAAGAAACCCAGACTTCGATGGAGGAGGCTGTGCCCATCCAAGCGTTGGGTATGTGTCATTAAAACTTCTTTGTTTCTCTCCGGGAACACTGAGGCGAGACAAGGCGAGGCAGCCAGGGACGACTCAGACAGCGGGTCCCAAAGCCCCACAACTACTCCGACACACACACAGACACACACACACACACACACATACACACACACACACAAACACACACACACACACACACACACATACATACACAAAGTCTCACATCTACTCCAACACTCTCACACACACACACACACACACACACACACACACACACACACACACACACACACACACACACACACACACACAGTAATTGTGCACTAACTCCAATAAGGCCTGTGTCTTTTCTCTTTCTCACACACACATACAGACACACAATTAGACAGACAGATAGACACACAAACTCCTCCATTAAGCCAATCAGGTCCAATCTGTGCCTCTGTCCTCATTCACAGATATACAGACACACAATTTCACACACAATTTTACACACACACACACACACACACACACACACACACACACACACACACACACACACACACACACACACACACACGTGAACTCAGGCCATATTGGTTCCTCTGTCTACACACATATCCCTACATGCTCACATGTTAATCAATTACACTCAACCAGCCTGTCTGTTTAGGCTAAACACACATAGTATTAACAAACACTCATCACTCATTAGCACACACTTTTTTAAACAACAGTGTAAAACCCACATACAGTATGACATGTCTCACTGTCTTATACATTAAAGTGCATCAGAGTGCTGTGTGGTTCTTCATATGTTGTTATCTATCTCTGACGAGTGACAACGGACAAAAGATCACAGAGACACTGTAGACCTGGTACTGTACAATTCCAACTTTAATGTAGTATTCAATGCTTAAAATAAGAGACCAATGGCTTTTCAGTACAAACAGCATTTCTTTTCCTCCATCTTTTTTTCAAATCTTCTGGCAACATGTTTCACCACCACATAGACATTTGCGATGAGCATGGAAAATGAAATAAATTTATTTTTTCTGTCAAATGACACCCACGCTTGCATACTTGCTCTCTCTCTTTATAACATTCAGACATACACACAAGCGCGCACACACACACACACACGCACACGCACACGCACACACGCACACGCGCACACGCACACACACACACACACACACACACACACACACACACACACATTTGTGCACTCTCACACACACAAACCCCTTTCTTTTTTCACTGAGTGATTTAGAAAGGACTCTGTTGTGCATTTTGCAATACATTTGACCTTTAATCTTTGTCCAACCATGGTAAAAATCATTCTGTTATTTTTTTTCCAATTTCGCCTCCAAATCTCCAGGAAATGAATTATTACACAATAAGATAAGCACACTTGGAAAGTTAAAAAACAGTTCCCTTTAAAGCAGATATTCATTATCAAATAGTACAACATATAAAAACAATCTCACTCTCTCACACACACACACACACACACACACACACACACACACACACACACACAGACACACACACACACACACACACACACACATTTTGCCATGAATGAATGAAATCGTACAAGAGAGGTGAAAAGGATGAGGAAGTGACTAGGTTTTTACAGACATGCATTCAGGAGTGACATATCACGAGAGAATGGCACATGTGCGTGTGTGTGTGAGCGACAACGTACACAGACGGTGAAATACACACCACGCACAAGCAGATACACACACCAGTGTAAGACAGGCATGCAAACTGAAAGACTTCACGCTCGCACACACACTTAAGAATATAACCAAACCTTCTACTGCGTGTATGTCTGTGTGTGTGTGTGTGTGTAGGGGTTATGTAAGAGGGGATATGTATGTGTCATGCATACACTGTGTGTGCGAGGGCATTTTTTAATGTGTGTGTGTGTGTGTTTCATTGTTTTGTGCTTTTGTGGGGCTGACCATATGATTGTATAGAAAAACCCTTGGCTTTACATCGTCCTTGGAGAGGAAGAGCAGGAGTGTTGTGATCTGTGATCTGATAAATGGCACACTCCTGAAAATCCTTCTGACTGCAGCATACCGTGTGTGTGTGAGTGTGTGTGTGTGTGTCTGTGTAATTAAGCATTAGATTGCCTGTGCTTGACTCTGTCTGTGCTTGTATGTCATAGAATGATTGTGTTTGGTTTTGGCTGTGTGTGTGTGTGTTTGTGCTGTGTTTATGTACTTTGTCGTTATGCACAAAGATCTCCATAAACGATGTGTGTGTGAAGTAGTGAAGTATTATGACGCAAGTCATGCATGTGACAAGTGTGTGTGTGTGTGTGTGTGTGTGCGTGTGTGTGTGCATGTGTTGCAATGTATCTGTATACAAATACCTCAGTGTGTGGGAAGTGGGAAGTGTGGGGAGGCTGATGGGCATGTGTGTGATAAGTGTGTGTGGTGCAGTAAGTGTGTGTGGTAAGTGTGTGTTCTGTCAGGGGCTGTGTGCTCCTGACACGGGTGTGTGGTAAGTATTTGTGTGCTTTAGGAGTGTGTGTGGTAAGTAGTAGAGAGGTGCTGATGTGTTTGTGCGGTGTTTATGTGCTGCTGTGTAACTTCTTCCTGTAAAAGCTGTAAAGTAGCAGAGCGAGTGAGAGTGAGAATGCAAAGACAGCAAGACCAATCCCACACCTGTGCTGCTGAGGATAAACCTGTAAACACCTCTACCCACACTGGGCTGTGTTTCCCCCCACTAAGAAGGCTCCTAATGGCTGTAATCTGCATTAGTGGCGAGGCCAAAGGGAAATCACTTATTTCCTG
>CM059272.1:18615762-18628262 GCA_030347295.1 Setipinna tenuifilis
GTAAATGCACACTTTAACTCACCCACACACAACCACTGGTCTGCAGGAGTTCATTTACAGTTTATATTAATAGTGTGTGTGTGTGTGTGTGTGTATACACGCAGAAGAGCAGCATAGATGGTGTGAAGGTGATATATTGGGGGGGAGAATAGGGAAAGAGGAGAACACAGCAGTTTGTCTTTCCTCTCTTCTCCACACCTCCTCCCCCTCCTCCTCCTCCTCTCCTCTTCTTCCCTTCCCTCCCATTTTCTGTTCACTTCTCTCTACTTCTCTTCTACACTCCTCCTCCTAATCTCACCGCTTCTCCTCACTTCTTCTCTCCCCTCTCCTCTCCTCTCCTCAGCAACACTAGAGGAAACTAATCACAGAAAGACAAGGAGAGAGAGAGAGAGAGAGAGAGAGAGAGAGAGAGTTTGTCTGTGTGTGTGTGTGTGTGTGTGTGTGTGTGTGTGTGTGTGTGTGTGTGTGTGTGTGTGCTAAAACAACAATAAAAAGCTACTTCACTTGACTTGACTACTTGACTTGAGAAATGCACACTGCCTTGCATGTAAGTGTTCTTCAAGCTGATGTAGCAAACATATTCAAGCTGTGTTGTGTGTGTGTGTGTGTGTTTGCTGCTTTAATCTATTGGACTATTCAGAATTGTGTGATTCCTAATGATGTTGACTAGTAAGATGGAATCAAACAAAGTACATACAATGTGTGTGTGTGTGTGTGTGTGTGTGTGTGTGTGTGTGTGTGTGTGTGGGTGCGTGTGTGTGTGTGGGTGCGTGTGTGTGTGTGTGTGTGTGGGTGCGTGTGTGTGTGTGTGTGTGTGTGAGAGAGAGAGAGAGAGAGAGAGAGAGAGAGAGAGAGAGAGAGAGAGAGGGAGAGAGTGAGTGAATCTGTTTAGGATGCTGGTAATTAGCAGACATAAATAATATAGGAGGCTAATGGTAGCAGTGGAGGTCTGGGAGAAGCATAACACACACTCACACACACATGCACACGTCTGTGCGCACACACACATACTGTACACGCACGCAAGTACGTACGCACGTACACACACTTACGCTGAGAGAGGTTACGTAAGAGAGACACGCATGTAGTCTATCTCTCTCTCTCTCTCTCTCTCTCTCTCTCATACACACATGCATACACACAGTCAGAAACAGCTTGAAGAGACACACACTGACACATGCCTAAAAACACATTACACCAGAACAGGGTACTACTCTTCAAATGTGCAGACATACATGTGCAATCACCTCTCTCTCACTGTCTTTGTAATGCCTCTCTCTCTCTCTCTCTCTCTCTCTCTCTCTCTTTCAAATACACACAGATAACACCAATTCCCATAAACACGTCCTGACACACCAACAAACCTACTCTCCTCACTTTCTCCTGGGTGTACCTAAAACCATCAGCCCATACACAAAATGTCAAATCCACACACACACACACATACATACACACACATTGGAGAGACCTTACACCATCAGAAACCGCACCAGACAGAAAGCTGTCTACCTCACACACGTCAAGTCACCTTCAGTGTGTGTGTGTGTGTGTGTGTGTGTGTGTGTGTGTGTGTGTGTGTGTGTGTGGTGTGTGTGTGATGGCTGGTGCCGTGTCTGATCCAGTCTAGGACCTGATTCCTTTATGACATTACCATCTCCTTCATGATGCATCATTAACTTCATCCTATCAGCTATTCTCACACAGACAGCCGCCCCAAACACACACACACACAAACAACCCCCGCAATCCTCGCTCTCCATTACCATGCAGTGACCTAATTAGTGTGGTGTGGAGCGTACGAAATGTGGGTGTGTGAAATGCGTGGGAGGGTGTCGGTGTGTGGTTTGAGTGTGACTGTGTTGGTGTATGTGTGTGTTGGTGTATGTCTGTGTGTTTATGTTTGCCTGAGCTTGAGTGTTTCCTTGAATTCTAAGTCACTTTGGACAACAGCCTCTGTAAAGTGTAATGTAGTAGTATGTGTAGTGTGTGTCTGTGTCTGTGTGTGTGTAGAATATGTTTTAAATGTGATATGGATGCTATAGATATCTGTAGCTTATCTGAAGCTTCCGCCAGTTCTTGCTTCATATTAATCAAGAAGAACACAAGTCTGAACTACTGGAGAACACAGCCCCTAGAGCATAGCTGGCAGAATGTGACCAACAGACGACACACTCATACAGGACACTGGACTGTTTCAAAGAAACATGGATTGCAGACCACAGATTTTGCAACAGACTTTAATAAATTTAGAGAAAGACTAGTTAACAGAACACCAAAAAGCCAGTGAAACACAATAAAGTCAACAATTGTCTGAGCTGGAAACTTGAACTGTGGTGCAAGGCCAGAGAACTGAAGATGGTGGAATGCTGGAACAGGATGAGTTGAATTGCTTATAGAACTTGAGGTGAGGAACACTAGAACATGATTTGTTAGGGTTTTTATAGAACTTGAAGTAAGGAACACTAGAACATGATGAGTTGAGGTGCTTATACAACTTAAGGCGTGGATCATTACATAATGAAGAGTTAAGGTGCATTACAGAACTTGAGGTGTGGAACACTAGAACATGATTTGTTAGGGTTCTTATAGAACCTGTGGTGTGGAACACTATAACATGATTAAAGTTCTTATAAAACTTGAGGTGTGAAACAGTGACTAGACCATGATTTGTTGGAGTTCTTATAGAACCTGGGGTGGGGAACACTAGACCATGACTCGTTAAGGTCCTTATAAAACTTGTGGTGTGGAGCATGTCGTGTGAGAGCAGTGCGAGTGGAATGAGATGGCGTAGCGGTGTACTCCGAGGGGGGCACTAGGGCCCACAGGACCAGCGCTGGCACACGCCCGGCCGACAGAGATGGATAGCACACCCCGGGATGAAGGGAAAACAATAAAAGGAGTGCAGGGAGAAAAAGGATGAAGGGAAAACAATAAGAGGAGTGCAAGGTAAACAGGCCGTGGGCTGGCTCATTAAACACACGCGCTCGCTCGCCCAGAGACTCGAGGGGACTGCATCAGATCTGTTCTCCATCCAATATGTATTTCACAGACTGCATCTGTCCTGCATCTTGCATGAATTTCACTTATGTATATTTGATGCGTATTTCATATATATCTTCTGTGTATTTTTAGAGAAGAGATAGAGAAAAAATAGATAGAGAGATAGACAGAGAGAGAGAGAGAGAGAGAGAGAGAAAAGAAAGCGGGAGAGCAAAAGACACAAAATAGGGGTGAAAGAAACTTTTTAGTATTGCATTTCTTTGCTATCTGTTTTCGAAATTATACAATTTAAAAAAAAAAAGTATTATTCAACTCCTTTGTAGGTACTGCACTTTTCCTGTAAAACGAGTGGAACATAACACAGTCATGTACCAGACAATGTACAGCGGTAGCTTCCCCTTTGCTAGTAATAGGCCTAGGCCGTTGCATGGTTCAGTGATCCTAGCCCCTCAGTCAGCATATTATTATAGCCTGAAGTGCCAGCACTGCGCCTCATTACTGGATGATGCAGCCAGAGTAGAGGCAGTGTTTTAGAGGTCACCTGGTCAGCGCTGAGGACCCTGCTCTACACACAATACAGCATCACCTTAACACTTAAAATGACAGATTACAACACAACACAGCACCTCGAAACTCCTCACAGATTGCATCACTATGCAGCACCTCAATTCACCTCACAGTGCAACACCACACAGCACCTCAGAAACACCTAACAGATTACAGCATCTCAATACAGTACAATACAGCACCTCAAAACGCTTCAAACTACAGCACAATACAGCATCTCAGAAACACCTCACAGATTACAACATCTCAGAAACACCTCACAGATTAGAGCACAATACAGCACCTCAAAACGCCTCAAACTACAACACAATACAACACCTTAAAACTTCTCACAGATTATAGTATCTCAGAAACAGATCACACTGAAGGATAGAACGGCAATGATTGCTTCTGTAAGGTTGCTGGGGGCAACCAGGTGTTCTGTTGATTGACGTGAACTGGATTGCAGCCCTGAGTGGCTTTGGGCTCTTTCTCTGAGCTTTCAGATGAAATTAAGAGGAACGTCTACACAAACACTAGACCAGACCCTATAATAATTAGCCTTGTTCGGCCTATCAGTCTTTTTTTGTCTTTGTTCCACGACAGGAGAATCCTCATGGATCAAAGATGATTCTTTGTGTGCAGGCTGTGGATTTCAAAACGGGGAGGGTGTTAAGTGTCAGCTGCTCTGACATAAGCCTCTGGGTAGCTTTGGCAGGCTGGTGTCTGACAGACTTGGCAGGGGAGAAAATCTGAGCAGGGCTTTCAGAGGTGACGACGGTACAGGACGGGCAGACAGCAAAAGGGGCTAACTCAGCTCCGGTTGTAACGCAAATGTAAAATTCTGACACCAACATCATGACTCACATCATAACCAAAAATGGTCTCTGGCATACATCTCACCTGTATTTGGTGTTTATTTCATATAACATTACATATACCACTCTTTCTTTTTCAAACTCTGTTTTTAATTTTCTTATAACGACATTACATGAGAGGTTAAAAGAGTTTAACATGAAATGTTGAATAGATCTGAAATCTCGGATCTAAAAGTATCTGAAAAGGTGGCATTTTGGGGAGGTGGAAGTTCAGAGATAGTTGAGGAAAAAAGACAAATGTGTTGTCTATGTATAAATCTTTAAATATGGCAGTTCTTCTCTTATGCCACACCCGAAAAGCATTGTCTTTCAAAGATGAGGGGAAGACTGGGTTGTTGTTATGAACCAGCAGACAAGTCATGTTTAATGTGCTCTAGGATAGCTATGAAATGTATTTTATGTGTCTGAAAATGTTGTAGTGATTGTAACTCTAAGATATCTAAATTTGTTCTCAGCTAGCTTAAAGGGAGAGGTAGACTGGGGGAGGGCGTCCACTGCAATGTTTAAAGGGAACAGTTCACTCTTGCTAATGTTAAGTTTGTAGCCAGATACAATACCAAATAGCTCAATGCAATGAAGGATTGGAGAAGGCAATATGGCTGGGTTAGAGAGGTAGCGTATTAGCGGACATTATCGACATATTGCCTATTACCAGCCACTTCCCTGCTGTTCCACTTAAAACAATTCTTCACCTGGTGAATAGGAAGTCATCAGAGTAGAAATAGACCAATTCAGCTCCCATAAACTTTTGATTTGAGGAAGTGAACTTAAAAAGTTTATTTTCAAACTGATTTGGCACCGAAATAGACTTGCTTACGCTACATCATCTACAAACAGAGAGACTCTCTGCTCTAATCCCTCCCTAGTGATACCAGAAACACTATCATCTGTGCGCATAGCAATGGCCAAAGGTTCGATGGAGAGAGCGAAAAGGAGTGGGAACAGAGGACAACCTTGCCTACTCCCTGGCTGTAGCTCAAAGTATTTGGAGCATATAACATTTGTATGAGCCGAAGCTAAGGAAGATGTGTAGAGAAATCTCACCTAAGCAATAAATCTCTCAACAAAGCCACATCTACGCAGGGAGGCACAAAGGATGTCCTACTCCACACGATCACAGTACTGAGCCAGCGAGTGATGACAAACAGGTGACACATACTGTTTGTGTGTCTCTATCTCTCTCTCTCTCTTGTTTTCTTTCTTTCTTTTCTCTCTCTCTCTCTCTCTTACACATACACGCACACACATACACACACACACACACTCACAGCTAACTACTTTCTCACACACATACAGACACAGAGAAACAAACACACACACACACACACACACACACACACACACACACACACACACACACACACACACACACACACACACAGTGTGTAAGTGGTTGAATACAACAAAAGCAGGCCTTCTCTCTTGATGCATCTCCTCATAAAGGGCGAAACACCCCAGCAAAACACAAGAGGACCATCCAGAGATGAGGTTTGCTGAAATTACATCAAGCGAGGGGGATAAGAAAATGTGCTATCACTTCAATAATAACAATATAAAACACTATTACAAAAACAAGTAAACCGAAACATGGATACACTACACACACACACACACACACACACACACACACACACACACACACACACACACACACACACACACTTAGAGACAGACACAAAAACACACACACAGATATACAGACACACCATCCACCCACACAAAGTAAACAGAAATTGCAGACACATATTTGCTAAAAGCATAAGGTAACTTTGTGTGCAGGAATTCTCCTCCTTTCAGGCACACTGTCCCTATAGTTCTCTTTCTGTCGATGTCTCTCTCTCTTTCTCGCTTACACACACTCACACACAGACACAAACACACACACACACACAAAAACACACACTCAAGCATTCTTTTGCATACACGCACACTCTCTCACAAACACTCAGACAGGAAGGGACTGGAGGTGTTGTGGATCTGCTGACAGCATAATTGCAAAAAGCAAACAGAGGCAGCAAACTGGCCCCGGAGGACTAGCAGGCCCGTCAGAGACAGAAGCCCACTAAGAGCAGCCCAAACTGGGGGAGCTGACAACCACACACCCCCCCATCCCCAATCACCACCACCACCACCACCACCACCACCACCAGGATCTCACTGCTACACAAAGCCAGTGTGTACAGGGATGACAATATGACTCCTGGGAAGACAGTGAAGAAAGAGTAGAGAGAGAGAGAAAGAGAGTGAGAAAAAGAACGTCAGAGAGAGGGACAGAGAGGAAGAGCGAGCTGGAGGAGGAGGAGGAGTGTGTGTATACAGTACATCAGTCAGAGGAAATGGCAATGGTGAGAAGACACTTTCTCACTTTCACACACACACTGACACACACTGACACACACACACACACATACAAACACAAATACAAACACACACAAATACAGACTGTTATTTCCCTATACACACATAGAAAGACAAACAGATCCAGAAAAACAAACACAAAATAAAACAAGCCCATACAAACGCAATATAATATTTGCCAGGCGGAGGTGTGGGAATGCAATAAACTGCAAAAATGCAGAGACCAACTGACACACAGCATTATGTCGTTGGCATGGCAACAGGTAGCGAGGATGTACGCAATGATAAAAGTGAATGCCAAAGGCAAGACAGAAAGGGAGGTGAGAAAGAAGAGAAACAGAGAAAAGGAAAAAAGAGAAACAGATTAAAAGAGAGAGAGAGCAAGAGAGAGAGAGAGAGAGACTTTTCATATATAAATGTTTTATTGAACCATGAGATTGTCGAAACCTCCTCTACATGGCTACTCTGTAGTACATCACAGTAAAAAAAAGCACACACAAAAACTCATTACCATGAGAATAACAAACTACCACTAACATCGACCGATTACGCCATCTCCTTGCAAAAAGCTCAATATTATCTGTTACCTGCAAGCTTATTGAACAGTAAGCTTCAAAGAGACAAAGAGAGAGAGAGAGAAAGAGAGACAGAGAGAGAGATGATGACGGAGAAGAACCTGTGGCCAGGAGGAGCCGAGAAGATAGATTAGGAAAGAGAAGAGGGATGGAGGATGAGGATGAGGAAGAGGAAGACGCAGGAGGATGAGGAGGTCTGAAGCTGCTGTCGATGAAGAGCAGAGGAGACACACACCAGCTGCTACACTTAACGCATGCTGTACACGCACACACACACACACACACACACACACACAAACCAACATGCCACAAACACACACGCACATGCACACACACGCACGCACGTACGCATGCACGCACGCATGCGCACACACACACGCACACACACACACGCACACACGCGTGCATACACACACACACACGCATGTACACACGTAAGCGCTCACACACACACACATGCACCTCTGAGAAGCTCTGAGCATGTCCTGAGGAGGCTGTATTTCTGTGTTGCTTTATGCGTGTGTTTAAACAGAGGAGGTCCCCAAACCTGGAGACACCACATCATCTTTAATCACTGCCTAAAATAAACCAGTTACAATGAAAGAAGTACAATTATAAAGCCTTTTGAACAGATATCTAAAAACCCTGTTCTGTTGTGCTCTCATCATGCTTCATTATGTTTAAATTACAAGTTAGAATAAAAGACAGAGACAGCGAGGCCAGAGCACACTGTGCCGTGATGACAGGTGTCAGAAGCCTCACATACCTCTACAGGGGCTTGCTGACAGGCTTCTAATTAAATCTAGGGAACATGTTCAGTTGGCCGACCTCAGGGAGCGTGTTTAGTTGACCGACCTCAGCAGGTCTCTGTGCCTGTGGCAACACTGTTCCATTTGGATAGTTTTTTTTTTTTTTTGCTCAGGGAGGTTTCTGGCAGAGTGGCAGAGCGAATCCTCTACTACACACACTGAGAAAAATACACTACGTCAATATCTCTTTTTGAATCTCTTTCAGCCTCAGGTCCAGTACACCATCCTTTATAATAGACAAGCAGATAGTGATGCACCAGAATTTCTTGCGGCAACAATGACAATTGTTTAACGTGACAATTGTGTTAATAATGCATTTTCACAATTACATAATGTAAAATAGAACAGTCAAAATAAGTGCAATCAGTCTCTCAGCCCCTTTTCTCTATCCACAAGTCATAATGGATTCATATTCACATCCTTCCTCGACCTTGTGGTTTTCATCAAGGTCAAAGAAAAGCGGCTGTGGGAGGGCAATAGAACAGACTATTGCAATGCAGCCCTCACTTCTCCCAGAGGGCGGGGGTTTAGCCATCGAATTAAGCCAGAACTGGAATAATTCACTGGAGTAATTGCAATAGAATTGTTGATCAAAATATTTATAGTTTCTTCAGTGGCAGAACTTGGGGGAACCTGTTGTCATGGTAACAACCATCACCAGCACTGAAGCACCAACATTCCGTTGTCGGTGTGGCCTATGATAGTGAGAGTTCACCTTCACCTCTCTGGGGAGAAAGGCAGTGAGATAAAAAGAGAGGATGCCCCCCCCCCCCCCCCCACCCCCCACCCCCCAGGTCCAACACCTCCCAACCATCACCACCACCATCCAAAGGAAAACAGTAATCTCCATTCTTCCCCTAACCATCCATTTCCCTTGGCTCAGTACCTTCCCACACAGCAAATGCTATATTGTTGGATCGACTCTGAGAGAGTCTGCTTTATTCTGTTCCAATCTTTGTTAATTTACCACTGCTCCCTTACATATGTAACTCCTTTACAGTTAAATCAACTTTCTGCAGTGTAATATCAACTCTAATTTTACCACTTTTGTTGAACACCGGGGAAGTACATTTTTGCTTCTGAAGGTCTGACCAAGCTTCTCTCTCTCTCTCTTTCTCTGTCTCTCTTTCTCTCTCCCTCTCTCTTTTTCTCTCAAACTAACTATCTAGTGTACGTAGACTATGACGATTTTCAACTCCAACCATCTAGTGTTATTTCTATCTTCTCTAGTAATCTCTGCTAGCAACACCTACGCTTTACCGTCATGCACAGCTACTAATGCACTCCCATGATGCCGCTGATCACATTACACCTGAGCGATCGTCTCTGACAGGCGCATGGGGGGGAGGGAGGGTTGCTCAGGCGACAACAACACCAGAGGCATCACATGACGCCAGAGATCGCCACGGAGACTTGGCGACATCATGCACCATCATGTCTCAACAATCCCAGCCAATCATCCGTCAGATCTGAGACACACCACAAGGGGATTGGTGGAATACCCTCCACAATTAGGACAGAGAAATAGAGAGAGAGAGGGAGAGGGAGAGAGAGAGAGAGAGAGAGAAAGAAAAGAAGAAACATTTAATCTGGTGCAAAATATTCAACAGTGTAATGCAGCCTATTGTTATATGGTAGTGATATCTATGGTCTACTCAGCATGCCTGACACACAGTGGGACAAGCATCCAGCTGAAGCCCTACATGCAGAAATCTGCCTACCCTACATATACTACATATACATATACTACTGTACATATATCACATATACTAAAAGCTCAATCAAACACACCCAACAAAGCATGTAGGGCTACAACTAGGTTTTTCCCATTCTGAAGCATCTCAAGGCTACTTCCAAAAATACACCACAGTGTGAGGCGGCATTTAAAAACCAGGAAACTAAACCGTCCAGAAACCCCTTTGGAGCCAGCTGGGCCCACAGCTAACTAGGCAAATAAGAGACACACATCAAGCTCGGCCATAAGCTGTAAGCCAATCCCACAATAGACTAAACAAGAGAAAGCTATTTGGAAGACTGTGCAAACCAAATTACCATCTAAAGGTGAATGATCGCCTATTTGAACCTTAAAAAACTATTTTAATTTAATTTACTCTTTACCAAGGATACACAGAAGGGTGGGTTTTGACCAAGTACATGCTCAATGACTTTAAGCTAGCAATAGAAGAAGACAGACAGAGAAAAACTTGTCTGCTTAGCAAACAAAGATGAGACTGAAGCAGAGAAGAACTTTCTTCTACACTGCACAATATCAAGATTCTAGATAGACTGCAGTATATTCCAAATACTGAACACCTTGATGACAATGACACACACACACACACACACACACACACACACCACCTACACACTCCCATACAACACATGCACACATTCATGCAAACACATTTATACACTACCCACATGCGAACACACACATGCATGTACACAAAAACACACACACACAAAGACACACATGCATGCACACACACAAACACACACACACGCACGCACACACACACACACACACAGAAATAGTTTCCTCCCTCTTGAACTTATTACTATTGCTGATGCTATTTCAATTTAATATATATTCACAATACTGTTTATATTCTGACAGCTATTTTTCCACTCCTGTTGCTTTGCTTTGGCAACACTGCATCAAAACAGTCACGCTAATAAATCAACTTTGAATTTGAATCTGACGGATAGACGGGGCGGGGATGGGGAGAGAAAGGGATGTAGAGAAGGGGAAGACAAAGAGCAAGATAGAGAGAAAGAGAGACAGAGAGACAGACAGAGAGAGAGACAGAAAACAGAGGGATAAGTGTCATGGTAGGCAGCAGTCACAGTGGAGTACTGTTAGTAAAGCTTAGTCTGTGGCACCTTGCAAGATGAAACTGCTAGCTAGACGCTGTCCTCACTGCACAGCCATGCCTCGCCAGCCTTAGCACCTGTCTCTCCTGTCCTAAGGGTAAGAGGTCTAGTCTGGGACAGGACTGTGCTTGACCACACAACATTGGTTTAGACGGGTGATAAAGATGAAGGGATATGATAAAATATAAAAACGATAAAGGTGATGAGATAGGCAGAGATGATAAAAACCCAAAGTGACAGTGTGTATAAAAGGAATAGAGACGGATGGAACGGTAAAAGGGAGGGGAGATGCTTCCTGTCAGTGTACGTGCGTTGATGTTAACATGTGGTAGCAGTGAGTGTGAGCAGTATGTCTTCACTTACAATGCCCTGGGGCCGAGTGGGGTGAAGAAAGAGAGAGACAAGGGGGGAGGAGGGACAGAGAGAGGGAGGGGAGAGGGGGGGGGAGTGCTTAGGCAGCAGTCACACGACAGTAAAGCTGGCCCCTCCTAACTAAAATAGACAGAAAGAGAGTGTATGGGCATATATGAGGAAAAAAAGACAGATGGAGAAAGAGTGAGCAACAGTAAGAGGTGGAAAGAGGTTAAAGAAAAAGAGAGAGAGAGAGAGAGAGAGAGAGAGAGAGAGAGAAAGAAAGGGAGGGCAGCAATGCCTTGAGAGAACTTTTCCACCACAGCTATTCTCTGCTGACAAAAATGATATGAGGGAGCAAAAGAGGCATGCCTAGAGAAAAAGAGTAAAGAAGAGAAGAACAGGAGAGCAGGAGAAAGAGAAAGACAATAAGCACTGTCCTGAGACTCTTATTTCACTGCAGAGGAAGTGTCTGTAGAGACAGAAAAAATAAAGAGAGAGAAACAGAGAGAAAGACTGCAGGCTCAAAAGGAAAGAAAGAAAGAAAGAAAGAAAGAAAGAAAGAAAGAAAGAAAGAAAGAAAGAAAGAAATGTATCAGAGGTAAAAGCATTGGTAGCTATTCCCACATTCACTAGTCTCTACAGATAGGTCCGCCCTCCAGGAAGAGGACAGAAGAGGAGAGGAGAGGACAGGAGAGGAAGTGGAGGAGAGTAAGTGATAGTCCCCAGAGTCCTAAGACTCATATTTATGACACGAGCACCTGTTCTCCTGTTCTGAGCTAGCAAATTTACATTCATGGTATGCAGAGGAGAATTACAAGATGGCACATAAGGCATAGACCTGGTTTAGTCAACTAGGAGTGAGTGATAAAGTTTCTAATAGAGGAGATCATTGGTGTCACTCTCCATTTATAATAAAGCAGTGGGGCTCTTGTATTACAAGACATACAGTACCATGTATCCTGATTTAACTAAACTTTTGTCATTAATTTTCAGTCTACAAATACAGATTCTTGTTTCTGTTTGTATTGTGTGTTTGTGCTATGTTCATGTTTGTGCTTATGTTTATGTGTGTTCATGTTTGCATTTCTGCTTGTGTCAATGTTTTG
>CM059272.1:18633262-18638262 GCA_030347295.1 Setipinna tenuifilis
TAAAAACATCCGTGACAGTCTTGTTCGCGCAGATACTTATAGAGGGCCCAGCCAGATGGAACGCTTGGACAATGCCACTGGTTTTTTTCCCATGTCGCAATTGTGCCGCTTGCTCCAACACTAAAAAAGTAAATGGGTTTTCTAGTTTTGTTACCAAAAAGGAATATAGAATTAGAAAATTCATTACATGTAGATCAACCAATGTTATTTATCTTTTAGTGTGTAAAAAATGTGGCATTCAGTATGTAGGTAAAACCAAAAGACAGTTACGGTGCAGAATCAATGAACACAAGAGCACCATCCGCAGAAAAGATGCCAAATCTGCGGTGGCTAGGCACTTTTCTGATGGCAATCATTCTAGTACTGATCTTGACTTTTGTGGCATTGACCTAATTACCCCAAACAGACGAGGTGGTGACATTGACAAATCCTTGCTTCAATGCGAATGTAGATATATCTACTACCTAAAAACTTTGCATCCTGGTGGAATGAATGAAGAATTGGATATGTCATGTTTTTTGTAATACTGTTTTTCGTAATACTGTGCAATGTCTGTAAACTGTTTCTCCTTGCTAACTAACTGCCTGTGATTGGGATGTGCCTAATTGGCCACTAATTGGTATCTGCTAAACCTTACAAAAGATGGCTGCAATGTTACACCCGGTTTGCACTGAGGAAAGTCCAGGGGGACTGAAACGTTTGCACTTTTTTATTTTCTTTTCTTTTTTGCACCCTTCTTGTTAAGGCTCCTTTGAAAACTTTTATAAAATACTCTGAGAAAAACTCTTTGGAGTCTGTTACTCTGTGTGCGAGTCCCTCCTGTCCAGGTCTCAGATTCTAAAATCTACCAGCCACTCAACATTTTTACCAGCCACTTTATATATTCAACCCTTCCGCACATTTTAATGCCAAGTATAATACCCAGGGACGGTTCTAGGCAGACATATATAAGGGGGCAGTCATAAATATGAAGGTGGCATCATGTACACATTATGCTCCAGCACTTTTTTTCTGTGCTGATAGTAACAGTGTTTTGGTGAGCAGTCAAAGTCTAAATTAAAGGTAATTTCCTGTATTCTGGTGCATTTTAACAGGTTGTTAGATAGCTTAATGTTATCCTTCTAAGTGAAAGGACAGTGGAAAGAAAATCCATGCTTTATATATGTTAAAAATGTAAAAATAAACTGTTATTTAGGATATCACTTAAAAATAATGTAATTATGTTGTATTTGGTGTTTGTAGGCTAAGGTCTAATTAGGCGCCTGTCACTTTAAATTTCTCCTTACGATCCTAACGTCCTAACCTTCGTTCGAGATGCTAGGAAATCAAACGGCTAGTGCAGATGTGGATACATTTGATTATATTTTCTATGGAATTAATAAATATTCCACAACACCTTGAGAAGACTCTTTATTAGACTATGCAAGAGATGTGTCTTCCAAGGTGCGTTTTTTTGTTTGGGTTCTGAAATCAATTTTGTTGGCCATATTAATAGGTTACGTTAAAATCACTGGTTAGTTTTTGGAATGAACCTGTGCGCATATGGCATATCATCAACGTAAGAAGGCAATATACCGATGCACTCTTGTTTGGACAGTTAGGTTATAATCATCATGACTGAGCTTTCATTAGCCTACCTCAAAATGGTGAACAGAAAGTTGCCTAGATCATATTTGAAATAACCACGCGCGCCTGCGCTGGATGCCAAGAAACGTGTGAGTGTTGCTTATCAATAAATAGTAAACTTATACGGACCTGCGCTATCTACTAACTGATAGCTACGCTACAACATGCGTGAGGGAGTGCATTCATAGACTATATCGAACTTGTCATCGCATCCGCCACAGTGGCAGGTAAAATGGCAAAAATCACCCGCCAACACTCATATTTACCCGCATTTGGCGGGTGGCGGGTGGTTAATTTCCATCCCTGGTGTGTGTGTGTGTGTGTTTGTGTGTTTGTGTACTGAAATGAGTGGTAGTGGAGCCTATGGGCTTTGCCAGGGCGGAAATGGGTTTAAACTAAAATCCAGACAAATTGTGTCTTGTACGTGCAACAGCACAGGCCTCCATGGGCGCCTGTGGAGTGCTAGCACAGCTCTTAAGAGTTCAGACATTTTAGAGTTCATATGAAGATCCTCTGCTTCACAACCAGGCCCAGCCCTGACAATGGCAGGGCTTAAGGCTAGATCAGGCATCTGAGCGATACAAAAACAGACGTGCTTATTCATTCTGAAACCAAGTGCCCCAGTGCTAGGGCCCAGTAGGCCTGTTCATTAATCCACCCCTGATTCTTGCCCAGATCAAACCAAATCTGCCCTCCCCCCTTCTACAGTTCTGGACATCATAAAAGATTGTTATTCACTGAATCAAAGAATGCGTTTGAAACATTGTAACACCATTAATGGTCCTAAATGGTATTTTACGTCCTCGGATTCAAAGGAGCAATGTGTACGATTTTTAAGTTTAAATATCCCCAATTTCTGCCACTTTGTGGCAGTAGTGAACAACACAGCAACCAACCAAATCTCAGTACAGTATCGAGGCACAAAAACATTGCCAAAGTTGTGGGCTGCTGTGTTGTTTGCTATGATCACAAAGTGGCAGAAACCTGTATTACGACACTGGACGAACGAAGCTAGTTATCTAGCGTGCAAACTGGAATAAATATCTCAGCAGCCCAATATACAGTTAGAATTTGTGACATGAATACATTTACTTCTACTCATTATTTTGATGTTAACAGCATGCTGATTGGTCATGTGCAGTAGTGTAGTGGACTGCTGTTTTAAAGTTACAGCCCCTTTCAAAAAAATGACCAAAGAAGGCTAACTCGCATCTTATTTCAAGGGTATGGCTAGTTACCCACCATTTTTAGCACTGTGCATATTTTACCCAGCTTCCTTTGCAGCACTGTTGCACTGACTATGTAAGTCAGGGAGATACAGAGCACATGATAAACAGAGAGAGAGAAAGAGATGTGGCACAGGGTAGGAGGGCGCAGAGTATAGAGGCTGAGGGATGAGAGAGAAGGATTGATAGTGGGTATACACATTCATGGGATGGAAGTCAAGTCAAGAATAGATTATGGGGCGTTTATGGTGATTGTCTGTATAACGTAGGGCAGTTAGTTTTATAATAAATGAGCTGTGAATAATTTACATAGACACACACACACATACACACACACACACGCACACACACACACACACACACACACACACACACACTCTCTGCCACACATCATCGAACTGACATATAGTGCCTTTCATAGCTACAAAAAGGAAAATTCAGTAATTCAGTTATTCTACTTTATTCCCCTTTATTTCTCTCATCCCACCCCCTCCTTCCCCCCATCTCTCCCCATCCCTCCCTCCCTGCTCATGTACCAGCGCAGTGGCTGTGACTTGCTGCTTTGGATGCTGTTTTTAAAACAGGAAGCTTTAAGGCCTCATTAAACCACACAGTATACTTTATTCTCGCTTCAAGTGTGAAACTTCCCTTTGGACCAAAGCAGCATTACGCCACAGCTGACGAGACCCTAATCTGCTGCCTTACTGCGCCCAAGGCGAGAGCTCCACACTAAGCTCACAGGATAATAAGTGCATATTCACTGCATATGTGTGTTTGGGTATGTATGTGTTTTGAAATGTGTATGTGACGGTGTGTATGTGTTTCTGTGTGTGTGTGTGTCTGAAATGTGTGTATTTATACTGCGGCTAAATTTGCATTTACATTCATAAGCAAAGAATATGTATGTGTTTGTATTTGTGTGTACATGCGCACAGGCAAGCCTGGCAAGTTAGTTCCACTTAAACGGTTTTGAAGACACTGACTGCCTGAAACCGCTTCATTCATTAATGCAGAGATGTACACATTAAAACATCTTTTGATATGTACAAGCAATCCAAGTATTTCTTGTGGCTGTTACTTTTGTTTTTGTAGTTTTCAATATTCTTTAACTGTGCCTGTCAGGGCTTCTGCTCATAAGGTGTGTCCTGTAATTTCATGGTCGCAGCGTACATATTCTCAATAAAAATCATACATTAGCAAAATCATACTTTAGCAAAATTAAACTGCCATGGCAGCCAGGCGGGCAGGACTGTGTGATGGCTAAAACCACACTTCTAACACCATAAGAAACGTGCTAGCGACAGATGCTTACACACATGGGGTTTGGCTAGTAGCGGTTTTAGGCACGGGCTAACAGGGCAGCCGCCCGGGGCGCCATTTCGTGGGGGGCGAGCGCTTGGGGAAAAAAATATACCGTATCATATCGCTGCAAACGGCACATTGGCGCCCCCTAACAGCAGGAGCCTTGCTCTTGCTGAGAAGGTGCCGTGCACAGAAGCAGTGTGTCTGTCTGCCCCTGGGGGCGAGGTGCTTAGAGGTGGTTTTGCCCGGGGAGTAAAACACTGTAGAACCACCACTGGGTTTAGCATCTTTGCTAATGTCTAAGATTACCAGTCCATAGTTGAGAGGTTAAACCCCACACAGGTCCAGAGCAACTTATTACGGTATGCAATGGCTGGCACTGGTACAATCTTTCCTAATACAACTTAAACGTTTGCAAGGTGCTGTTTGTTGATACACTGGCACAAAAATGATCTGAAACTGTGGTTTTCCTCAGGTCATTTGTCATTTCACTACTGGACATCTTCATTTATGACGTAATACACACACACATACACACAGAGCGACGTGTCAAGCCTAAGGGTTTGTACATGGGTCTTGCAAACACAAACAGCATTTCTAACCGGGTGAGAAAAACATCTCTATGAAGTAAGACTGATGGGCATGTGTGTACTTCATGTGTAAAAGAAGAAAAGTAACCACTTGAGTTTCTCTCCAGGGGGAAGCTTTGAACTGACAGCTCAAAGCCTTACTACTTTTCACAGGTTACAGTTCACCAGGTTGCCAACACTTACTTCCCTACAAACCCAGCTCTATGACACCTTCCAGTGCACTGATCCATGCTACTTGACTTATAGGTATGATGAT
>CM059272.1:18643262-18648262 GCA_030347295.1 Setipinna tenuifilis
CCAATATATTGATATTTTTTATTAGCTAGAGCTTGTAACAAATAGCATAATAAAACTCTATGTCTGTTTCTATAAAAAAGATGCACATACACACACACACACACACATGCAATCACAAAGTTCTCAGATACAGAAATACACTTAACACAAATGTAACATATTTTTGAGTAGCTGCAAACAGTGAGGCCTAAACATCTCTCTCTCTCTCTCTCTCTCTCTTCCTCTCTCTCTCTCTCTCTTTCTCTTTCTCTCTCTCTCTCTCTTACACACACAAACACCACACACAAACAAACACACAAACACACACACACACACACACACACACACACACACACACACACACACACACACACACACAATCTAAAAGACTTGATTTATAAAAAAGTTCATAGCATGCAGTTTGAAGCATGCTGTAAATATTTACGTTGAATGCATTATTTAACTGCCCATTCAGAATCCATTAGGTCTTGTATGCCAGTGGGCACTCACTAAAATACTGTAACTAATAGCATTCTCTTCACCATGGCAACTACAGTAGCCTTAAGGACTGCAGCGAGGCAGGAATGAGGCCCATGAGCAGAGAGCCAGAAAGCCAGAAAAAGGAGGAGCAGCAGAAAGACAGCCAAAAATTGAGCCAAAGTTTAAAGTGACACACTACTGTTTTTTTTAGGGGTAATTTCACTTAAATTATGCCAAATCAGGCTACTTCTGGAGGTATCAAAACTGGTAAGTGCATGCACAGAAAAGTAAAGGGGATGTATGTGTATCCTTTCAGGTAGATGAGAGAAAGAAGAGCTAGGCAAGAAGAGCCAACGTGTAAAATAGCCCCTAGCAATATATTCTCAGCAAATGACTTTATGGGTTGGCTTGACATCAAAGATTGATCTGATTAGAGTTAAAATTACTGACCTTGTGTCAGTGTGTGCAATGGAGGACTCTAACACAGCAGAGACCATCGATTTTTTTTTTCCTCAACATCTTAGTTTTGCACAATGTGAGCCTATGTCCTCTGGGGTGTTTATGGCTCATGTCAATGCTTCAAAGCCTACAGCATTTCTGTTGGACCTGATGACATCTGGTCTGTTTAAAGAACTGCTCCCCATTCTGTGTAGCTCCTTTCTGCTCATTGTGAAGTCTGAGTCTTTATCTATAGGCACTGTGCCACCTGCCTTCAAGTCAGCAGTTATTAAACCATTACTCAAAAAGCCGAACCTGGACCCACAAGAACTGCAAAATTACAGACCAGTATTGAATCTACCTTTTATGTGCAAGGTCCTTGAATGGGTTTTTGCAGAACAGCTTACTGCCCACCTGTCCTCAAGTAACCTCTTTGAAAAATTTCTGTCTGGTTTTCAGTCTGGGCACTCTACAGAAACAGAGTTACAAATGACCTGTTACTTGCAAGTAACACTGGTCAAGCGTCTCTCTTATTGCTTGTGGACTTGAGTGCAGCTTCTGACACCACTGACCATAATATACTCCTTAGTTGCCTTGAGCACATTGAGGTCAAAGGGACAGTCTTCTTCTGGTTGCACTCTTCTTTGTCAAACAGAACCCAGCGTATGGTTTTTAACAACACTAGGTCTGCATTGAATCTTGTAAGGTGCGGTGTACCCCAGGGGTCAGTACTTGGCCCTATGCTATTCTCTATCTGCATGCTTCCCTTGCGTGCCATTAATAGCAAATTATACATTATTTTTTACTGCTATGCTGATGAGGCCATCCTTAGAAATACGTTTGTTTGCTGTAGCATCAGAATCAGAAAAAAATGGGTTGGTAGGTTGGTAGATACATATTTTTTTAGCCAGCAGTAAAAAAATCATTTTGGATGCAGTGGTGGGTTGGTGTGTGGGTCCTGTACAGACTCCTAAATCCTGGATCATACATTCCATACTTCAGACAAACCATAATAAAATTGATCAAACCTTAACACTGCATATGCCCACAAGTACACCAACATGCATTAACATCATGTTTATTATTTTTTTTATTCTAAATTGCTAGCTCTTGCTTTGTCTTAATGTATGTAGCAATTTTTGGACTAGTACAGGCATGTTGCTAACAACATGCTTGTGAGCCACACACACCCACTCGCACACACACATACTTGCAAAAGCACACATGGACACACAGAAAATCACATGCGTCCCATCTCCATATCAAAGAACACGGTTCCATTTTGAGTCAATCAAGACCTCTTCAGCCAGACACACAGCAGCCATCAGATGAAAGAACATTCCAGAAGCACTTAAGCCATCTAAGAGCAGCTGTGGGAGACTGTGAATGACAGAAACGAGCACATCACAAGAACTTTCAGATTACAGGTCCCTTGCTGTGCATGTGTCCACACACACACACACACACACAAACACACACACACACACACACACACACACACACACAAACAGACAGACAGACAGACACACACACACACACACACACACACACACACACACACACACACACACACACAAACAGACAGACAGACAGACGAAGTATATCATAGTAATAGTGACCAATCACAAAATGTCCTGTGCTATGAATTGCGCTACATTGATGGTTAAGTGTAGACATAGCATCTCCTTGTCCAGATTCATATCCCTCATATCCATTCATATTCATTTACATTCATATACTGGCTATTATGGTGGAGATTGAGCGGTATTTGGCAAGTCTTTTTGAACTGTCCTTATTCACACACACACACACACACACACACACACACACACATATAGTGACAGTGAAAAGGTCTTGATTAAAATTGTGATTTGCGCTGGCCTAAGCGGAGCCATTTTTGTATGAAATGAAAAACGCCATTGAATAGCCATAGATCACGGTCCTGTGTGTGAGAGCCTGTGATTTAAAGTGGGACAGGAACAGCTGCTATTAGCGCCCAGCTGTGTGTGTGTGTGTGTGTGTGTGTGTGTGTGTGTGTGTGTGTGTGTGTGTGTGTGTGTGTGTGTGTGTGTGTGTGTGTATTTGGGAGGAAAGCATGGTCTACTCATTCTCATCAGCAAAGCATTACCATTGCCATCTATCTAGAGGCAGAAATGTATTACACACATCTTACGTTCACCTCTCTCTCCTTCACACACACACACACACACACACACACACACACACACTGAAATCTTACACTCTTTCTCAATGATCACAGTCCCTTATTTACACACACTCTCTTTTTTCCTTTCTTGAACATACACATGAACACACACACACACACACACACACACACACACACACACACACACACACACACACAAATATTCAGCATTCTCATACTCAGACAGGCAGGGAGATTGATGTGTTCACTCTAGAGGACAGGAGAGAGGGAGAGAGACGCAAAACTCCCTGACCTTTACTGACGTCCTGTGCTCTCCAAAACAACAACAATAACAATAACAATAACAAACACACGTACACACACAAAGACTCTCTATCTCTCCTACTTTCTATAGCTCCTTCTCTTCTACACACACAAACTTACACAATTAATAAAAAAGTGACTTTGATAGGACTGCCACCCTTTGAATGAATAAATAAACTGCTGATGCAAGAACAGTCAGTCCCACTAGGACAATTATTCCCACCAGGATGCTGGAAGAGTGTTGTGACTGTTGTGGTTAGCTGCAGGAAGTCTTAAAAAAACAGTATCTTGTTTTCAATAACATAAACCCTAAATAATAACTGAATTCCCTTCCATATTCTAATAGCAGGAGAAAACTTCAATAGGGGCAGATTTGTGAAAATGTAAGATTGCAAGACACTGTAGGGATTGCCTAACTCCCTTGAGCTGATCTAAATTGCAGTTTCCTCGAGTCCTGCGGTAAGTTATAAACATTAGTTTATTTATTCTTACTTTATCTGCAGTTTATTTCATATTTCTGAATCTGATTTGCTCTGTCCTTGTTCAATGTATTCTTGTCATTTCAGAAGTACTACATTACATTACAGTTATCAATATCATTATAATGAAGTGGCCAGCCAAAAAAAAAAAAAGATGCACACTCAACATCTTGTTGAATTGACTTTATTTAATCTTTGATTAAGGCATGCATTTGTTTTAATAAGCTTATTCAGCGTTGCATTTATTCATGTCCAGTGTTGCACTCATTTGATGTAGCTAATTAATAATTAATTTTCTGTATTGACAATGGGAGAGTCAAACCACTGCATAGCATCCCCATCACATTAACAGTCTTTCGCAGCCGCTCAGATCAGCACTGTGGTGGCCACCACACAAGCTTATATCATTATAGCTCTGCTTATGACACAGCCTTTGGGTGTGAATTGACTTTTAAAATTGTTAAAGGAACACTCCACTTTCAGGCTCATTTTCCAACTCCCTTAGAGGTAAGCAAGTAAGTTTTGCAGTTGTTGAATCCGCTCAGCCGAACTCTGAAATCTAGGCTAGTGCAGCAGCACTTTGGCTATTGGCTGGTCTAATCTGATTCAGTGATTTATGCTAAGATAATAGCTACAGTGCTACTGCCAGATCTGGACATCCTACTGGCAGATCCGAAGATCGGTTGAATGAATTTAAAAATGATAAAACTCAACTGTTTCACTCTAAGGGAGTTTGAGTGTTCCTTAAAAGTTGGCAGGTTTTTGAGCAGACACTAAATACCAGAGACTCTGGAGGCTGGGTCGAGTGCTGACCAGGGGCCGACATTACTGCTGCTTCACACTGAGATTTCTGCTGCTTCACAGTGGCCTTTACCCTAACAAAGTGACCTTTCCTCAGACAGTGGCTATCACACATGTCACAGCACACTCCCTGGGTTCTCATACCACTAATGAGCCGCTTACCATGTGCGACGTGTGTAGAACACACAGCTACATGAGAAACACACAGGGACACTGGGACACTGATCACACTGGGGCTTCTTCAGGGCACTGACACAGGAGGTGGCCCACTGCACTTATACCACTCTGGAACATAATATCTCATGTAATTACCCCCCCTCAGACACACACATGCTCTCTCACACACAAACACA
>CM059272.1:18653262-18668262 GCA_030347295.1 Setipinna tenuifilis
CCCTGGGACACACTCTTCAGATGAATCACTCCGGGTTCTCATCCTCATCCCTCTTTCTCTCCCTCCTCTCTCTCTCTCTCTCTCTCTCTCCTCTCTCACTCTTTCTCACTCTCTCTCCTCTCTCAGTCTTTCTCACTAATCTCTTTTCCGCTCTCATCTTCCCCCATACCTGCCTCTTTGTCTTTAGCTCTCCTCCATCAAAGCCATCCCTTGTGTGTCAGTAAACCCTTCAGTTTTGCCTTGATGCAGTCCCAAATAATGCTCATTCCCTGATTGGTTATTCATCCATTCCCAGAATGCCCTTCCATGGACTCAGACCTGATCCCATTCCACGTAATTGCAGATCCTGGACTAACTCCTTATTTTGTCTCAAAAAGCGCTTGCTGAACTTCTGCTGATTCTGGAATTCAAACAATTCTAAGTCCTGGATTGATGATGATCCTGCCTCCATAAATGCTGAATCAAGCCTGATCCGGTTCCAAATAAGATCTGATGCCGAATCGATTCCTGATCCTGTCTCCAAAAAATGCTAAATGTCGGATCAACCACGACGGCATTCCAAAAAAATGCCTTACACCAGATCGATTTCTGATTAAGACCCAAAAAAGTTGGATCGATTTCTGATCCTGCCCCATGTGGCGCTAAATGCTTGACCTGCCCTTATCCTGTTCCAAATAAAGACTAGTGCCAGACAGATTCTTTATCCTGTCCAACAAATATGTCATTTAGTACCCAGTGCCAAAAATGCCAAAAATGGTGGACTAACTCTGATTCCCAAAAAATGCTTCAGAAAAGAAAAGCATCTTTCTGAAAAAAATGCCAGACACTGGATTGAGACCTAATCTTGGAGTAAACTGCTATCCTTTTCTGACCCTGATCCTGCTCCAAAACACAGTATCACTTTGTGATTGTGTCCCAAAATGTTGGATTAATGCTGTACAGATTACTGATCCCTTACTAAACACACTGAACCTGACCTCAACGGTTTTACAAATAACCTGCATAGAAGGACTCAACTCAACTAAACTCAACTAAACAAAAATACTTTGAGAAGTGGACTTTACCGGGAAATAACCAGTGTTTTACTAATGAAGGTTTTTTATTATAACAACCTGGTACCCATGTCTGCTGTGGAACACCGACTGTACAGATGGCAGCCAGCTGAGGCCCAGAATCGGCCCAGTTTTGGTCCTTATGCAGACCCAATATGGCACTGATTTGGCCCAAGTATGGACCTGATCTGGCTAACCTTTGGTAGGTCTGTTAAACACAATAACAAATGATGGCTCAGTTGTCGGACAAATGCAGAATAGGTTCAGCTTGGGTCAGGAGCTCATGTGGTGCAGTTGCAGGTGGACCCTTTTTTAACATGCAGGCTAGAAACACAGCTGTTCCTCTCCTGGGTCAACCCTATGTCGAAACACCTCTATCTTTTCCTTTTCTCCTCACTTCCAGTTCTTCTCCATCTTCCTCTAGTCTCGCCTGTGGTAAATCTTGCATGTCTCTGCCTCTCCCATCTCCTGGTTCAGACCAGTCTCTCTGTACTGTTACACATGTCCGTCATGCACCACAAAAACTCAGCAGGTCTTGAGCACTGGGAATGTCTTTCCACTAGTGGCTCACTGAATCAAAGTGCATCCTTCGATTTTCTTCCTCCTTTCTGCTCCATCACTTTACGCGTCTCTGTTTTATCCACCCTATTCCCTCTCTGCAACTTCACATGTGTCATGTTATTCATGCTATTATGTTGAGTCTATTAAACATACCCAGGGCTCCATGGAGGAGGCATGGGGGATTGGGGGTTGGAAATATGTTCTTACAGCTGAGCACAAACGGATTTGCTAAAAAATACCAGAACCACTTTCCTATGCTGTTAGATACTAGAGCTGTTTCTTGTACAAGGGCACCCAGGACCGCATATCGAGTTGGTGCATAAAAAAGCAGCATTATGTGTGTCTACCACAGACATAGTCAATGTTTCCCTCCTCTCTGAAACTAACAGAAAATGGACCCAGATCCTAGGCAGACGCGAGAAGGTAATGTTGGCCAACAACACTATTAAGCCTGACCCGTTAATATTACATGTCATTTGGGTATCAGAGATGCCTCATGTACATTGTACATTAACCTCAGTCTGTAACTGCAGCGTATGTACCTAGGTTTGTTTGTTTGTTTGTTTGGAGTGTACGGCTGCATGTTTGTTTACCTGCCTCAGCCTCTTCAACTCATTACGAAACAGCAAAACACACTCCCCACTCTTGAGCCGATATGATGGACGAGACGTGGTGGAGTGTGGTGGATTGATCTACAGTAAGTTATGATATTATCATGCACCCCCAGTCATACTTTATGCATTCCATGGCAAATTCCTTCGTAGCATCATGATATCTGATTCGCTGAAGAAATTGTGTGTGTGTGCACGTGTGTGTAGGTGGATAAGTAATTGGTGTTTGGAGGGGAGGAAGACAGTGTGTGTGTGTGAGTGGATGAGTGAGTCAGTGAGTGAGAGAGTGTGTGTGTGTGTCTGAGTTTGTGAATCAATATCTCTAGGACAAACAGAGGAGTATTTGGGTTTTGTGTTTGATTTGGATATGTATAATGTATAGTGGAGACTGGCTGAGATAAATGCTACTTGTATTGTATTGAGCATGCATATGAATTGGTGCACTTGTGTATGTATATTTAGGGCTAGGGTTTGGCATATGTATGTGCATTTATGTGTGCAAGTGTGCATGTGTGTGTTTGGGTGAGTAACAATGTGTGTATATTTATGTGTGTGTGTGTGTGTGTGTGTGTGTGTGTGTGTGTGTGTGTGCGTGTGTGCACGCTCTTGGCTTTACTCACATCGTCTCATCGTTGAGGAACTCCAGCTTGCCAGCGACCTCCTCGTAGTCCTCCCCGGCCCTGGCGGTGCCCTCCTGGGTGTGGTAGGGGATGGCCACCTTGCCCCGCGCCCCGGACGTGCGGTGGACCTTCACCTGCATGGTGCCCACGCTCTCGCTGACCCGCGTGGCGGCGCTCTCGAACGTGAAGATGCCGGCGTGGTCGTCGTCGTAGATGGTGACGGTGGCAGTGTGGGCGTTGCCCAGGGCGGCTTTGGGCGGCACGGGGGACGAGGAGAGGGACGTGAGGCCCAGCAGGCTGCTGCCGGGGGCGACGGCGGCCGGGTCCAGCACAGACACCTCGGCACGGTGGGCCACGCGCGGGTTGCTCAGGTGCACGTAGAAGTGCTCGTCTTCCTCGAAGATGTCGTCGTCGATTACGCCCACAGTGAACTCCTTCAGCGTCTCGCCGGGCTTGAACACCAGCGTGCCCTCGGCGAACTCATAGTCCGAGCCCGCGTTGGCCGTGGCGTCTTCAGTACGGTAGTCCACCTAGGACAAAAAGCACAAACATACAGAAGTCCACCTAGGACAAAAAGGCGCATACGTATGGTAGCCTATCTAGGATACACAAAGTCTTTATTTAATCTTAAGAAAAACTTTGCAGTAAATAAACTTTGATGGAGTAAAGTGAAATGGAATCCCATTTAGCTTCACAAAACTTTCACTAAAGATGAGAAAAACCATAAAAACTGTAGAAAAGTGCATATCATTCTAGAAGCTTTCATTATTCTGAGTTTGAGTGACACTACAACACTACAACACAGCATCATACTGCCTTGGTCAGCTAAACCTTTTTTTCCACTCTAATTACTTATTGATCAACAAGTAAATCACTCCAAGTTCTGCAAAATGATTAATCATACAGTGATGTTGAATTGCAAGTTATCAGTTTCAGGGCCCTAGTTGGCATTCTGGCCTCTGTGGCTTATTAGACGAGTGCTGGGCCCATGGAGGTGTAATCCTGCATATCAGTCAGTAACAGGTCGATTACACTGACAGGATTATTTACACAATCGATCCACGCAAGACCACCATGCCAAAGCAAGGGACTGCTGGTGTGTGTGTGTGTGTGTGTGTGTGTGTGTGTGTGCGTGTGTGCGTGTGTGCTTGTGTGTGTGTGTAAATGATACACATTAATTTGATCCTTTAATTTGGTGTGTTTTATAGCGACTGTGCAAAAAACTAAGAAAATCAGATGTTTACAAAACAGGACGACGAACATAGGGTTCTTAGTTAGGTAAGTGCTGAATCGTAAAAAAAAACAAAAAACTAAAATCCGAAGCAGTTCAGCATTTAGAATTCAGAAAAATATTGTTCCATTAAAGTTTACATACACTGCCTATTTGCATCTATTGTTCTGTGTGTAGGTAATGTGTTCTCCACAGTGATGCTGTACATAAATATGTAATACAATCCAATGCATACACGTTGTGTGTATTGTGCAATACGCCACTGTGCTGTATGCTCGTTACACCCCAGACCAGCTCTTGTCAGTGAGGAGCTGCTGGTAGTAATTTGACAAGTGGAGTTATATGGCTCGTAGTGCAGATATCGGGGAGGGGGGGTGTTGGGGGGGGAGTTGGTCAGGTTCTGCTGAAAACAACTGGCCTACCTGTCACAGCCGTTAGCTACACAGTGTAACAGCAAAGACATTAGACATGCATTACACACACACACACACATAGCCGACAATGATGTAAGAGAAGGTAAGACTTCAGAGAGAATGTGGAATGGAGAACGTGGAATGTGGATGATGGAACACAGAATGCCAGTGAAGCCAGAGAAGGAGAGCAGCAGGCATCCCAAGAGTGGGTAGCTGACCTACAGAATACCAAACGCTCTTTACTCCTATTGTCATTAATTATCATGATCGTTTACAAATGGACATGGATAATTTAAAGCCTGTTTAGGCAACCAAATAAATACATAACGAGCTCCATGCACACAAACAAGATGTGCTCGGGTTATGCTATATAATCACAGTGTGCAGACGTGTATTCATCATGTTAAATGCTTGAGCTAAAACATTAGTGACGGAATAGATGAATAGGCATTTCCTGGTTGTCTGACACTAAGGAGTGATTGTGAGGTGCTCTAATGGCATAGCTACCGCCAGGGAAGCAGTGTGTCAGTAGCGGCCCTCTTTCATACAAACACCAAACAGCTTTACTCGACTATAACTAGACTGAATGCTAACTAGACTATATGTTGAACCAATGAACCAAAGACTTAGAACCAAACCTTTTTAATACTACACTTAATTAAGCATTAATTGACCCCCCAAAAAAGAAGGAATATATGTGATTAAATATAATCGAAGGTGGGTTTAAACAAACTAGTGCTGGCACCTGCAGACGTTAATTGTTGGGTAATTTACTAGTGACATGAGCCCTTATAAACATGACATGACACATATCATGAAAATGAATGACACTTTATTCTTGTTCATGACTCTTGCCATCATGTGTCATTTGGTTTCTCTAACTTTAAGTTGATATTTTTTTAGGATACAGACATTGCAAACACCAAACAACACAAAATGTGTGATTCATGACATTGACAGGTCAACCAATGACAGTGTACAGCTAGGTGTCTGGTTTGTGATACCTTTGACATCTGACCTTTTCACAAGAGACACACAGGCCTATGACTACCATCAATCACTTACCCCCACCCAACTAATCCAACCTTAAAGCCTAGAGAGTATCCAAGGGTGGAGTCACTCAGGTCCTCCTTACCTTGACAGTGCAGCCGGGGTCGCCCCCGTGGCGTCCGACGGTCAGCTTGACCGAGCCGCAGTTCTCGAAGCACTGGTAGTGGAAGGGCTCGAACTCCAGGTAGACGGTGTGGGGGTCCTCCTCCTGGGCATTGGCCTCGTGGCAGCTGACCACCTTGCGTGCCTGGTCGGCGGCGTGCTTCTTGAGGATGTTCCCGGCGCCGATCATCATGCGCGTGGCCTGGATGCGGTAGAAGGCGCGGCTCTTCTGCTGCTGCACCAGCACCTGGTAGTTGGCCATCTCGATCAGCTGCTCCATGTCCTTGTCCGGGTGACGCTGCTTCAGCTCCTTCAGCGTGCGTGCCATGTCTCTCCGTGCCTCCTCTTCCTCGTTCGATCCTCCCCCTCCTCCTCCTCCACCTCCTCCTCCGCCCTCCTCCACGCCGGCCAGCATCCCGTCCAGCGACTCCTTGTGGTGGTGCGAGTTGGCGCCCTGGCCGTCCATCTCCACCTCCATCTTGGCGAAGACGCTGTCGGTGCCCTCGGACTCGATGATGATGCCGCGGCTCTTGTCGGCACGGTAACGCTTGTGCACGTACTTGTAGAAGAGGAGCCGGCGGTCGGCCACCCAGGCCTGCAGCACGCACAGCGGGAAGAAGAGGAAGGTGAGCACGGCCTCCCACACCTCCACCCTGCCCGGCGACAGCACCGACAGGATCAGGTAGAGCCAGATGTAGGCGAAGATGCTCCAGGCGGCCGTGACGAAGAACACGCGCAGGTGCTTGATCTTGCGCACCTCGCCGTCGGGCACCACGTACACGCAGATGCCGATGATGACGAACATGTTGAAGGCCGCGCTGCCCACGATGGTGGACGGGCCCAGGTTGCCGGCGTCGAAGCCGTGGCCGCACACCTCGATGACGGACAGCAGGATCTCGGGCGCGGACGAGCCCAGCGCCATGAGCGTCAGGTTGGACACGGTCTCGTTCCAGATGCGCACGGTGGCCGTGGTGGTCTCGCCGTTGGGCTTCTTGATGGTGATCTCCTTCTCCTGCGAGGTGATGACCTCGATGGATGACATGAAGCGGTCGGCGATGATGGACATGCCCATGAACATGTAGATGAGCGCCACGAAGTACACGATGGCACGCGCCACCTTGTCGCCCACTGCTGGGTTCTGGGGGTTCCACATGGGCAGCACCACGCCGTCGCTACACCCCTCAGTGCTCGAGCAGTTGGCCGGAGACGCCCCGCCGGAGGGAGGGCTGGCCAGGGAGAGGTGGGGGGTGGATCCCAGGAAGAGGAAGAAGAGGAGCAGGAGGAAGGAGGAGAGGTGAGAAGAGAGGGATGAAAGAGGAAAAGAGGGAAGGACGAAGGGAAGCTTGACCGCCATGTTAAAAAGGGTTCTTGGCTTTTTTGGGGTGTCAATTGCACGACTTGTAGACACACACCTGAAAAAGAGTAGAGACAACACGCAGACACACACACACACACACACACACACACACACACACACACACACACACACACACACACACACACACACACACACACACACAGAAACAGTTAGTTCTGCTACAGAAACAAAGTGTTGGGGGTTAGTTGGGGTGAAGTTAGACAGCAGGAAGAGACTCATTACCTCTGACTTCTGACTGCAGGTGTCTAGGTCCCAAAGTACATACATAAACAAACATACACACCCTAACTCATACACACAAATGAGCACACACTGTTTTGACACATACACACAAATGAGCACACACCCTTTTGACACACACTCACAAACACAAAGTGCCTCACACAAAATATGGCAGCAAGTCAGAGTGGTTCATTACTAGCAAGATAAATGTCCTTTTTGTGTTTATGTCAGAAAAGCTTTTGTGTGTGTTTGTGTGTGTGTGTGTGTGTGTGTGTGTGTGATTATTATCACCATCAAAAGTATACATATTTATTTAAGTGTATATATTTAAAGAGCACATAGGATAAAGGTCACACCTGCTTTTCCAAATTATACACACAGTAAGACCCCCAAACACACACACACACACACACACACACACACACACACACACACACACACACACACACACACACACAAACTCAATGCCATGACCGTGGTGGGACACACAAACTCAATGCCATGACCGTGGTGGGACACACAAACTCAATGCTATGACCGTGGTGGGACACACAAACTCAATGCCATGACCGTGGTGGGTGGTCATGATCATAGTGAGTTTGGTCAGCGCGAGGCCACAAGGCCCTCTCCAGGGAGGAGATAGCACAGCTCAGTAACTGGTACATGGACAACAACCTTCACAACAACCGTCCCTCAACGTGGACAAGACGAAAGAACTAGTCATCGACTATAGACAGACTTCAGACTTCACACAACCAGTCAGTGGACTGTGGTTCCCCTTACAGTGTCAGGAAGGGGACTGCACAGGCGTGGGGCAGCACACACACACACACACACACACACACACACACACACACACACACACACACACACACTAGGCTGTGCATCAATAACCTTCCAGTAGAGATTGCCCAGAGCACAAAGTTTGGCCTCACATATACCCAAAACACCAAACACATCACAAAGAAAGCCTAACTATGTGTGTACTTTTTTGAGGAGGCTGCGAAAAGGTCACACACCAATACCACATACTCCATCTGGACTACATTCTACAGAAGGACTACTGAGAGCATCCTCAGCAGTGCCATCACAGCATGGTTTGGCAACTGCCCTGCGGCGGATTGTGAGAACGGCCGAAAGGATCACTGGAGCCTCTCTGCTCCCCCGTCTCAGACATCTTACAACACTCACTGCTTGCACCAAGCCAAGAACATTGTCAAGGACACCTCCCATCCCTCCCATGGACTCTTCCCCTTACTGGCCATTCGTATTGAACATGACAGACATAGCCCTAAGTAAAGCATACTTTCTATTTGGTCAGGAGTTTTATCTACAGAAGATGGGGGAGTTGCGATGGGTGCTGGTTTTGCGCCAGATTTTGCCAATTTCTTTTTAGGTATGTTGGAAGAAAGGTACATCTACTCTAATTACCGTTCAAACAGGATCCTGTTTATTCTTTCTTGCTGTATATCAACAGCTTGTGTAGTTCAATATGGAATGTGATCCCTGCAGAGTTAGCTTTTTGGACACTTGGGGTATTTATGAAAACAACTCTATACATACATCTCTTTATGTCAAGCCTACTGACAAAAACAGTATGCTGCATGCATCCAGTTTCCATCCCACCACCATGAAACAGGGACTGGCCAGGGACACAGTCAACTGCTTAGGGTCAGAAGAATATGCTGCGAGCATCACGAATTTCAGGTGGAGTCTGAGAAAATGTACAGACAATGTCTGGACAGGGGCTACACCAGAGAAACGCTGGTATCGAGCACTGGTCAAGGAAAACCTCGCACACTGAGACTCAAGCCATGAAGAAAAATAAAGAACATTCTGTGATATGCTGTACCCCCCCCTCCTCCAACCACCAGATCAGACAGATCATCAAAAAGCACTGGGATGTACTAAATACAGATCCAACATGTTTAACTTTGTTGAGAGACCCCTCCATTGGTTGCCCACTCCAGGGCTAGAAATATTACGGATATTTCAGTCCATTCTGATACTTTTGCTCATTCTAAAAGACCAAGAGAAAGGCTGAATGATGCAATAGGGTTTTTTCCTTGTCGCAATTGTACATCCTGCACCACCTCAGGTATGAAGCGAACCAGCAAATTCACAAGTAGTGCATCTGTAAAAAATACACCATCAATAAGTTTATCATTGCAGCTCCTCATCTGTAATTCATCTCCTAACATGCCCCTGTGGACTGCAGTACATCGGCAAGACCAATAGGCAGCTGGAGGTATGGATTAATGAGCACAAGACCGCCATCTCCAGGAATGACCCTAAGTCACCAGTTGCCAGACATTTTTCTACAGCTTCACACTTAATGACGCAACTGGAGTTTGACGGCATTGATTGTCTAGTTCCCAGCCACAGAAACCGTGATGTGGAGACTAAATTCACACAGTGTGAAGCAAGATGGATTTTTTGTATATGCAGACGTTGTCTCCCAATGGACTTAACGAAGATTTGGACTGTACTTCTTTTCTGTAGCGATGAGTAGTTAAATATAATTCCGTGTCAATGCAATGTATGTTTAAGCATGTAGGCATATTGTGACAACCAAATTTGATGTTTCCACTTCATACAATCATTTGAACTGGTGGTCACCTGTTGTACTGATAATCATCTAATATGTGTCCTTATTGGCTGATTGTAACTGGCTGCCATGCTAGACTTGAATTACATCCTAACTTGCTTCCTTCTTATTCTCTGACTTTCTATGTTTGCTTTGCACTGAGGATGGGGTCACCTGAAACGTTTGCCGCGATTCACTGTAGTTTGGCATTTGTGAGACCATTAAACTCTTTTTTTTTCTATGGGTATCGCAACTTTCATACATTTTTAAACTCTGAATTTGAGCTTAGTAGTCCCGTAGTATCACCTCCAAAATGGGAAAGAGCTTCTTTCCCCAGGCAGTCAGGCTACTGAACAACCTATATTGCAATATATATATAATCTAGCAACACAGAATGCAATCTGGCACAGTGCCCCTTTATGCCTCCCGCACTGTTCTGTGCTGCTTTGCTGCCAGAGACAGACAAACCAGCTTGAGAAATGAAAAAAAGCTACCATGTATTCCTTCTGCCTGTGCTCCTCACTCAGGCTGTTTCACTAAGTAGCTCATCTACTGTACCTGGATGAGGAGTTGTGCAAATTAGGATCTGCTGGTTCAGTGAATTGGCCCGAACAAATATGTGGCAGGACTTTTACTTTCTTAACCCGGATGTCCACCCCTGTAATTGCTGCTATATCCCACATCATATATACACAATATCCCAACCATATGTCCTGTCTAGTGTGTTTGCTTTTTGTCACTGTTATCTCTTGTGTAACATGTATATGTACATATGTACCCAAGTGTGTATATATATGTGTGTGTGTGTGTGTGTGTAAGTGGGCAAGTGTATGTGAGTATGACTGTGTGTGTGTGTATGTGTGTGTGAGTGGGCAAGTGTATGTGAGTATGGCTGTGTGTGTGTGTGTGTGTGTGTGTGTGTGTGTGTGTGTGTGTGTGTGTGTGTGTGTGTGTGTGTTCTTCATGCTGATGTGGCAAACATATTCAAGCTGCACTGAGGCCTACACATACACACACAGACACACAGACACACACACACACACACACACACACACACACACACACACAGCCTTAAGTTCATCTTCTGATTAGGGGGCCGGTGATGACCTTTGGGGTGGTGCATTCACATTCACTCAAACAGCCTCCCTTCCTGCCTGCTGATTGGCTGGCGTGCCTCTGCCCTTTGCGTGAGGCTCTGGCTGCTCTCTCCTCCAGTCAGCCAGCCTGTGATGGCACAGACGGCCATTTGTCAGACCAGCAGAGCACAGGGCCTCCTTCATCACCATTCTGTCCTCTCTCACTCTCTCTCTCACTCCCTCTCTCGCTCTCTCTCTCTCACTCCCTCTCTCTCTCTCTCTCTCTCTCTCTCTCTCTCTCTCTCTCCCTCTCTCTCTCTCTCTCTCTATCGCTTTCTCTCTCTCTCCCTCCATCTCACTCATTCCCTTTATCTGTCTCTCCCTTCGTCTATCTCATTCTGTCCTCTTTCTTTCTCTCTTTCTCCTTCCATCTCACTCATTCCCTTTATCTGTCTTTCCATCCATCTCTCTTGCTCTGTCCTCTTTCTTTTCTTCTCTCTCCCTCTATCTAACTCATTAATTTTATATCTCCATCCATCTCTCTCATTCCTTGTATGTCTTTCTATCCATTTCTATCATTCTGTACTCTCTCTTTCATTCTTTTCTTTTTCTGTCCATCTCATCTTCATTCTATACACCCTCTCTCTCTTTCTCTCTTATTCTGTTCTGTTTATCTATCTTTTTTCTCCAATTTAATTGTCATTCTGTTTCCTCTTTCATATTCTGTCATTTCTCTCTCCCTCTCTCTCTCTCTCCCTCTCTCTCTCTCTCTCTTTTCTCTCTCTCCTTCCTAAAGACATGTGCTCTGGGTGATGTTATATGGCAGTATCTCTGGAACATGTCCACCATTAAATGGTAAATCTTAATGGCCCTCCTTGAACACACATAAAATGAAACTGTTAGATTAAAAATGGACAGGATAAAATGTTAAAGTCCATTTGCTAATATTTAGGAGACATAGCACAGAGTGGGCCCTTTTAAAGAGCACCCAGTCTATGGCTAAATTTAAAGCACTAAATCTAGTAACCAGCTATACTGTACAGTCTATTGCTATGACCAGTTAAAACACAAAGTCTACTTCAGGAACTAGTTATATAGTACACAGTCTATTAGCTAGTTATAACACAAGTGAATTTAGTTATTGTAATAGTTAATCATAAAACCCTGTCAGTAACAGTAGTCAACTAATGTACCATTTTCCACCCTGATAACTGGCTGTACCAGGTGATCCACCTTGGTAACCTGTAATACCATACAGTTTCATGTGTAACCTGCTATACCACACTACATACCTGATAAGGACACCAGATAGATGACACCCTTACAAAGTATCTTTTCCCGCTCCCTTTCTCTCTTTCTATCTCTCGCTATTGTTATCCTACCGCTCTCTCTTTCTCTGTAACTATCCTTTCATTTGCTCTTTCTCTCTTTCTCAACCTTTTCCCCACTCACAATGTTCTGTTTGTCTCTCTCTGACCTTCCATCCTTCCTCTCACCCCTTCTCTTTCTCCTTGTCATCACTCTCATCTCTTTTTCTTTGTTCTCTCACTTTCTCTGTCTACCATGCATTGCTCAAATAATAAAAACAATTTAAATCATTAATGTTTTTGTGAAAAAATTCTTGTTTTTGTAATGTTTTTGTGAAAACATTCTTACATCACAGTGTATTTTCACTACTGCTTAACACTATGTACACTTATGTGTGTGTACAGTACAGTGCTGAAGGCTACTGTACACTTATATACGTATATAATGCTGAATACTCTAGGTGCTCAATACTTGTGTGCAGTAATGTACACTTGTGTGTGTGTGTAATGTACACAAGACCACCATGCCAAAGCAAGGGACTGCTGGAAGGTATGTGTGAGCGTGTGTGTGTGTGTGTGTGTGTGCGTGTGTGTGCGTGTATGTGTGTGTGTGTGTGTGTGTGTGTGTGCGTGTGTGTGTGCATGCATCCGTGTGTGTGTGTGTGTGTGTGTGTGTAAAATGCTGGCGCCTGTAGGTGTTGCCGCTGGCTCCATGCCCCTCCATATTGATTCAGGGGCCTTGGCTCAACAAGCAAGGGGAGGGTACTGATGGCCTTTATTTCTGGGTCCTGGCAGTACACCCCTGCCTTAGAGATTGCGGTTCTAAAGATCCCTTTAAAGTTCTAACTCCTGGCAGCAAAATGGACCTTATGAAACAAGCCATTGTAAAGATCCACTAAAGTTCTGAGTCCTGGAGGCAAATTGGACCTTGAGAGACATTCATTTCTCAATTTTCAGTACAAGAGAAGGTGTCCTTCAGTCTTGTCCTCACCTGTCATACATATATATATATAATATTTTTGTTATCCAGGCAGCCATGCTTTTATTAGTCTGCTGGTTCTGTCGTTAGATTAGAGTCACTTGGCCTGTACTTCATCAGCCTTTCTCTCTCTTTCGATTCTCTCTCTCTCTCTCTCTCCTCATCATCTACCCCCTCTTTTTCATCTCTTTTACTGATTTCGCTTTCTCTCCCTCTCACTGTAAATTGATTAATGCTTTTATGGGGTTTTGTGTTGTTTGTGGTGCATGGTGGGGGCTGGGGTTGTTGTGTCAGGTCACTGAGGAGGAAAATGAGGTGTTCAAGGTTTTGGGGCAGTGGTGGGGTGGGGGTCTTCCTATCTTTTTTCCACCTTTTATTGGAGAGGTGTTGTAGCTTTTGCATCAGGGTGCTGGAATAACATATGGCTGTGGGAGTGTACTGTGTAACAGTGGTTAACTCAAGCCCAGCTCTTTGTGGTGTAGACTGTAAAAAATAAAAAGTCCAGCTTACTTGAAAAATTGATGGAAACTCTTTACTCAAACAAGTTAAGAAAATGTAAGCATCCTTTGCCTCGTTGACGCACACGCGCGCACACACACACACACACACAAGCCTCAGACTCAAGGAAGCGTCTTCTGGTCATTGCATAGACCATTGCTGCATGTGATGTTGTCTCAAGTCAGTGAACTGAACATACGGGTTCACACACACACACACACACACACACACACACACACACACACACACACACACACACACACACACACACACACACACACACACACACACACACACACACACACACACACCAGCCTCAGACTCAAGGAAGAATCTTCTGCTCATTGCATAGATCATTGCTGCATGTGATGTTGTCTCAAGTCAGTGAACTGAACGAACATGTACACACACACACATGCACGCACGCATGCACGCACACACGCGCACACACACACACACACACACACACACACACACACACAAGCCTCAGACTCAAGGAAGAGTCTTCTGCTCATTGCATAGATCATTGCTGCATGTGATGTTGTCTCAAGTCAGTGAACTGAACAAACATGTACACACACACACACACATGCACGCACGCATGCACGCACGCGCACACACACACACACACATACACACAAACAACTGACAATTGCAAAGAGCCTCCTGTAACCATAACCCTGGCAAAAATGAGAGCAATAAGAGGATGATCTGTTAGGGTCCTTACGGGTTAGCACACTTTACACAATAGCTGGAGAGAGAGAACAGTTCATACATTTATAAACATGCTGCTGCGTGTTCAAGTGTGTGAGGGTGGGAGATGGTATGGCCACATGTGTATGACTATGTGTATATCTGTGGGTTAAGGTTAGCTTGTGGATTGTGTATGTGTGTGTTAGTGCTTGTGTGTGTTAGTGCGCGTGCGTGTGCGTGTGTGTGTGTGTGTGTGTGTGTGTGTGTGAAAGAGGGAGAGAAACAGAAAGAGAGAGAGAGTTTTACATAATATTTGGATCAGTGGATTCTGACACATTCTGGTCTTACAGAAACAAATGTGATGCAATTACTGTGGTTGTTTCCAAACCAGCATGACTCCTGAAGTCATCGTGAAAAGCACACACACACACACACACACACACACACACACACACACACACACACACACACACACACACACACACACACAGTTAGCCCTATATTTAGAACTACAAGGGTCTGTACAGCGGTAGCAGCAAGACAAATGTAATGTGCCAGTTTAGATTTGCCACACTTCACCAAGGCCATGACTGACTGAGCCATGATAATGAAGCCAGCTT
>CM059272.1:18673262-18675762 GCA_030347295.1 Setipinna tenuifilis
CACAATAAAACACACACACAATAAAGAACACACACACACATACACACAGCCCTTTTATTTCCTTCTTACAACTTCTGTTACTTTGTCTCACTTCTCCCTTTGAATCTCTTTTCCAGTCATCTATTCTCTCCTCTGCCGATCCCTTAGGGTCTCTCGCTCGCTCGCTCCCTCTCTCCCTCCCTTTCTCCCTTTCTCATCTTTTAGGCCTTGCCGTTTTTCAATTACTCTCTTTCTAATTCTCTCTTAATCGCTCTTTTTCTTTCTCTCTGCTGCTCTGTTCGTTACCTTTGTGGCCCATGTGTGTACTGTATGTCTAGTCTACTGTATGTGTTGTTGGTTTGATTCATGTAAGGGGGGTGGGGGGGCAATATGATAATCTGCTGTTATGGTTCATTTGTTCTGAATGTATATGTGTCTTGTGGGATTAATATGTAACAAACAGAATTATAATGAATAAAAATGTGTGTATGTGTATGTACAAGGGAGTGTGCATGCATGAGTGTGTGTGTGTGTGTGTGTGTGTGTGTGTGTGTGTGTGTGTGTGTGTGTGTGTGTGTGTGTGGACACAGATGGGGTGTGTGCAGTGGCATTTTTGGTCTCCTGGTCCTCGGAGTCAACATTTACACACTCTGCCTGATCACTCCTCATTCTGCTCTTGTCAATATTTGGGTTGTGTTTTCTCCATCTCAATTTAGCCTTCATACAATACACACACACACGCACATGCACACACACACACACACACACACACACACACACACACACACACACACACACACAGTGTGTTTTCTCCATCTCAATTTAGCTATCATACAATACACAACACACACACACACACACACACACACACACACACACACACACACACACACACACACACACACACACACACAAACCCACACACACACACTGTGTGTTCTCCATCTCAATTTAGCCATCATACAATACACAACACACACGAAACACACACACACACAGTGTGTTTCTCCTTTCTCCATCTCAATTTAGCTTAACCACACAGGGCCACGCCACTAAGTCTGCTTCCACTGTTACCACCCAAACACTCAATCCCATTATAACCATCACCACAGCCATCATGTATGTAATACACACACAGACAAACTACACACACACACTACACAGCTACACTGAGAGAGAGAGAGAGAGAGAGAGAGAGAGAGAGAGAGAGAGAAGAGGGGGAGAGAAAGAGAGAAGAAGAGAAGAGAAAAGTAGCAGATTGTGTTTATATTAATGGAAGTGCTGGAGGACAGGCGTTTAGCAGAGGCCAACTGTGCAGAGGGAGGCCACCCAGCTGGGCCACGATATTGTTCAAGGCTCCACCCCTGGGTGTGTGTGCGTACAAACACACACACACACACACACACACACACACACACACACACACACACACACACCGCTTTCTCAGTCACAAACACCCCTTGATACATACATAAATACATAACCCTTGGACACATACACACACAGACACACAATCACCCCTGGACACACACAACCTGCCCTGGCCTCCGCAAACACACACCATCCCTGAGTACACACACACACATACAGCATCCAAACTCCAAACTCTCCACTCAGAGTCTAGCTGGTCCTGTGGTGTCAGTGTTCTGCTGACTGTGCACAATCATTACAACTTCACAAGCACAGTGTGCTGCAACTGTTTTCAGCTCCCCCTTGGACAGTTTTGCCCACTCCCCCCCCCCCCCCCGCCCCACACACACACACACACACACACATCACACTGACAGTAACAGCCTATTGGATCACCCCCACTGCCCTGTCAATCACCCTGGACTGCCCTATTAACTCTGCTACAGCAGGACCCACCCACATGTTAACTGCACCTGATAACTCTATTGGGCAAGAGGAGTCAAAGCTTGACAGGCATCACTGAAGATTGGTGGGTTCCTAGTGGCTAAACGTGTTGTTGTTCTTCTCATACTGGTTTACAGGTGCTTATTCCAGACAACACAGCACTCCTCCACATACCCACAACCAAACTGAGGACCATGGGAGATACATGTAGGGCCTGTGTGTGTGTGTGTGTGTGTGTGTGTGTGTGTGTGTGTGTGTGTGTGTGTGTGTGTGTGTGTGTGTGTGTGTGTGTGTGTTTATGCCTGTGGAATTCCCTTACTGCCTGACACTGTAAGGGGAACCACAATCCACTGACTGTTTTTAAAAAAGGTCTTAAGACATTTACTTTTAACAAAATCATTTCTTCCCCCTCTTAGATGTTTTAAGGATGTATATAAAAAATCTACTTTTAATAAAACTTCTTGCCTTGTTTTTATCCCCCATTTTATTCCCTCTTTTAAAATGTAGCCCTTTGAGGGCATTATAAAAAAGGGCATTATAAAAAAATGTATTATTATTATTATTATTATTACAGCAGCTTTAGACACTTAGCTGAATGTGTTGGTTCAGAGTATGTGACAAAACCTTTTGATAGAAGTGCTCTGTGATGTTATTTTGCAAGAGGAAA
>CM059272.1:18688262-18693262 GCA_030347295.1 Setipinna tenuifilis
ACGCTTTTACTGTTGCTCGTTTATGATTTGCTTTTATTGTTTATGTTTTGCATTTAATTGTTTATGCTTTGCATTTTATCTCTGTTCTTTTAGCCACCGCTTGTACAGCACTTTGGTCAGTGTAAGCTGTTTTAAATGCTCTTTATAAATCACATATTAAATGACTTACTTTACTAGTTGTTTTGTGTGCAGGTCCTATAAAATAGGACGATATGCTGCTCTCAACACATACCCACCCCCCACCCCACAGACACACACACACAAATTGCACCCTGTGTGTGAGTGTCTGTGTGTGTGTGTGTGTGTGTGTGTGTGTGTGTGTGTGTGTGAATTCAGTAAGCACCTAGCCCTGACCTGCTACCCACACTGGGACTGACCCACTAGCAGGAGGAAAAAAAATCTATGGCTGTGTCCGAAACGTAAAAAAAATGCTGCCTTCGAGTATTTGGTGGCAGCGAGGCGTCAAGGCTGTCTGAATCGAATAAATGCATAAAATGCTGCCTTTGAACATACCTTCATTTTGCCCAATTTTGAAGAAGGCATAGATGCTTCCTTCATGCTGCCTTCAACATTCAACATTCTATCGACCTATGAAGTCAGCTGTTGGTGTTATGGCAACAGTGTTCTGTGCTGCTGTCTAACCAGGCCGTCCAAAATGAAGGTTTTAATTGGCACCTTGATGCCTGCTTAGGGTATGTGACTTGTTAGACAGTGAAGGCCGCAAGTCAGCAAGTCACTACCTTCCTGTTTTGGACATAGCGTATTTTTAAAACACTAATCAATATGAAAACCTAATGCATCTGCAACAGTACCAATACTAGAAGTGACATGCTTGGCTTCACACAGCATTAATATTAGATGGGATCTGAATTAGCTCTGTCAAAAAATGAAATGTTTGTTTTTGGCGTCCTCCACCCCACCCCCCACCCCCCCCCTCCCTAACTCACACCTATGAACACTCTTAATTTAGTCTCCTTGCATTGATTGACTCTGTAATCTCCTATATTTACTGCAGCTGAAATGTTTTTCCATAATTGTAAGTTTTGCTTTTAGACAAAAATGTCTGATGCCTGGAATTAGTGCAATGTAATTTAAACCAACTTATTTCTCTCTCTCTTCATCCATCCACTTGAAATAATTCTTCTAAGATTTGTCTGCGTTCTACATCTTGACATCTCTGCACTCCTTATTCTCTGTCTTTCTCTGTAAGCCCCAGTAAGATCTTCCCAAAGAAGACCTCTTCGAGCTGGATCAAGACCATGCCCAGGCCAGTTCAGGGCCGGATCAGAGCCAGACCACCTTCCATCTCCTGCAAGATCATCTGACGCCTTTTAAAGCTCTTCCCCGCTCTAACACGCAGTATTCCCTCTGAGAGAGGAACGCCGGGAGATTACGAACATTCAGAAGGAAGACCAAAAGGAGCCCGGAGATCACAGTAAGCCATGCAGCAGCCCAGCCCAGCACAATGGGATCAAACGGCAGAGAAACTGGGGCTTCATCATCAAACTAGGGCTTCATCATCAAACCTGACAGTATTCCTTCTCAGGCACCATAACATGCTGGCACCAAAGCGCCTGGTGTTCTTGTTTCACACAAGCCCACACCCACACCCACACCCACACCCACACCCACACCCACGCACACACACACACACACACACACACACACACACACACACACGCACGCACACACACACACACACACACACACACACACACACTCCCACACACAAAACAAGGCACTAGTAAATAAATTCTTTACAAACACAAACACACAAGCACACACACACCCACACACACATTCACACAAACACACACACAAACACACACAGACACGAAACAAGGCACTGGTGAATAAATTCTTTATCGGTGCTTATGCAATCGCTCCCCTTGTGCAGGTCAGTGGGTGTGACAAACAATGGAATGGAGCTTCCTCTGCTCTCAGTCTGTTTGTGTGTGGTTTCAGCACCACGGACAGAGACAAAGACAGACTGGAGTGTGAGTGTTCGCTTGTGTGTGCGTGTGTGTAAGAGAGAGGGGACAGATTGCGTTGTAAATGACCCTGCTCTGTGCTAAGTCAGGCCCATGGGCACAGAAAGAGATAAAACAGAACAAGAGGCATAAGGGTGATAAATGGAGAAAGAGATCAGAATCATCAGAATCTGAAGGTTCCACTTTGCGCCATGTTTCACAGTGGACCCTTGGCTGTTCTACACCCACAGTGTAGTACTGGCTCTCAAGGCTTGTTCAGTTACAGTATAGGAGGTTCAAAATGCAGTATAAAACAAACATTTTGTTACAAACTGTAACAGTGTATCTACATCATGAAGTACAGTGTAACAAACATGTAACAATACATTTCATTATATACTTACAGTGTACCAAAGGGGTTAGGGTAAGGGTTAGTATTGGGGTTAATGTTAGGTGGGTACAGTGTAAGTACAAAATATTACATGTTGTTCCATATAGATACACTGTCATAAGACCAGTAAAATAAAGTGTCACCTAATACCTTGACAGCGTAAATTATGTATCTACAGGAAGTATGTTACCTAATGGATATTTAGAGTTGACAGTTTGCAGTCATATATATAGTAGTGTTTACCTATGTCCTTATCACTATCTAATAGTATGCGGATAAACAATGTGACTGACACTCAGAGGGAGGCATTATACAGTCTAATGGCCACAGGCAGGAAGGAATCCTCTGGTGAACTTCCTGTGGCACTCTGTATGTGGTGCATTTAGGTAACTCCAGTCTGGGACTGTGCCTGACCAGCATGTCAAATAAAGGGTGCAAAGTTGTTGTGTCCAGAATGCCACATACTTTACAGACAGCCTACTCCTGTCTGACACCACTGCTGTTACCACCCCTAAACTAATGTGACAGCCGCCCATTCCACTGTATTTCATTATGTTATGTTTGTTTGTCTGCTCTGTCCACCTGTTTCTTGTGTATGTTATATTTTATATGTCTGTGAGGCTGTGTGTGTGGGAAATGTGGGGAGAAATATGCGAAATAGTGTGTATGTTGCTGTGTATGTTTGGGATGCTACACTCTGAGGTGTCTCTTTGAAAGTAATTGTAAGTCATTTACATCTGCTGCTTGGAATACGATATGCTGTGTGAACAAAAAATTATCACTATGAGACAATAAAGTCTGTCTGTCAAACACATTAACCAGAGGGGCAACTCTCCCCTCCCTCTTGCAATTCTAGACCCATCAGAACAGCAACCACAGTAACCACAACAGGCAGGGAATGAGAGAGAGAGAGAGAGAGAGAGAGAGAGAGAGAGAGAGAGAGAGAGAGAGATGCAGACATGACATGGAGACCCCCTCTAGCCCTCTAGCAGTGTTATTCCAGTGTGTTTGTGTGTGTGTGTGTGTGTGTGTGTGTGTGTGTGTGTGTGGTTGGGTTGGTAGCTGAGGGGGGTGTTATGGAGGTTAGCAGTGGGAAGCATTAATATAAGGAGGCCTTAGCCGAGACAATGCCCAGTATCTCCACAGCGAGGCTGCCTAAAAGCTGCCCGGCTGTTTTTCTCCTCTTAAGCAAACAAGTACTGATGCCATGGGCAGCGCCGCTGGACTGATGGCCATTAAGATGCCGCCTGTGTCTCAGCGACTCACCAACGCTGTGACCTGCCAGCCAGCCTTCCCCCCCGGGAGAACCCTCCCGTCGGCCATGTTTGATCACACTCACACACATCGGCCCACACCTCACACCATATCGCTGCACGAATCCTAATAATCAACAGCAAGACTGAGAGAGTGTGAGAGCGAGTGAGTGAGTGAGTGAGTGAGTGAGAGAGAGAGGGAGAGAGGGAGAGAGGGAGAGAGGGAGTGAGTGAATGAGTGAGAGAGGGAGCAAGGGAGTGAGTGAGTAAAAGAGCAAGTAAGAAAGGAGGTGAGGGATTGTGTGAGTGAGTGAGTGAGTGAGTGAGTGAGTGAGTGAGTGAGTGAGTGAGTGAGTGAGTGAGTGTGTGAGTGAGTGAATGAGTGAGTAAGTGTGTGAGTGTGTGAGTGAGAGAATGAGTAAGTGAGTAATTGAATGATTGAGTCAGTGAGTGAGTCACTCTTGACCAGCACAGCAGTGGGAGAGTGCATGTGGAAACAGCATATGTCCAGAGCATCGGACCATGTTATTTCCCAAAGCGCTGTCTGCCTTCATGAAGCTTGGCTGGCAGTTCATAGTGGGTCGAGGTTCTGTTAGCTTCCGGCGAATATCAGAATGGGTGGTGTACCAAACAGTCTCAACACACACACGAACACACACATAACACATCGCTACATTTGTGCTACTGCATCTCCCAAAACAATCAGCAAAACAATATTTTATTAATGCTGTTGAATAATTTACTTCAGAATTAATTAGCAAGGGCATAGACACAACAACGGATGAAAAACAAAAGTCATTATCCTCGGCCAAGAAGCAAACATGAAAGAAAAACAAGATTTGCATTTTAAAACATGCATTTTTACTCTCCACCACAGACAGGAAGACCCATTATAATGCAGGCAGGGGGACAAAAAGATAGAGAACTCGGGGAGGGAAGGAGGTAGGGAGAAGGAGAAAAGAGAAATATCAATGTGCACTTGGAGGAGATGGAATAGATAAATGCAAGACCAGAAGAAAAGGATCGTAAGAGAGAATGAGAGACAAGAGAGAGAGAGAAAGACAGATAGTGGAAATGGGAGAGTGAGTCAGGATGTTGCGGAGAAATAAAAAAATCTTCAATGTAATATGAATAATGAGACTCTACCTTCAAGATTACTCCAGAGAGTGTCTGCAGAGAAATCAGCATGCTGATAAAAACGAACACATGTGCGCGCACACACACACACCACACACACACACCATCATGCACACGCATACATGTGCACACGTGTATACCACACACCTTCACAGAGACACAAACCCACGCTGAAATCACAGACACACACCAAGACACACTCATTGTTATAAACACATTTACAAGCACAAGTGTGCAAATTACACAAAG
>CM059272.1:18700762-18723262 GCA_030347295.1 Setipinna tenuifilis
ACACTGACTCTCTTTTCCCTGAAAACTGACTCTCTTTTCACTCTCTCTCTCTCACCCCTTCTTAAATCCTCCTCACTCACCCAGCCCTTGCCACTCTCTTACTAAATCACACTCTCTCCTACTTGTTCCAGGGCTCTAGCTCAACCTCTCACTCTGCATATCTCTGGCTGGCTACCTCAGGCTCAGTTACTTAGAGGACATGGCTCGGACTGGCAGTAATGGTGCTCAAAAAATGCTCTTTTCTGCCACTAACAGAAATAGCCCAGGAGCACACACACTCACAACCTCACTGCTCCAACAGGATCTCCAGACCTCCAGGCAAGGATGGAGCCCAAAAGCACGCAGCAAAACTTTGGTGGGCTGGCCTGATGTGCAACACTGCAGGCTTCAAGCAGAGAAGTCTCCATATAAAACTGGGTTTTATTGGACAGTTGGAGAACAGGTAATATGAAAAGTGTGGTTTATTGGACAGTAGGAGAGCAGATAATATATAACAGAGGTTTGTTGGACAGTAGGTGAGCAGACACAGACATTACACAAACAGAGGGCATCTTCATGTGCTACGGACATCAATCCACAGAATTCCATCTTATTTTGTCCCTCATAATCCAATCGGCACAGTAAGCGGATATACACACAAGCACATGAACACACACACACACACACACACACACACACACACACACACAACAAGCATATTCGCTCTGCAATTCTGCGTGGAAACAGTGACATCTCACACACCCACACACACTGAACACACATTGAGATAAGATGCATATGCAAATTCGTGCATTTTCTGTGTGGAGACATTTTTATATCCAAACACAGTTTCAACTAGAAACTGGAATAACTGGCAATAATGAAACATTTCTTGCAAGCTCCAGAGTGTTTATATGCAACCCACACTGCTGTTTGCACTAACGTAAAGTTAAAGAACACCTGATTTTACACCACCACTGAAAAGGCATAATAAGTCTCCCATGTGCAACCTGTGCTCTGTACAAAAACTGCATTCTCACTGGTGCTTTTCTAAATCATAACTGACTCTGGCATAATACAAACTTCCAGTGCGTTTTATCAGGAGCACTGCGCGAACCTGGTGTCAAGCGATGCCGTCGGGGAGGCACTTGCACTTCGCTGAGTCTAATTATCCGTCCACTGATGTTGGACCTGCTTCCAATAAAACAACTGCAGCTTCTCAGGCAGGCCGACGAACAATTAGATTACAGTCTTATTTATATTCACTTAAGGGATGTTTTTATCCTAGGGAAGAGAAAGATTACATCTCACATAAAATTAACTTCAATAGAAACCCACTGAAAACAATTACGTAAATCCTGCAATTCAGTTCCTCCCAAATTAAGAGGAGACTGCGCAAACCCTTTACAGCGGCCAGCCAAAATAGATGGTGAAGATGCAGCTGGAGGAGTGTAGATAAAGGCAAGCCCTACAACAAGGCAAAACCAGCACAGGGTGCCAGGATCAGTGGCTGTGGAGCTCCGCGCTCCACTCAGAAACAGGAAGGCTGTTCTTCTGAAGCTCGCCAAGGCTGGTTACCATGAGAACGCAGCCAAGTTAGATGCCTCTGGCCACATACGCTTCTAGTTCTGACACTCGTATGTGTGCTTCTGTCTGTCATTGCTGCCTCTGAGGTTTTCATACATATACTTCCATCGCTGCTACCACTAAAGTGCTCCTAAATGCACTCTCCTCAGTGCTACTTCTCAGGTGCTCGTATGTACACTAACACAACTGACACCTCGGGTACTGATACATATAGCCCCATCACTGCACCCTCTAAAGTCCTCATACACCCACTTGCCTGACTGCCACCAAGTGAAGTCAAGTGGGTGGTATTGTCATTTCAGCCATATACAGATATGGTAGATGGTGAGACCAAACACCGTTTTACCAGGAACAATCGGTGTTACACACAAATTGTCAAAAACAGTAGAGACTTACAGTACAGTACAGGGTGCACACACAATAAAGATACACATGTTAATACACATGATGCACATGTAAAAAAAACAAAACACTAAGGTTATTATAAATACACTCCCTTCACTGCGAGCTCTGAGGCACTGTTCCACAACTCACTTTGCTTTAAATACATGCTAGCATACACGTATCAATACAACCTCAAAATCAAGGTCTTGCCTTTATTCTGGCTTTTACACACACACACACACACACACAGACACACACACAGACAGACACACACACACACACACACACACACACACCCACCCCTCACTTTTACACACACACCAACCACTTCTCTGTGTTTAATACAAACACGCGCGCGCGCGCACACACACACACACGCCCCTCCACAGTACTTACTCTGAGCTTCCTGGTGTTGTGATGGAGTGGAGTGGTGAGGTGTGGTGTGGCGTGGCGTGGAGGTCTTAGCAGGTCATGGCGGTGTTGCTCCCTAGTGTAGGTGGAGCTTTCTCGGGATGTCCCACTCTGACTCCTGGGGCCATGGTGGAGGGAAAAAACACAGCACCAGTCAGTCAGTCAGTGAGAGGAGATGGCCACACTGCAAAGCTGGGCTAAGTGAGTGGGAGGCTAGAGGCAGCTCTGCTCTGCTCTACCTCCCCTTCTCCTGTTACCTTGCTGCCCACACAGGTGGGTGCAGTGGAGCTTACTCAGAGACCAGCGAAGCCCGTGAATTCCCAACATGGTTGAGAACGGAAGTGAGCACTGCTCACGTTAGTGGATTCAGAAGTTTGTTTGATGAACTGAGATTCATGTGATTCTGTCCAGTCTGGACATAAACCCTCACCATTACATGCATAAGATTCCAACACATGGAATGTTTAGGGTAAGGTATACTGTGCTGTGAGAGTTCAATAATAACTAACAAAGAAATAAAAAAAAAAACATCACGTTGGTCAATACTTACAGCGAAAGAGCAGCTGTAGTTCCAGCCTATCTTGAATTCCTCCTCCGTTGTCCAAACTGACATTCACGGTGTGGCACTTCTGCACCGATTCCTCCTCAATGGAGCAAGATGCCGTTGATGCGCATGATCTTAAAACGTCGCTCTTCTTCAAAAGATAACCGTGAAATAGTCCCGTTACTGTTTTTCAACACTGTCTTACCACGTCGACACCCAATTTCACAACTCCCTCCCTATAAACCCCTGACAAATGCCTGCGTGTCATAAATTCTTACAATCAACGGGACTCGACTAAGTGGACAAATCAAACAAATTGGTTTCTGGGCTGAGATGAAAGAAATTAATCCGAAAAACAGGCCTACTTGTTGGCCGTAGAGACTCTAGTGACAGTCGTTAATGAGCGATTAAAAATGCTCCATACCTTATGAATGATCATTCCCAGCTTATTCTGAGACATACACAATCACAATTCCCCAAAGTCTTAGGCGAGCAAAACGAACAAAATAATTTGAAAAGAATTTCGAATTTTAAATATGACAGCTGAGGGAAAAAGCTGCTATTCACCTCAAGCCACGAACTAAAATAATGTTGATATCTTTAAGCGAGTGCATTCTGTGTGTGAGAGAGAGAGGAGACAGCGGGAGAGCAGATCCGGAGGAGAGCGTGCACTGGTCGAGTGAGTGAAAGACGCTAACGATGCTCTCGCATCAGCATCAGCACAGCGGCGGAGCCACGAGGATGCAGGGAGATGGGAAAAGTAGGTGGGATAATGAAGCTATGAAAATGGAAGCCCCCCTCTTTCTCATTCTCGCTCTGCTCACTCACTCCGTCTGTTGGAGGATTGGGTCTGGCAGGGAGCAGAGGCAGAGCGCGAGAAAAACGGCCGTTTTCGTTTTCAGCAGTGTCGACTGCAGCGCGAGGGGAGGGAGGGGAAGGGTTGGGACTTGAGCCAGCTGAAAACACGCGCAGCTCCTACCCGATAACAAGCCATGCGTAGCGCGAGACCCCTCAGGTTTGTATCGAACTGTAATAACGATAACGTCCCCAAGACAAAGAAATCGAAACAAAGTGCTATAAACTTGCAAAATTGATTCAGGTTGGTTACATCATATTCAATTGATGCAATTTTCAATTAGGTCCGAGGGAAATGCCCTTTGCATGTAGACTACAGGCGCAGAAGCCGAGAAAAAACAAACATTTATCACTAGCAACAAAAGCATTCCCACTGGGCTCTCTAAATTTCGCGTTCACAAGCCACTGAATCAATTTAAACTCAATGGACCATGTTAAGACCACCATATTTAAGGTGGCGAGTAAATCCATTCTCGTGTCTTTCGGTTACCGGAGAGACGGGGCTAAATTTGGATTAAGCCATAGTGATCATCATGAATGGCTGATGCTGTTACCATAACGAGGATTTTTTTGCACATGATTTTGTTATAGCTGGACTTACGCTACAAATTTACAGAGTCAAACACACACACTGACACATGGATTAGGCCATTATTTTCTTACATTGATTTCTTTTTAAACGTTTCTTTAAAGTAAAATGTAACCTGTTCATTGAAAGATATAAAACCCATCCACCAGGCTAAGAAATGTGAAGTTTAAGTGCATGGACTGCAAGCAGCCTGAGGTCATACGGTTTAGTCTTGTGAATCTTTCAGCTAATCAGTAGTGAATAGTGAGGCACCATACAAGTTCTGTGTACAGCAGCCTCTCACAGAGATTTACAGATGCATGCATGCACATGTGGACTGGCTTTGAATGAGGCTGATATGAACACTCCAATCTGCCACATTCTTATCCACCATATGGCCGTATCATAACACATTACAGCCTCACAGCTTTTAATTATAATCATAGGTTGGACTGTGTGCGCATATTTATGAATGGTTTCGATATTCAGTACTTGAAGAAAGGAGCATTTATTTCAGAAAAGTACCGTAGATGGACATTTCTGTGGTTATTTCAGTGGACAAACGGTGGAGGTAGCCTGGTTCTGGTGGTGTTTCCAATGCATGAATCTAAAAAAACACATTAGACTGAACACAGTTGGCATTCTGGAGCTTTATCATTCTCTTATTCACCCTCCAACACACCCACATAAACACCCACGCATACAGATATGTACATACATGCAGAAGGGGGGAAGGGACCCTCTCACAGAAATGTATAATGGCTCGAAACATGGCCAAGCCATATTCTGAGAAATGGCCTCCATGGTCAATTAACATAAATAAACATGTTCATTAGAACACCTCACTGTTATGGTTACTGTCTAGATGTTATTAGCAGTGCACCTCTGTACATACATACATGCACATATAAGGAAGAATATGCTTAGTTAAATCTTTACCATGCACACATGTGATCAACCCTTAATATGATTGATATACAGTATACATATACATGTATATGCTGACATTTCTAAGGTAGAATAAAATGACATTCTGAAACTGGCATCACTGTCAAATAATGCTGTGTCAATTTAGCTGGCAACATGCATAAAATAGGATATGCCAATTAACAGTTGGTGCTGTCATACAACACAATCAGCCTTTATGAAATCATATTTCCCAGTCCTCAAACATCGCCCATGTTTTATGAAGCCATCTCGGCTGGATGCCATTAAAGTGATATCATACACCGAACACGATCCCACTCAGCAAACATGATACTGCAGCACATGGCACTTACCCAGGCAAATAACACTCTCACACAGGCCTGTGACACATGCTACCATAATGAGCCCATGGTCTCAGGGGGCTTAACTCTAAGACACCAGCACAGAGAGGAGGTGGCTCTATGGCCTCTTACAGACACTGGGCTGGCACGCCGCTTGATTACTGCAGTTTGGGTCGCTACCAAGTCACAGCTACCAACTCCGCTCCGAGATTATGGAGGTTTCACTGCTCAACGCATCCCCACTCTGTCCTGCACAGTGACAACTGGCTTTCTCCCCCTACAACCCCCAGCTCATCTTCACATTCACACATTGGCAATTGCATAAAATTAAGGATGATAATATGTGGAATATCAGGGTGGCAAATTTGTCCGAGGGTTCTCCTCTTGCCTGGGTCCAGCCCTGATCTTGCTGGTAATCAGTGGGGTCGCTAATAACCATTTAAGAATGATGAATGGTGCCAGTAATGTTAGAGTTACTGTCCGGTAATGGCCGTTAATGTGGGAATCTTTAGAGGTTGGCTGAGAATAAGTATTGGTTCTGTGTCAAGGGGGGACAAAAATTATAATCATCAGTGCTTTTCTTCATGGTACTGTAGCACCCTCTAGAGGAGAAGATGTGAAACAGGCAATATGGGGTGTTTGCTGGTTTTAATTTCTCAACCCTAATTTCACGCATTTTCTTGCTAATCTGCTGACCAGATGACCTCTCTGGCACCCACACTATCCCCTGTAAACCCATCTGTGGGTGGGGGCCAGCTGACCAGAGACTTTGATGTTGGAGGAGAGTAGGGTGCTCCCAGCAGCAATCACTCTCTCTCCTTACCCATGCATGTGCATTGCACGGTCTTCCTCGTGTCTTTGCTTTTAGTACCCAGCGTGACACTTTTTTAAGGCCCCTCTAAGGCTCCCACAGCTGCACTTATTTTTGCACAGGAACATCTCCCTAACATACAGCTGTTTGTGCGGCAACCTTAATCATTATAGTGTATACACATTAGCAGGCTGACACACACCAAAACAAACTTATCAAGGTACTAGTAACAGGAGGGATAATTTAATAAGGGGCATGATGGCATAGAGCAAAAGAGTGCACACTGTCTTCCCCTTTACTGAATTACAAAACCTCAATTGCAAATCATTTGAACCCAAGCAGCTGCACGTACAGAAAATAACTGTAAAAATAAGAGGAGCATTAAGCACCATTAAGGCAGTTGGGCGGCCAGAGGAGTATTCTGCTCTGGGGTGCATGTCTCTGAAGAGAGCTGTGATTAGGATTAGGATGCCCAGAGTTGGATCACTGCAGGTAGTTGTTGCCAAGGCTTAGGGGTGCTCTGCCACGCACACACACACACACACACACACACACACACACACACACACACACACACTGCTGTGTTACTGTTGCCAGAGGTTGGCGAATGCATAGATTTTTTGCATAAAGCCTTCCTCATTCCTCCCTAGGATTAAGCTACAGCTTTGTTGTTATGTGCACTCTGCTTATTCAGAGGGGCTAGCTAATACTGCTGTGAGCTGACTGCACAGTGCAGCTGACAAGGCAAAACTGGGTTATAATTGGTAAATGTCAATCCCTTTCCTTCAGGCGCGACCAGACGTGTATGTAACCCAACTAATCGAGGTGAAGTGTGTGTGTGTGTGTGTGTGTGTGTGTGTGTGTACAGAATGTGTGTGTGCACGCACGTGCACATGTCTGTGTTTGTGTGTGTATGTGTGTGTGTGTGTGGATGTTGTGTGCGGTGTGTTTGTGTGTAGTGTAGTTGTGTGTGTTTGCGTGTGTGTCTGCACGCGCATTCCTCCTGCAAAGTGTTTGGGTGATCAATTACACTCTTGTGAATACTGATGCAGTGCTTCCTATTAGAGGAATCCAACTGGGCATGCTCACATTTTTCCTCCCAATTGTTTTTCCTTTCCTTTCCTTTTTTTTTTTTTTTTAAAAAAAAAAAAAGAGGTTTGCGGTTTTGGCACCTCTGTCAGGATGCGGGGCACATTATTTTAATTTTTCATCAGAATGATCCTAAACCCTGCTGTGGTGTTAAATGTTTTACCACAGAGCTGAATGCATGCTTTAATAGCCTGATCCAAGGTGCTGGGCAGAGCCGAATGTGCTGAGCCTGCTTATTTGGTGATTGTGTTTATATCCTCAAGGAGCTTGGTAGGCAGTAGGTAGGTGTGTGTGTGTGTGTGTGTGTGTGTGTGTGTGTGTGTGTGTGTGTGTGTGTAAGTGTGAGTGTGAGTGTGAGTGTGTGTGTGTGTGCATTTAAATAAATATATGGTGCACATAAATATATGGTGTGATGTTTTACATGTAACCCTGTTTGCACAAAATAACCTTGAATAGATCATTACTGCTCATGTAGCAGGTTTGATCGACCATTTTCATTGACCTGTTTCATTAAACAAGTTGCCCTCATTACTCCCAATGCATCTCACAAAAGTACCCATGACTCAACACTACAACACAGTCAACTCAACATGTTTTTCTAAAAGTGAATGCCAGTTGTGGATCACGGTAGTATCCCTATATTGAAGCCCCTCTGCACCACTGATGTGGAAAAGGTGAACAGAGTGATAGAGCCAGGAGCAGTGCTGGACTGTTAGCTCAAATCCGGGCTGGCTGGGCAGGAGCTGGGCCAGAGTTGGGGACGTGGTTGGCACAGTCCTCCTGCTGAGGCAGCTGGGGCAGGCACCATGGCTGTGCACGTCAAACCCACAGCATGCTAACTAACCACAGGCTGCAGGGTGCTCCCTCAACCACCTGCCGCACATAAAAGACACTGACTGTGACTAATGCCTGGAGCTTTGATCTGGCCAAGGTACAGGCCACATCTGGCCCAGATCTGTGCTCCGATCAGCTACCATCTTGGAGTCCTAATTGAGCATGTCAGTGTTCCAGAAGAGGGCCATTGATCAAAGACCTGCAGGCCCACTGTTGTCAGAGACACATCATAACATGCCAGACGCTCAGGGCCATAACCAGAACAAATGACCACCAGTCAGTGCCCGAAGGCTCCATAAAAGTGCGGCTGCCGTCCTTGGAACCGGGACTTTTGTGCTGAAAGGCAGGAATAGAGCAGAGTAAATTTAGTGCCCAATTAAGAGGCTCAATAAGCAAGCAAGCACTGTGCAGGGGAGGAAAATGTCCTCAAGGACAAGAGTTGTCCACATCTGCAAAACACCTTGTCAATAACTCCCCACTTCCGTCTCTCACGCTCTCTCTTCCTCACACACACATACACAAGAGCTCACATAATTCCACCCCAGCGATCTAAAGCCCACTCTAGGGTCTAGTTCTTTTTTCTGTAGTTTGTGGTCAGGTTAATGCTGTAGCGTCTGTGATATATTATGGCACAGGACGCAAGTCACTTTGAGACCTATCTGGTCCTTCCTAATAGATGATTTAAACTTTTAAATTAGTATTCGAGCTGATTCATCTTAAGTGGGCTTACAAAGCTGACTTGAAGAGCAAATTAGGACATATTTCTGTAAATTAGGGGAGAATTCTTACAGAGCACACAAACCGATTAGGCCAGTTAATTTGCTGCTTAAAATATTACCTGTTAATTAAAATATCACTGTAACTTAATACCACGATTCTGATAAAAAAATACATTGTGGCATTGAACAGCAATTGGTTGGTAATTAAATACTGAATCTTGATCGCCATCTACGGGAACTTATAAGAAAACGCACTTTAGAAATTAACAGATTCCTCGACATAACCTCGCGTAAATAAAAAAAAGACACCCTGTAGGTCGCCATGCTACGAATGATATTTTTCAATGAAGAGTGGTGATCCATAAAATATGAAGAAAGCATTCGTTTATTTAGGACATTGGCATTTTTACAGTGGTGGGAGCAGCACCTGCTGAGAAAAAAATAACAACATACTAAAAGCTAGACAGATGGAATTTACAGAACGTATAGAATGTTCAGTGTACGCGCTTTATTCTTTTCTCACGGTATGTGGGTGGGAAAGAAGATTCCCTCCACGCGCACTTGCCTGGCTTTGCTTTTTTAGCGCGCCTGCACAGCGCTTCCCAGGCAAAGTAAACAAGTCACGAGACCGCATGAGCTCAAGAACCCTATCGCAACAGTGACGTCTAGATGAGAGAGCGGCTGAAAACAAGCCAAACGTGCCCTCCTATTGGCTCCCTACGCAGTTACGTCTTCACCTGATTGGCTGAGGAGGTGAAACGGTGTTGCCGATGTACTCAACAACGATAGTCAACAACAATACCACGGCTGGCATGAGATCATATTCGCGGTAACAGGACATTTGATAGTCCGAATCAGCACTAAGAGTACATTTTATTGCGAAGACAATCATTTAATGTGGATGTTGCTTTGCGGGACTAATCCTGTACGCAATCATGAGTGTTTAGTAGGTTTACTTCATCCAGAATGAAATTTAAAGTAATTAGCTTTCGTCGCTACTATTGTTGTTGATTGCTGGGTGTGTCAGTTACCATGAGGCAATCAATATTGATCTTGACTTGGAGAAATAATTTAGGATAGACAGCAGGAGGGAAAGTTGAACAACGCTGACTCCACAACCTGGGATTTCTACACCGTCCATCTATTGTCCAGGATTTTACCCGGACGCAGAGGTAGGTCATGTCAGATGAAGCGATACTAGCAATAGCCAGTACAAAGCTAGCCTTACATGGCTAGCGGCAGCATGGTTTAATTTTCTGTATCAGCCTCTGAAACGTTAACGTTGGAAATACATGTGCAATTGAAATGTCATGTGCATTAGTAATAGATATGTTATTAAGCTAGTGGTAACAGTAAAGTTACCTTTTCATAGGCACCGTTACTTTGCCAGCATCAACATTTTGTTGACTTTCTGTTGGTTCTGTCATCTGAATTGACCCAGCAAGGGTCCATCATGGACAACAACATCGGCTCCAGCACGGACCCGGCAAACCTGGATGAAAGTGCACTTCCTGCAGAAACAGAGAAAGATAAAGAAACCGAACTGAATTCCTTTGAAGACAGCAAACCAAACACCACAAAATCAGGTGAGACTCAGTGTATCTATAACTAAGCAGATAATTCCATTAAAATCTGCAGAGTAAATTACACAACACAGGCTTAGAGGTGCACTATAATACTGGCCGAAGTTGTGAGGCATCATCTTTGAGATATCACTGCAAACTGTCAATAAACCTCATATTAGATGTGTGAAACATATGTCCTTGACTTATGTCCTTGTTTCCCCTTGTCCTTGTGTGTTCCTACCGGATTTACTGCAGTGGGGGGCCGTGTGCGGCTGTACTCCGAGTCTCAGGTGTACACCATCAGCCGTTGTGAGGAGTCCGAGCCCGCTGACGGGGGTCCAGCCTCGGAGGAGGGGATGGGCGACGGGGCCCCGTTCCGCGGCAGGTCCCAGTCTGCACCTGCAGCTCTGTGGGCAGCCAAACGCTATGGCCGCCAGCTGCGCAGGATGAGCGACGAGTTCGACACCTGGCTGGATCGAGGGGTGAGCAAGCTGTGTGTTTGTGTGTGTGTGTGTGTGTGTGTGTGTGTGTGTGCGTGCAGAGAAGAGGCACAGAGGTTGGTCAATACAGAGATGGAGGATGGTGATGTGGTTGAGAACTGTCTGGAAATAGCCAGGGTCAAGAACAGAATAATTGCGCTTGTGTGTGTGAGAGAGTTAAGGTGTGTGTTACCAGGGTGCAAGGGACTTGTGAACAGTTTGAGGTTGACGTGATGATGTTGTGTGTGTAATGATGCTGAATGTGTGTGTGTGTGTGTGTGTATATGTGTTGTAGGCCATGAAGATATGTCAGGACAGGCATGTTGTGGGGAACAAATAGCTGAGAGCAGATGAGGTAGGTGTAGGAGAGAGCAGTGTGTAAACAGGAAGTAGTGTTCGAACAGTCAAAGGTCACATGAACGTGAGAATCTTACTCGATGTTCTTAAAACACATCCTCAATGCCAGTGCACACAGAGTACATGTCAACCACTTCCTCTTTCAGTGTGGGTCTTGTGATATAAACATGCTCTGTCCTTTTGAAACATCATCTCTGTGCCTCTTTGTCTCTCCTTTCTTTTTTCCAACTCACTCAGTTTCTCACTAGTCTGTCTTCATCATCCACTCAGCTAATTTCTCACCTCTCCTTCTCTCCCTCTCTGTGTCCAGGAGCAGAAGCGGGGGGGCACGTCTGGCATGCGGGGATGGTTCTCCTTCCTGTGGAGCCAGCAAGAGGAGGAGGGACGAGAGTGACGCGGGGAACAGCCACTCAGCCCTACACCGTCACCCCTGGAAGGAGGGCCCCGCCGTTGTCACCTGTCCGCAGTTGTTTTTATAACAGTGGAGCTATTCCAATGGATCCATACACAACCACAATGCCTTGTCTTACCCTTGTAGAACACAAGCTAGGGAGGTTATGAGCCAGACAGCAGTCGAGTTGATTCTGAAGACAAGAGGATATGTTAATGTCTTGCAATAATTGGTTGATAAAGAGTATTTTACAAGCCCCTTAACTGTTAATTCAATCCGACAATCTCCAAAGTGACAATCTCTCTCTGACAAAAAAATAGATGGCATCTAACAGATATTTAAAATTATTTATCAATATTTACAATTTAAAGTATAAAATATTTGTAACTTAAGTGTTATTTTGTTCAGTGTCCTTTATAAGTATAAAGAATAGATATGAATTGCTAAATGTGTGCGTACAATCAAAGGTTAGATAATCAGACAAAATCCAAATAACTGTTGAACGCAACAGACCATGTGGAGCTGGGTCATAACCATAGATTAGTGAGGACTGATTCTTCAGAGGATGATGATGATGATGAGAATGGAGTGTAGTGTTCTGTAGTGACTTCTTTCCTGGCTCAGGACGTTCTTTTGCTCTTCCCTGTGCTGTTGTGAACTACCTGTCATTGGACTTTACCTGTGCGCCTGTCTGTATGTACGTATGTCTGTATGCATGTCTGCTTTGAATGCGTACAGAGACTGCCTGAAGCATGTCGCTTAGTCGGCAGCTGAAATGCCTCCTTCATGTACATTTGCATTATTTAAATATTTATGGTATAAATGTTATTGCTGTTTGTTTTCATTTTATACATTTCATGCGTGCATCTTGTTGGGAGACTCTCGCTGTACAGGATTCCTGTAGACACCCTTGTATGTGTAGTGTCACATGGTCATGTGAAGACCCCCTTCACCTTGCCTAGTGTGCATTAACGTCATTCACAGTACACACAGACTGTGCCTGCCAAACTACTGTTGATAGAAGGCCTCCTAGACACAGGGAAGAACTGTGAAGGTGGATGTGGCTCAAAGCCGGCTGGAGTTTGGCCCAGAGTCCACTGCTAGCTGGCCTTGATTGTCACCTGCCACCTTAGGTGAGCAGAGGGCTTCTTGACATGGTCTTTCGGAGATCGGCCCTACTGCTGGTGCTCTACTTGAAATTAATGTGTACCTGACATGTTTGAAATGCTGGTTTCTACCACTCTTTATAGACATTTGTAATTTCATACGTATTGGATACCTTGTTTTTACTTTTTTATGTTTTTATTCATTTTTCGTTTCTTTTTTAATGAAAATAATGAGCCGTGTTTGTATTTCTTTTATACCATTTTGGTCAAATAAATGAATTTCATGGACTTCAGGTAATCTCAGCAGTGTTTATTTGACAAAAGTTTTGAGTTTTTTTCTGCAATAAGAAACAGATGAGATGAGTGGATGAGTAATGTTGGCAAGTAGTTTAAGGTCTGAATTTACAATGTTAAAACAGTGTTCAATGCCAATGATTGACAGCAGTGATGTAGCATTGGGCAACTAGCCAATTCTTGTACATAACTACTATAGACCTCCCATTAGGACCATGTAAAATCCCTATAGCCTGCATTTTAGGTGTGAAAGGGCCTGGGTGGGCAGACAGACATAAATAGACAGCAAAATTAGGATTAGCTACCTAAAAGAAAAAAAGACCCTTGATGGCAGTGGTAGAAGAGATGCTCATTTAAGTATAAAGCTGGTACCTGGTAACAATAATTGTTTCCCCCTGAAAATCCCCAGGATTCTAGGCCACCCCTGACGGGTCTCTCTTACAGAACCTTCTGCCACAGTCCAGTCTGCTGAGCCGCAGCATGTGTTCTGGGCTCAACTCAAAGTCAAACACGTGAGTGTTCTCCCGCACCCGCGTGACCTCTCGCGACCTCGGCAGCACGGCCACGCCCTGCTGGAGCGCCCACCTGAGCAGCACCTGAGCTGGCGTACGCCCGCAAGCACCCGCCACGGCCTGCACCTCGGGCTCCTGAAGCAGGGCTCCCTTACCCAGGGAGGAGTAGGCCTGGAAACACACGCCGCTCTCTGCACACACACGCAGCAGCTCACGCTGGCACAGCGCTGGGTGAAATTCTGCTTGCAAGACAGCAGGGGGCACACGGCAGTGCCCCAGAAGCTCTCGAAGATGTGAGGGGGTGTAGTTTGACACGCCTATAGCTCTGAACTTCCCACTGGCGTACAAGTCCTCCAAGACAGCCCAACTCTGCGCACGGTTTCTGGCGTTTTGTGGGTCGGCCGGGTCCAACCCCTGTGTGCCTGGCCAGTGAATGAGAAAGAGGTCGATGGGCCCACAACCCACCCGGTCTAGACTGCGTAGGCAGCCGTCGAGTGCCTGGGGACGGCCATGGTCGGCTGGGTCTAGCTTGCTGATGATAAACACGTCGGCCCTTTGGAGGCCGTGTTGTGGCAGGAGTTCCCTGAGTGCTCGGCCCAGCTCTTCCTCGTTGCCATAGACTGCGGCCGTGTCAAAGGTGCGGTAGCCTGCACCCAGGGCCATGTTCACTGATGCGTGCAGCTCCTCTCCGTGGAGTTTGTAGGTACCCAGTCCCAAGAGTGGCATCTGCACGCCGCCTTTCAGCTCAACATGGTGGTCCTTATGAGAGAGCATGGTGACGAGTCGCTAAAGGCGCCTGATCAAAAAGGAAGGCCAAAGGAACAGTTATGTGTCTATCAAAGTCCTAAGTAAGACTCTTGACATATTCACTTGCAACCCTATACGTTTTAAGTGTGAAAGGGGTGGGCAGACAGATACAATTTAGGATCAGCTACCCAAAAGACAAAAAGACCCTTTTTGGCACTAGTAGAAGAGATACTCATTGAAGTCCCATGGCAGTAAAGTCAAGAATGTCATGCTGTTGTAATTTTAATTTGTATATCCCTGGTGGATGCAGGGAAAATTTGTGTTTGTCCACAATTGATATGACTGTCATCAAAATTCATTTGTAAATGATACACAAACGAATGGTGTTATAAAAAGGATACCGGAAATAGTGGCAAAAAGTTGCTTCAACTCAACCAGCATCACGGCCAAACATGTAACTGAATAAATTCTGATTACACTGTGTGGCGTGCTCAACAAGTATAACCAGGCATATGTAAACTTCATGTGTGTGATTTCTGAGCTACCAGCTATTTTTTTAGACATTACCTTGACCAGCTTTCACTAGTCGTGGTTTATACAATGTGATTGGTAGGTCGTCTTTCAAGTTCACGGTAGTATTTACTCATGTCAGTTAGCCTTTCACATTTACCTGCAAACGTGGTTGACCAGTGACAGGGATGGCTCATTTCCGCACGTGAACTATTCCATCGATTTGTTCTGTTGAATGTTACTTAGGACATGTAAGCATGTGCATACTTACGGATAAGATGTACATTCGCTTGATTGAAATGTTGGAAAATGACTGAAACTTCAATTTTTCGCGCTGAGTTGACGTCGACGATTTAATGGGCATGGCAGGCAAGGGTTAATTTTTTTAAAAAAATCGTTTTTGTGGCTTAGTTGTGCGGTACCTTGCTGGTAGAAGACATCTAGCGCCACCTTGTAGACAGGAGTGCAACACTCAGCCTGGACTCGGCTCTCCCTTCCATATAATAGGTAGGAAAAACTAACCTATTACTGTGTACAGGTGAACCTTGTGGAAAAGAGGTTGAAAGGGCAGTGTGGTAGGTTTTAAGTACGTATATAATTCTTGGCTGTGTACTTGTTGTTAAACAATTATATGTAAATATGTAAGCCTATACCCAGTGCATGATGTGAAAAATGAAACTAAGAACTGTTAAAGGTGAGGTAAAGAGAATTTTCTTTTGTTTTCTTTGTTTCTTTCTTTCATTCATTCATTCATTCATTCATTCATTCATTCATTCATTCATTCTTTCTTTCTTTCTTCCTGTCCTACACAAGAAGAAATGTGTTTCGCAGACACATAGGAAGGGAGAGGCAGGGGGCACAGGGCGGAGAGAAGTCCTTTACTTCAGAAGTTTTGAAAGTTACATCCACTGCACATACAAATGAAGTAATGACCCGTATTGCTAAAATAACACCACCCCCCACCCCCTCCCTCAACCCCTCTCATTTCAGCATATCTGTCGGTGATATATTCTTACTTACATATCTATATGAAATCACCATTTGAACCAATAATAATATCAATGACAAAATATTAAATTACAGGGAAGGTTTCGTTAATGCACCAATAATGTTTTCATATACATCAGGATTACTATCATTACCGTCATCACCATGGTTACTGCCCTAACCCGCCCCCCCCCCCCCCCCCCACCCGTATCCTCCCTACCAGCTTCAGTCGGAGGAGTCAAAGAGCAATTACATAGAGCCAGCTCAGCTTGCTGTGTGTGGGTTTTGTGTGCATGTGTTCAGGTGTGTGTGTGAGTTTTGTATCGGAGCTTTGTGATTGGTGAGTGTTACTGAGTATCCCTGTCTTTGTTGTTTTGTTTCTTTGTTTTTTTTTTTTTTCTCTGAACCCCCCAATCCCACCCCCCACCCCCATCGGCGCCAGGACAGGATCAGCTGTGGTGTGTGTGTGTGTGTGAGGTGCTCTAGGAGGCGTTGGTAGTGCTGGGGTCATGCGGAGTGTGTGCGTGTGTGTGCACATGTGTGTGTGTGTGCGCGTGTGTGTGGTGCTCCTGCAGGTTCTTGCGGTTGAGGCTGGCCTCCTGCATGAGCTGCAGCCTGCGGTCACTCTCCTGCTCCAGACGCCGCCAGAGCTCCTGACGCTCACGCTCACGCCTCTGCTCCCTGCACACACACACACACACACACACAGTAAACACACACAGAAACATACACATGCAGTAAGAGAACACACACAGACACACACACACACACACACACACACACACAGACACACACACACAGAAAACACATACACAAACAGAGCACATACAGAATACACAGACTTAAAAGTTCAAAAACTTCAAAAGGGCAAGAACAAAAATAATATGTATACATACATAAAGTACACACAAATTCATGCCTGTTTCAGTAGTACACACACAAATATAGTGTCTTCCAAACAAACTCACTTCTGTTTCTCTAGTTTGTAAGAGGACGTGAGGTCATCAAACAGGGTGCTGTTCATTTCCATGAAAGTCTTCAGGACGTTGTAGATCAGAGACACAATCATCCTGCACAAAGATACAGCATAAGGGGAAAAAAGTGACCTCCAGACACCCCTCTTACACAATTAAACTTTATCATTTATACCTGTATGTATGTATTTAGTCAGAAATCAATATCATTAATATTGGGTCACTTATCCGATTCTTTCATTCACCCATTCCAAAGCCACAATTTTTCAATCACAAATTTCAAATGTCTACGCAGCTACTATCTACAGTATATTTATCGGAGAGACAATATCAAGACAAATGAGACATCTGAGGTCACAGGCATGAGAGGTCAAAGGTGAACGGGTACTGACTGGTTCCAGTGTTCTTTGGAGACTCTGTAGAGGGTGGCGAAGACTAGAGGCAGGATGACCTGGCAGTTTTCCTCGATCAGGCTCAGGATGTACTCGTTGTTCCAGAAATACAGAGCCCGCTCCGCCACCTGCCATGATGGAAGAGGGAGGGAGGGAGAGAGTATGAGAGTGTGAACGAGAGTAGAACAATGGGGAACCCAATAAATGAAAGGCATAACACCATCAGGGAGGAGGGAGTCTGCCATTCTGGCTAATAGTTGATGACACTCAAGCTAAACAGCAAATTAAATTACAGTCCTCGTCCTCTCTGCATTCATGATGCTGTGAGTTGCCTAGACTTGTTAAGGGCTGTCTCTGTGTTAGCTAGAGTTGTTTAGGCCTGTCTCTGTGTTAGCTAGACTTGTTAAGAGCCGTCTCTGAGTTAGCCAGACTTGTTAAGAGCTGTTAGCCAGACTTGTTAGGAGCCGTCTCTGTGTTAGGTATACATGTTAAGAGCCGTCTCTGTGTTAGCTAGACTTGTTAAGACCTGTCTCTGTGTTAGCTAGAGTTGTTAAGGGCCTGTCTCTGTTAGCTAGACTTGTTAAGAGCTGTCTCTGTTAGCTAGACTTGTTTAGGCCTGTCTCTGTGTTAGCTAGACTTGTTAAAGGCTGTCTGGCTCACTCAGATTGTTCCCAGAAGACAAAGCCACCAGTGTGTTTGAACACCAGAGGGATTGTATAAGGATGGCTCCAACAGACAGAGCTATCATATCTTGACAGTTCGGCAAAAATGTATTGGATTAAAATCATGGCCTGCATCTTAACGTCTATACTTCACCACTGAAGAAAGTTAAGAACAGACAGTGTGGAGAGAACAAGTAAAGAACAGGCAGTATGGAAGTGAATTCTGGATATGTGTGTATGTGCGAGAGAAACAAAGAGGCTGTGTGTGTGTGTGTGTGTGTGTGATGGACCTGGAAGTGTGGACTGGAGATGCAGAGAGCGATCTGTTTGAACAGTTTCTCCTGCACTCGCTGGAACTGGGTGGGCTCGATCACATCCAGGATCTCCTCCAGTTCTCCCAGCAGCATGACCTGAACCAACACGGAGCACAACAGAACACACACAACATTCTAGAACACTCACACACCTCATCTGACTCATTCTAAAATCCCCTCACTCCTGAACTACTAAGAGTAGATATGACAAATAATATGTTTTGACTATAGCAACAATTACAGCAGTTACAAATGTGAATTAGCACCACCCCCCACCACATCTATCATACAGTAAAATGGCACTTGCAAACTTGATAAAAGTAAAAGACAATAGAGAAACCATAGAACGTCTTTTTTGTCTCCCAAAAATGCATGTCCCAAAGGTTTCAACCCATGACAACACCACACCTTCAGAAGCCTGTTTTACCATGGCAACACAACCATAGACACCACACCACTGGGAGCCTGTTTTGCACTCACCTCCTTCTGCGTGCAGGTCTTTGGCCAGAACTTCAGCAGTCCCTCTATAATCTGATGGGAGACACACAGCCACAGTAGCACTGTCACTGCCATTGTCACTGCCATGACAGACATGATCGTGTCCAACAAACAACTTGATTACTGGACAGTATCATGTGGTTACATCCTGTTTGTGTACTATAAGTGTACTTTGTGTGTGCTAAGTATATGTGTGTCGTATACTCTCAGAAATAATGTAAAAGTAGGGGTACAAATCTGTATATTAAGGTACAATCATCAGTAATGTACCCCCAAAGGCTAATGTTTGGACCTTAAGGTACTGATGTGTACCTCTTCAGCTCTGGAGAAGGTACAAACTAGTTGGTAAAAGGTTATGTGGCTTTAAGGGTACTGCCATTGTGACACGCTTTGTACCCCTAAAAGTAAATTCTGTACCTCCTATCATGACATACTCTAGATGTCAAACATGCTTGTCTGTGTGTATGGTCTGGGCATGCTCTGTTGGAGGAAGGCACTCACGTATTCTGTCACGGTGGCATCTTTCTCCATGAACTGAACCACACAGTAGGCCAGCTGAAACAGAAACCAGAACAGCATGGATTGACCATGGGGATGAATGTTTCAAACTGGCTGAGATTCAAAATAAGTCAAGAGATTTGGGATAAGGCCAAGACATCCGTCTACTTATTCCCCAGGGAGCTAAAGCTTTTACCGACTGCTTTATTAGGAAAGAAGAAGCTGGGTTTGTTTCTCAGACAAATGCAGAACAGCATTAAAATCATGATGAGTAGGGAGTTCTTGTGGTCACTGAAAGATGTTCTAACTTCCTGTTCTTACCTGTGCCTCATAAGCATATATAACTTGAAAAACACAAACCAGGACATTCTTGGCCGATGGTATTTTTGAAAAGTCATTGTGTTTTTCAAGCTACCCTTCCCACTTGCCCCACATGTGCACTCGGACAGTGTGCCAGCGCAGGTTACAGTTGCACCTATATGTTCCTTTAATAGGGCGGATCGGTGACAAAGCACGGGGGAGTCACATCTCACAGTTCCCTGCTGCTACCACTAGAGGGGGATCAGGAGCTCACAGCAGCAGCAGCAGCAGCAGCAGCGCGGAGCCTGGAGGCTAAACGGAACTCTCGCAGCATTCTGACCTCACAATCACATGCCACTCCTGATCCGGCCGGCAGGCAGGCAGGCAGGCAGGGAGGGAGAGGGGGTTGGGGATGGAGGGTGTGACCCCACTTTCAGGCAAACGGAGAAAACAAAACAGGTTTGAGCGCATCAGACATGCTACCAGTGTCTCTCGTACCTCTTTCCTCTCCTCCCTCTCTCTCTCTCTCTCTCTTTCGCTGTCGCTCACTTTTAGTCTTTTCTCCCTCATATCTCTCTCTCTCTTTCTCTCTCTCTCTCTCTGTCTTCCTCTACTGACACACACACACTTACACTCATTGACTTTCATGCTGCTTGGCTTTTATAGTCTCTCCACCCCCCTCTCTCACTCCCTTGCTGAATTATGTATACAGTGAGAGGAACTGGAGGAGAGAGATATGGAGGAATGTAGGGCACTTTGGCACTGAGTACTTCTGCCCTGCGTCGAAAACGCTGTGACTGTCAGAAAGACAAACGCACACACACACACACACACACACACACACACACACACACACACACACACACATACACACACACACACATCCTGCCTGCGCTGGCTGTCATTTTCAGCCCCTTGTGTTTAGAGCAAACATGACAGAGGACCTCAAACATACAAACATAAACACTCACACACACAGACATAGACACATACACACATGTATACATGGACACACACACACACAGACTACATGGCTGGGCAGGTTGTGTGTGAGCCACACTGTCAGCAGGCATTAACCCAGCACCCATCATGAGGAGCACTGACCCACCCCTACACAGACTCCCCAATAACACTGTCTACACACACACACACACACACACATAAATAACACTGTCTATACACACGCACACACACACATAAATAACACTGTCTACACATACACACACAAACACACACACACACAAACACTGTCTACTCACAAACAAACAATCACTTTGCACAGTCACTCTCAGTTTGGCTAAGCTGACCCAGTACAGCTCCCAGTAACACTGCCCCTCACACACACACACACACACACACACACACACACACACACACACACACACACACACACACATGCACATACACACTCACACACACACACACACACACACACACACACACACACACATGCACACACGCACACACACACACACACACACACGCACACACACACACACACCATTAAGGTGCGGTGAAATCATGCAGATAATGGGTCTCCATGCTGGTTCTTAATTGGGTGCTCAGTGCAGGCCATGACTGGTGGTATTGTTTCCCCACTAATTTGGCCACTGTGTGCCTGACTGATTCAGGGTTTTAACATTACAAGTTTTTATGAACATATGACTACACACTGCGACAGTTACACCCACAACAGAACTCCTCCCTCCCTTAAACAAAAACCTGATAATGGTCAGCAGACTTTTCTGCTCTCTCTCTCTCTCTCTCTCGCTCTCTCTCTCTCTCTCCCTCTTTTTCTCTCTCTCTCTTTCTCTCTCTCTCTCTCTCTCTCCCTCTCTCTCTCTCTCACACACACACACACACACACACACACACACACACACAGGAAAGACGGGAGGAAGGAGGGTGGTGTCAGAGGCCAAAGTAAAGGCCGGGTGATGCTTCTGTGCCGAGCCATGCCGATGTCCACACTGATGCTCCAGTTGGGAAAAGGAGAGGCACACTCAGTGGCTAGTACTTATACTGTGTGTATTGAAAGACGAAAATAAACAATGAGTCTTAGGACAGAGCTGGACAACACACGTTTCTGGGCTTCGCCCTTTCTCAATGTCTTCAGTTTGCAAACGTGTCACAAGGTGTTCTGTTTTTTTTTTATACAGATGACGTGGTAATACTCTAGCCAAGAACGAAAAGACACCGAAAATACAAAAGAAAACCATGTGCGATACCCATACATAATACATATTACAAGATATACACAACCACACTCATACACAAAATCCATATTCCAACTTGTAAAAAACACAAAAGGGTCAAGTTCTTCATTCATCCCTGTTGTGTTTAATGATGCATGTTTTTACTTGTCTATTGGTTTTACCTACACATTGTTTGTTGCATGGGCATGTTACTGAATAAACAGCATTGCTCATGGAGCAAGAAGTAAAGTGTTTGATTCTGTAATTCTTTCCTTTGGTAGAACACCTGAATGTGCTGGTCTTACTGGCCTTATTCTGACAAGCGGTGCACATACAGTAAGAATGGAAACCCTGTGGCTTCACTCAAGTGCTCAATGTTGCTGCATGTACCATAGCTATCTGCCCTGACTAAGAAGTCCCCTATGTTCCTCGCCCTGTAATGAGGGAATAGAGGTGGGTCAGAGAAAAGTTTACAACATACAGGATCACTACTCAAGACATGTCCATGTTTTTCTATGGCCTGATTCCTAATCTGTGCACTGTGTTTATCACACGGAGTACGGAAGGAGCACACCGGTGCTCCTACACATCACGAACCCTTCAAAGTTTTGTACTGTGTGTCACCGAGTATCACTAAGCAATTAACCACCAAAATGCAAAGGGTCCTTCT
>CM059272.1:18728262-18735762 GCA_030347295.1 Setipinna tenuifilis
ACATGTACAAGAAGAAGGAGTTGGAACTTGTTAATAGTCAGGTCACTACATAAATGACCAGTTGTAGTGTGGCCATGTGAGGGTTCTTTGGGCAGTTTCAAACATGTAGGTGTTCCTAAACAGGTAAACCGCTGCAAAGATGAGTGAACAGTCACCAGATACTGTGACAAAGACACCTTAATGGGGGCATGGGGGGGGGGGGGAAGCCACACAGCAATGGCAGAGAGACATGACAAGAGGCACAGTTGGGCCAGAACACCTGGGGCACGTGGCTCTGGTTAGGGCAAGACCACAACGTCACAGTCCTTTTTTGTCCCTGTGCTATATGAATACATAGGTGACTGCAATGAGCCCTGAGAAACTCCATTTTGAAAATAAAAAAAAATGGTCTGATTTCCCTAGCCTTACATGGGCTATTTAAACGAATGAGGGCAGGATTTCCTTCCTGTCTCCATTTCTCCATGGTCTAGACATACAGTGACTGAGTGAGCTGACTACACCTGTTGGAGTACCTCGAAATGTGTTGTGACCAAGGAGTCAGGATTTGGCTGGTTAGCTTCAGCCGATTAGCAAGGCACCTCCTCGTTGCCGTCTTCCATAAATTGCATCATATCCATCCCCGTTTTCCCCCATGCTAATTGGTGGGTGTTACACTCTCAGCTCATGCAGGAGGGTGTCCCCAACATACATCACCCTCCATTTTTGAAAATCCAATGCCATTCCTCAATATAGCTCTCTGCTGTACCTCATGTCAATCTGTAACGTGGCATTTCATTGACTAAGTACAACGGGGGCGGAAACGAGGCCCATTAAAACTCCATTTTGAAACTTGAAGAAATTTTTCAATTTTGGCTAGATTCACTAGCCTAGCATTTCCTATTGAAATTAATGGGGGCGGGACTTGCTCACTTCCCTTGACTGCCCTGTGCCCCCTTCTGGTCTTCTCTGCCTATGTGTGCAGTGCTGGGCTGGGCCTGGTTGTCTAACACAGTCATTGAGTGCACCTGTCTTTGGGGTGGGTCTTGTCTGTCCTCCTCTCTTTGGCAACTTTACCTTCAATCTGTCTATCTCTGTCTTTCTCCCTCTCCATCTGTAACATACTGGCATTGCATCCATACATTCACTACACCCTAGACGCTGTTCAACTACTTTTGTTGTTAGTAAACTGCAGATTTGGTTTAAAACCTTAACCCTGTTCCTGTCCTTTTTTATGTTGCTGTGTTTAGATGTACGGTGATGGAGTTAGATGAAGCACAGATGCTGGTGTTAGTGTAATTGCAGGTGTGTCCAGATGGACAGTGACTGTGACAGGTGTATGACAGGTGTTGTTGTACCTGCAGGTGTGTCTAGACACAGTGTAACAGGTGTTGGTGTACCTACAGGTGTATTACTATGGCCTAATGGTTAGGGAATTGGTCTTAGGCTCAGAGGGCTGCCAGTTCAATTCCCATAGCAGGTGTTGGTGTACTCAGACACACAGTGACTATGACAGGTGTATTTAAAACTACGGTGACACACAGGCAAAGTGTTAGTGTAGCTGCATGTGTGACTAAACAGATACAGACAGGTGAATTGGAGCTGTTGGTGTACCTATAGGTGTATTTACAGATAGTGTATGGGCAACACTTTATTTTAAGGTCACCTTTACAGTGTATTTATATGTAACACTATGTACTAACACTAGCCCTAATCCTAATCCTAACCCTAACTCTAAGGTAGAGTGTAGATACATTAGTTACATGTTGTTACACACTTATAGTTACATGTTGTTACGCAGTACTTTATGGTGTAGATACGCTGTAACAGGGCCCATAAGATGTAGTGTGTGACCCAGTGAGTGTAACAGGTGTGTGTTACAGGTGTGTGTGTGTACCTGCAGGTGTGGCCAGGCGGCCTCCAGGGTGGGCTCATCCTCCTCGGGGTCGTACTCAGCGTTCTCGCTGGGCGGCAGCGTGCGGAAGATGTTCACCGAGATCTGGCGACAAATGACAAGAGGAGTCAGAAAAAGTCACACATGCGCACGCTCTCACACACACACACACACACACACACACACACACACACACACACACAGGAGTCATTATTCAACTTGTGGACTGGCGTTTGCTCCTAAGACAGCCCTCCTGCTCCCCTTGCTGGCCCCCAGAGCAGCGGTACTCAGGAGCAGAGGGCCGTGGAGAGGGACTAGAGGGGACGGAGGAGACTGATTATCCCTGTCGAGTCTCAACAATTATTAATGGCCCGCTCCCCCTCTCCTTTGTCTTTTCCCACACTTGCTTTATGGCTTCCTGTCACCTATTCACTTCTTTCACTTCTTTTACTTTTTACTTTTTTTTATCTCTGCCTTTCTTTGTTTCGTCTCCTGCCCCTGCTCTGTCTTCCCTTCCTCCATCGTCCAAACTTTCTGTTCTTCTGCACCCCTATTTGCTGCATTTTTAATTATTCATGTCCCCCCCCCCCCCCCCCCCCACCTTCTCTCTCCCTCTGTCCCTCTGTCCCTCCGTCTCCTGCTCTCTCTTTCCCACCCCTTCTCCCTCTCTCTCTCTCTCTCTCTCTCTCTCTCTGTCCCTCTGTCCCTCCATCTCCTGCTTTCTCTTTCCCACCCTTTCCCTCCTCCCTCTCTCTCTCTCTGGTGGCTCCTCACCATCTTAATGGCCTCTGGGTAGATGGGCTCTATGAGGATGCCCCGGCTGGTTGCCATGGTTTCCACCAGCTCGTTGAGCGCGGCCCGCTTGATCTCCTTGCCCTTAAGGTCAGCCACGCAGTCCAGGAAGTCGAACAGGACGCAACACTGCTGCAGCTTCTGGACAAACAGCTCGTGCAGCTCCCCCGCAGCAGCATCTGGGGAACACACACACACACACACACACACACACACACACACACACACACACGGGCAGACACACACGGGCACACACACACACACACACACACACACGCACGCACGCACGCACGCACGCACGCACATACACACACACACACACACACACACACACACACACACACACACACACACACACACACACATTAAAAACACAGTTTCAGTTTTGAGTACAGTTTCTGCTACACTGGGGTTCTGTTCCATAGAGTTTCGCTGCATATGGCTTCTTTACATAAGATTGTACAGGATGGTCAAAGATGGGCTATGTGATGTATTATAGGAGCATTGTAATCTTTATATATAAAAATTGACCTAATACATTCACTTCTCTAACTGGCATTTACGATGATTATATCAGATAAAAAATAACAAAAAAGTGTCAACTGTGTCAGCCACTTTCAAAGTTAAATGAAAACATTAAATAACCTACCTGCCTGTCTACACATACACCAGGGATGGAAATAAGCACCAGCCACCAGTCAAATGCTGGTAAAATATGAAATTGACTGGTACATTTTGGACACAAAATAATAATTTATTATGGAACGGCTGGTGAATTTTATCATTTATTTGTCAGTGACTGGTAACAGTTCACATTCTGCAAAGTTAATTTTCACCCCTGATATACAACTACTAGCCTCCCATTGTGATTCCCATTGTGCGTACTCGGCTCGAGACGAAGACAGAGGTGAGAGTTTTCCTGACATTTACTCTTAAAAACAGTTGTATTCCTGCTGGCTCCTCCCTCCCTCCCTCCCTCCCTCTCCTCCTCTGCCACACATGTGATCTTATTTCAGGGCTGCCCAGGGCTGTTCACATGGGTCCATTACACTCTTACACACGGTCCTACACACACATTAGGCCTACACGACTCTCAAGTAACACACAGTGACGTGCACCATGACACACACTGACCGGAACTCGTGAAATCTTTTAGAAATCTTCTGCTCCTAAAAGATTTTAGTGCCCACAGTGCCCATGTCCTAAGAATACATAGTAGACATATATGTAGTAGGCATATATGGGTGTTTTCTGTTAAAGATAAAATGTTCCCTACCACCCCTGAACACCCAATATCCATCTTAGAGTAACACATATAGTTTCTTTTAGATCCTAGAAGAAAATTTGATAGGTCAGCGGCTTAAAGTGTGTGTGTGTGTGTGTGTGTGTGTGTGTGTGTGTGTGTGTGTGTGTGTGCGTCTTGCCTATGTGTCCCCAGTTGCCTTGGGTAGCTGCTCAAATGCAGAACACTTTGTGAAAGATATCTGATGCCCACCATCTCCTTTATGACATCCCCAGGGAGCCGCTTTATTGATCTCTGTTTTTCTGTCTGTGTGTGTGTGTGTGTGTGCCAGGGTCTTTACGCATGTGTGTAACTGTGTTTATTGCTTTTAGGGGCTTATCTTCTTATACCTTGAAATGCAGTGACATGTTTATGAGAAATCTACCACACACCACCACTCCCAACATAGTGCTTGAAGTCTGCAATGTGGCCATCGCTGCCGTAAGTGTATATCATATGTCTATAACAACAAGAACTAATTCTGTTGTGCTTGCAGAGCAAAGACACCAGTATAGTTAAGACAGACATGCTATTACACGCATGTGTTAATATATGTGTTACTAGGTCCAAGCTTCTTCGAATAACTACCCCCTATTACTCATTCTGATAGGTTAATTGTTGGGGACCAAAGCAATGTTTAGAGGTAATGTTGAGATACAACCTATTGTAAGTGTATGCATTTCCACCCTGTGTGCACAACACCCCTTTGCTTCTGTGTTACACTTCATAAGCATTTCTCTACTTACTCGGTTAACGGACTTTGGGAAAAACATATTCTCTCACCCACAGAGTTTATATAAATTACCTTTGAACCGATAAGCACAATGTACAGTGAGTTGAACTATTGTAAAGTGTCATGAAATTAATGGGGCGGAAAAAGAAGCCTATCTTGGCTGGAGCTAGGCTTTGAGCACGGTATGGTAGAAACTGCTGGTGGTGAGAGCTGAACTCTATATTTTGACTTTAACTACACACTCTCTGCCACCCAAAAATGTAAGGTTTTATAACACACCTTATGTATGTGGAGTTATACACTTTTACATTTCATTTAAAATTTTCTATCAAAAGTGTAAAAAATGAAGACTGTACGATAATGTTTTAGCAGTATTTGATCCTATTCTTTACATTACATTACGTGTATCCTGGAACTGATTATACTGGTTATGTCTCTCTTGAAAGTGTTGTTGCCTGTCTGTCTGGACATGGCTGCCCTCATTCTTCTCTGTGTATGTCACTTTATAACACATCAGCTGATCGAAAAAACCAAGCTTTTATCAATGATGGTTTCAAACATCACCGCTTCCAACTCCTACCATGAGGAGATCAGTCAAGTAGGTCTGCAACAAATTATTAATCAATTAATAGGATAGTTAGTGATTCTTTTAATATTTAATTATTAGCTGTGGAGTCAAGACCTCATAAGAGCAGCTCGTCAGCCTTTATAATCATGTCATTATGTTCAGACTACTGACTGGGTATCTGAATGTCATGGACCTAAGGGCTCATTCCTGAGGTGCACAGGAATTTTTTTTTGTCCAGGTGTTCCCAGGTGAGTGAGTGTCTGTCATAGTGATGCACCTGTGGTCTACCTGTTCAGCTCTATGCTAATGCCCAGGCATTATTAGGCTATTGGAGCTTGAAAACATTTCACCTTCCATCCAAAAGGCTTCTTCCTGGATGAAAGGTGAAACGTCTTCAAGCTCCTAAACGAAATACAGTTGCTTACAACGTAGCTCCTTTGACTACCATGACCTGGATGAATAAAAATCTTCACAGACATATATCAGGCTATTGGTATCTTAAAAGCATGGCAGCAGGCCGGAGGATAGTCTGATTGGCCTTGGAGCTGAGATATTAACCGTCTTTCAGTAACATCCAAGGTGGTATTCCAAGTAGGTGTTTATAGACTAACCCAGATAACTGTGCTCAGAGTGCAGTGCACCTAATAAAAGAGTTGTTAAGCTTCATCTCCTATAAAATACACAATGCTCGTCTGATAAAGGATTACCGCCTGAGCTTTCTTATCCAGGTAGGTAACTGAATCCGTTCTACGAACTACCTGACAGATGAGTGTCTGTGATGGCGATGTACTGTGCAGCACCAGCCCTTACAGCCTGGCACTGCCCGAGCATTATGAGGGCATCACTGCTGTACTGGGCATACCTTCAGATGCTGCCCTGGCGGTGGTGACCCATTTGGACATTTTTAAAAAAAGGTCAAAGCCACAATTATACACAGGGAGTGCCTTACACAGACCTTAGCAACACTATACTGATATATAGGACATGGCTCTGCCTGCACCACACAGCAGGTAAACCCAGGAGCGAATCTTGGGCCAGTGCATGGCCTGTTGGGTCCAGCACTAGAAGACTAGAAGGCCCTTTATGAAATGCACAGAAGAAGGTTTCAAGTGCAGACACTGGCCTGTAGATATACAGTCCTCGCACTCCACACTGAATGCAGCCATTTTGCCATTGCAGTGGACCTGGGCAGGAAACGACCCAGGAATAGCATTTTGGGGACACCATGACACCATGGTCCCCCGAATTAGAGTCATACTCTGGCACAGGTCCTAGCCAAATCGGGGTGCCCCTGAGACAGGCTGTATTTTAGGGGTGCAAGAACGAGCCCAAAACAGCAGCAAGGTTGTGGAGTTCCCTTCTTGCTTCTTTGTCTGCTTTTATCCACCTTCACTCATTCCGCTTGTTTCTTTTTTTTCTTCCCCACTGCTCTGTCTCTCTCCCACTCTCTCTCTTCCTTTCATAATTAAATCCCTTCAATCCCTTTATTTTTATCATCATTCTTTAATTCCTCCACACTCTCTCCTTCTTAGCGCATACCAGTGCTCCATAGAGCATTTCTAAACCACATGTGAGTGTGTGTTTGGTGTGTACGTGTGTTTGTTTGACTGTTTGAGTGTGTGTGTGTGTGTGTGTGTGTGTGTGTGTGTGTGTTTAATGCAAAGGGCTTTGTTGCTACTGTTGATGTAGGTGTTGTGGATTCTTTGCTGATCCTTGCCTGTACAATGGGAAGTGAATGCACTAATTTCAATTCCAGGCTTATGTCTGCACCAGAAGCGAGACTTCTGAGTGACACAGCACAAACACAGCACTTATTGTGATACAATAACCAATAAAATCATACCAGACAAAAAGGCTACAGTTAAGTTTTACAAAAAGGCATTCAAATCCAATGAGATCCTGTTGTGGTCACACAGGTCTAGGAAAATGTGATAAGGCTCTGGTTCTATGCTTGTGTTTATCTGGTTCGAGGCATGTGATGCTAGGTTATGTTCTCAGTATGTGATAGTAGTTTATCTGCTGCTATGCTTGTGATACTAGCTTATCTGGCCCCAGGAATGTGATGCTACTGTAGGTTAACTGCTTACAGGCATTGATGGAAGCTAATCTGATTATCTGCTTTTAGGTTTGTGATCTGGCTCTTGTGATGCTAGCTTATCTGATTTTAGCTGTGATACTGGGTTATCTGCTCATTCTATGCTAGGTGGCGTACACAACACCCTTACACTGTCAAATACACCAGTGAAGACTGTCAG
>CM059272.1:18743262-18768262 GCA_030347295.1 Setipinna tenuifilis
CTGCCCACCTGCATAATATCTGCGTAACTGCCTTTATTGATGGCCATAATAACAGTTTATCACACTGCAAGATTTCATCAGAGGTTTTACAAGGACTAGCAAAACCATCTACAACTCTTGTCCCTGTAACACATACAGCGGATCGTCATTGAGAATGAAGGAATGCAACCAAATGTTATGAAATACAATTTTATTGTTTATTTTTATTCCTGTGACACACATCAACATGCATTCATCTCTACAGAAGAAAAAATGAGCTTAATAACACAGGCAGCACAGGATGTAATAAACTACATAAAGGCACGACACGATGCCGACTTGTAAACTATGCAAATTTTGGGCAGGATGCAAATAAATTTTTCTGTAACAGGACAGTTTGTGATGTGTCTATGAACATCATTTCCATAGACAGTGCCATCTGAATGCATGTAAGGCAAGTACTCTTCGGTCGGGTGGAAGAGCTGTTGAGTGTCAGTTGTAGTCATGCAGGCATGACTAGAGCTAGACGACTACTACCAGACTGGCAGTCTCACACGGTACATCATCAAACTTGTAAATATATATCTATATGTTCATTTATATATATCTATGTTTATATTCTTCTTTTAATATTAAGTACTTGTACATTTTTCATTACTTTTTTCCATTTCTATAGCTTTGGCACTCCCTTTTTTGTTGCCCGCATCATTTGAAGTTTATCTGTGTGATGTTATCTGTAATGCACCTGCACCAAGACTAATTCCTCGTCTGTTGGAGTGCGCCGTGCTGAAGAACTTGGCAATTAACATGCTTCTGAATCTGTTTCTGATCTACAGGACATGACTGGAATCTGTATATGGGCTTCACTGTGCATACTGTGTGCTGCTGTGGCACTTCACTTCTTAATGTGGTCAAGACTTGCTCTCTGCATGTTTGTATTATCAGTGATTGCACCATCTACACGTTGTGGTATGTGTATGTCAGTATTGTATGTCTTGAATGTAGCGTCCTGTCCAATTTTAATACTATGTATGTACACTATTCAGGGGCTTGCTGTTTTCTATCCCCATATACTTGTAGATGTTGGAAATAAACAAAGTTGACTTGACATACAGATGAATTACCTATGTTGGACTTCTGAGGCCTTGGTTACGGAACATCAGGACATCAGAGAACAGTGCTGCTGAACAGAGACAGAGCAATGGTGAGAGGACAGGGAGACATAGCAAAAGATGGGGAGAGGAAGAGGAAGAGAAAAAGAGAGAGAGGGGGGGGGGGAGAGAGAGAGAGAGAACGAGGTAAACAGTTCATTTGAGTAAAGCAGAAACAGCCAGGCAGCCTAGTAAACACAGACTCTACTCCTCAATCAACAAGCCATAAAGTCACTGAGCTGTGCTAACCAGCCACTGTCCAGTAAGCCTGCAGCTACAAGTTCTGCTTCATCAGACCACAGTGACCCCAGTTAGAAGAATACTCATACACACATACAAACCAACAACTATAAGATATATATGTACATATACATCTTTATTCCTGTTTCTTTAAGGGGGGCAAATGGGTGCTTCGTAGAGAAGCACATCGTTTTTGTGTACAGTATGGCTGTTGGTTGCAGATGTTTCCTGTTCTCAACCTGAATGGAGCTGTAGCTGAGAGTACGCCAGTGGCCATCTATCCAGCCCTGACCAGGCAAGTTCAGCATTTGTGATGAGTACCACCATCTACGCGGTGTCAGCTACTCGGTGTAGTGACAGACCTGGGTATGTTACCTCATGAGTAAGAGGTAAATCTCCAAACAGAAGTAAAACAGCTTTGTTTCACGGGGAGAGCAAACCCAGAAAGCACCTCTTTTAGGAGACTTACAACTTCCTCTCTACCTCAGTTTCAAACATCTGCAGCCTATTCTAAGTGGTTTAGTGACAAGTCAGAGTCGTAAACCTAAAAGAAAAGCCCTATGATTGCTATCCCCAAAACAAAGCAACTGCACTATTCTCCTAGGAGTTTTACTCCTTTCAGTTAACTCACCCCGGTTTGCGACCACAGTGGACTCGGAACAATGCCATGCTCCCTAAGATCACCCAAAAATTAAACCAAGATGAGCTCTTCCACAGCCCAAACAGGCATGATGTTACCCAAACTTTAATTACTACATATTTTGCCCCAGTTTTGCAAATTATTAGCCTTAATATACTACCTGATGAGTTAAAACAGGCACGAGGAAAAACAGCAGGGACAGTGTTCAAGTGTGAAATGAAAACCTGAGAGATTTATCCCACATGCATTCCACTAGTACAGTAGCCTTGTACTGAATGAGCTCATTTTCATACACGGCTGAAAGGAGGACACACCTTGTCTTCACATACTCAAATGGCAACTGCTACTGCTTGATTTAAGACTGACTCAGGATTTAACTTGGGTACAACAAAAATATTACATTTTCAAGGCTGACCTTTAGTTGATATTTTATAACCAACATTTTGGTATACTTGGGGATGTTTTAAACCCACTCCACAACTGTGTACATTTCAAACTCTTGTGTTGGTGTGATCATTGGAACTTTAAATACTTACCCTGCACTGCTCTTTTCTGGCTTTCCTGGTAGGGGTGCAAGACGGAAGTTACACATCTGACTGGTTGTATTAGCTGTGTTTGTGGTTGTGAGGGTGGGTGGGTGGGTGAGGGCCTTTGTTCTTACCTCCCTGTGGAGAGCTTGCGTATGGGGATGTGGGAGGAGACGTTTGAAGGCGGAGAGGTGTGCCAGAGGCTTTGAGACACACACACACACACAAATACACACACACACGCACGCATGCACGCACACACACACACACACAACAGTGGGTGTGATTGTCTGGCAGGCTTTACACTCCTGTGCTTCCGTATTGCATGCAGATAATCAGCCTGATACATCAGTGGATAAGCTGTGCTTCTCAGGCGTGCTTGGTGCGATATGACCGTACAAACTGCTACCACATTTAACTCCTACTGAGCACTCGTCTGCAGTGTCTTTTAAAACGCATTACAAGTTATAGACGTTTAACCAAAAATGAACAGTGAAGTTTAACAGCGAGAAATGAGAATATAATGGCAAATACTGCTCAATTTCTCCATCTCAAGTCTAAATAGACCTGCAGTGTGCATGCATTTTACTAGGATTTAGCAGCATTTTTGCATATTCTGTTCTATAAACTGTGCGTAAACATTTTTGTTTACCCTAGTTTAAATGCAATTTCTGAAAATAGCATTAGTGTGTTACGTTAAGTATTATCATATGTGTGTTACGTTACATACTGCTTGTCACTTTTATGTTTAACATGACTGACCTAAAATTCATGCAGACACAGTTGATGCGTATGTGTGTGTGTGTGTGTTTGTGTGAGCAGTAGTGCCGTTATCTGGTGTAACAGGAGGACTGAAGGCAATACTTTGGTACAGGAGTGTACAGAGGAGGCAGTGGTCAGGCATGGCGTGTGCTTGCCCGCACGCATGGTCAGCAGCAGGAGGAAAGGAGCACGGAGTGGCAGCAGTGACGGAGAAAATGTAGTTTTTATTTGGGGCACTCAGAGAAACAATGGCGGAAAACACAAAAAAAAATAACTTTTTAAAAAACTTATAATTTTTGTTGTTTTGTTTTTCAAAGTAAGTTAACAGACGAACAAGATGTGTTAAATAATTTGACGGTTGTTAGCCCCAAAATGAGCAAAAAAAAAAAACAAATAACCAACTGAAGCTGAGGGAAGCCCACAGACAGCAGAGGCTTTGCGTTACATAACTGAAATTAACAGTTCTCTTACCCGTAAAAATTCGCAAATGGAAAGCGAAATGATTTACTTGATTAATTTTCCTGTGTCCTCTTGTTTTTGTAATATTACTTACAAATTCAAAGGAACAATTTTTGTTTCACTGCAGCAAGAACTGACTGAAGCATCTATCACGTGTTATTTTCATAGACACAAGCAGACAAACATCAATTCAGTTATAATAGCTCCTAATAACAGACAGAGGACCCTGTGCTAGCTGGGGTGCTGTCAGTAATAGTACTCGTCCTGATCGAAGCGAGCGGCGCTGGCGTAGCGCTGGTATGGCGGGCCCGATCGGGCGAGGGCGGGCGGGGGGGGAGGCGGCGGTGGCACAGGTCGGCGTGCGGGGGGCAGGGGCGGGCCGGGCAGGGCTCGCAGAGGGCTGCGGTCTCGGTAGAGGTGCGCGGGAGGGGGCGGTGGAAGGAGACGGCGCTCGAGGGGGGGGTCATAGGGGCTGAGGGGGTGTCGGCTGAGAGGGGGGCGGCGGAGGGGCCTGTCCAGACCGTTGCGGTCGTGGAGGGGTGGCGGAGGCGGAAGGTCGTACGGGTCGTGCTCGTAGGCGGAGCGGGGGGGCCTCAGGCGCATGGGGTGGGGCGGGGGGAGGTGAGGGGGGCGAAGGCGAGCGGGTGGGGGAGGCGCGAGCGGGTGGTTTAGGGGGCGACTTCTCAGGGGTGGGTAGGCGGAGCGCATGGGGTTTCCTGGCGGTGGGGGGTAAGGGCGGGGCGGAAAGGGGGGACCTGGGAACTGGTCTGGGGCCTGTTTGCCTGGGTTCGTGTGAGAGAGGGAGACGAATATCGTCTGTCCCTCCAGCTTGGAGTGGTTGAGCTTCTGGATGGCCTCCATAGCCTCCTTGTGCCGCTGCATGTGCACGAAGGCGTACTTCTTCAGCACGTCGCACTCCAGCACCTTGCCGTACTCCTGGAAGAGCTCACGGATCTTCAGAGCAGTCACACCCTCGGGGATGTTGCCCACATGGATCTTGGTGGCGTTGCGCACCCTAGTGGTGGCAAACTGCACCGTCATGTTGAAGCCATTAAGTCTGTGCTTGTTGAGCTCGGCCACGGCCTTCTTAGCATCCTCCTCCTCGCTCATGTGCACGAAGCCATAGTTGGAGATGATGTCGCAGTCCACGACGGTGCCATATTTCTCGAAGAGTTCTCGCAACTCCTCTTCTTTGGTGGAGGTATTTAGGTTTCCAACAAACACTTTCACCATTGTAGACAAACAGCGTGCAGTCCACGAGTCTGTGCACACATACACACCACTCTCTCAGCACTGAACAGGTTTGCCTCGACCAACAACAAAGTCTTGCACCTGAAAGATAAATAAATAACATCAGATTTACAGTTACAAAAGGAGACTACAAAAGTACACACATTTATAAACCTCTACCAATACCACATTAATATCAGAATCACGTGTGCTTATATAACGTTATTGATAGAAGAAAGATTTGTCCTTGTATCTGCAAAGTGGCAAACACAATGACACATCAAAGATAAAACGCTGACAGCGTTCAGAGAGAAGGTTGGTAAAAAATAACATGTAGTGTAGGATTCTTATTGTAATTCTTTAACTCTCCCGCTAACATACTTTTATTTTAATAACCTTGTGTTTCACTGGCGCCTGTTGATGCAAAACCGTTTAAGGAAGCTGACAGAACTACACAGGTGTAGCCTACTGAATTCATTTATTCATCAGCTAATTACAAAAAAAGTTCAAACAACAGCTTACACCGATTTAACACAACATGCACACCACTCTACAAGCGACAGTTCTAGAATTACAGGAACATAATAACAGTCCTGTATGGACAGGATTACTTTCATTTTCAGTTTCTGGTGACAAACCAGTAAAACTGCAATTTAACAATTTCAGACACCGCTTACCATACAGCAACCAAAGACGGCAACAAATGCCCAATGTTTGTGTAACCAGGGTAACAGTACACCCAACGAGAGCAAAGAGCTGGTACACTTAACATTGTGGTTAATTTTACCCTGTGGCAAATTAGCTGTGCTGCAATACTAACTGGAAAATCATGTTAGAAGACCTACAAGAAACATAATGCTATATATTGCAGATTTCCCCCTCAAGACAGTAATAATTTACCCGTCAACTACACAAAAACAGACTCACTAAACTAACTGGGGAAACAGCTGATGCCATTTCTGACAAATGGTAACAGGGAAAATTCAACATGTTACAAGGCAATACGGGAAGAACATATGTTTAACTCCCCGCCATAAATATAACACTGATTTACCTTGATCCTCTTAAAGAGGATTTTAGCAGCAATTTACCAAATATATCACCGCTGCTTCTAGTTAGCTTAGATCCCTAGTTAGTGATCAAAGGCTAACGGTGTAGCCAGTTAGACAGCATGCAAAACAAGCTACCATTATATCAGACCTGTAAACTCGGTGAAACCCTGATAGGATGTGCTAGAAAGCTTTTCTTCTGCACAATGTCTTCCTGTTTGTACATACCAAATAACCTAAATGTAACCGCTTTAAAGTCAAGACAGACGACAAGACTGTACCTACTGGACGTGCGTTCGAAGGTCCGCAGGAAGGAAATGACTAGCCTTTCGCTTCAACTACTAAACATGAGCTTGTCTATGGCTTGCTATCCTGACTGCTGTGTGCTACTGCCCCCTGCAACAAGGGAGGGAACGCAACAGGACTAACAGCACAGGTTTCATGGTCAGTAGTCTACCATGCAGATTGTGTTCTTTGTCGTGAATAATCCCCAAATAAATTATTGTGCCCATGCTTTCATTCATTTATTGTTAAATTAAAACAGGGAGTATCCCATATGAGGCAGCATCAGAATATAGCACAGGGTTCTCAACATTTTGCAAGCTGCACACACACACACACAAAATAGACAGACAGACAGACAGACAGACAGACAGACAGATAGATAGATAGATAGATAGATAGATAGATGTGGTAGGCGTATTATCATTACTAGTTTATTGCTATAATTATATGAGGTTGCATGCTTTATATGAAGAAAACAATGCTAATGTATACAAATGTAGAGATACAAAGCCTACAACACAGCAATACAGCCTACTTAAGCACATGGAGCTCAATGAAGGGTGTTATAATCATGTTTAATGTTTATGTCTTGGGAGTTGTTTTTTTTTTTATAAATTAAAATTTTGTGCAGTCTGGTGCATTTTACAGGTTGCATTGCAGTCTGGTGCATTATATCTATAACTATGTGTAGAAACAGGCTTAGCATTTAATTCAGTGGCTTAATACTTGGTTGCCACTTAAAAGAGTAGTGGTTTGGTGAAACTAAGATGTCACATAACACTATTACAAAAACTAGATAATTAGATAGGATAACAGGCCTACGAACACAGCAGTCTTAGCAGTTGTGCTAGCTGGACTAAGATCACATATGCAGCTATGCAGGTTGTGGATTGATGTTGAATGCAGAAAAAGACAATCTGAGCAACATCAAACGTTTTAAAAAAAAAGGGCTACTGGCAACAGTACAGTAAGCCATGGACAGCTGTGTTAAGTGGCCTAAATTCATTTTGACACACAAAGACTAATGGTATAGACATATTTACCAACTGTGTTATAATAGCCCAACCGCTTACATTTCGACATGGGGGGGATCTAGTATCTTGTGGGGTATCTTGCCTGGGATTTTTTTTCTCCTTCTGTCCCGGACCCCCGGTTGAGAACCATGTATCATCAGACACACTGAATGATGATAACCCTATGCCAGTCATTGCAAGTGGATATTCAAAGCTACAAATTTTGCCATAATATTTTACAAAGAGGAATAAACTTGACTGTTTAGGTCAAGACTTGTGCACTAGCACGTTCACCATTCATTTTCTGTTACAGGTCTATTTTAAAAGGAGCAATACTATTAACATATCAAATTCCCTGCAAAAGCTTGAACCAGACCAAAAAAAGAGATATGGACTTAGGAGGACTACTTCACAAAACAGGGTGTGTAGTGTAATAACATCAATATTTTTGTAAACACAACTGCCCTCCAAATGTAATTATGTTTCAAAACAATTTTTCCTTTACACAATTGCATTGTCAAAGACTACTCAGAACATCTTTTGTGCAATGTCCCCCTTCCTCACCCCCACCCCTCATTTGGTTGTCTTGTTGGAGGACATCACAGAGATTGCATTGGCGTCCCTGTGTCTGTTGAGTCTTCTGCATTAAAGAACCTTGCACACTTAAGAAAAAAAAAACAACAAAAAGTAAACTCCATCTGGCTGTCTGGCCACAATCACTGCCCTGGCTCTTGTGTGTTTTACTGCAGATTAAAAATGTCTGTGTGTCTGACCTAGCATCCATCACACTGTTGTGTAAATGTCAGATTAAGGTTTCCTGCACGCCACTCTCTGCCGCAGTCCAGTCTTCCCTTTGAGTGCAAATTCAGAGCTCTGCCACTCTTTCAAGCAGGGCTTGGTAGAAAAACAAAAAAACAGTTGTTTGGCATCCTGGAAGACCTTACAGCTTTGTGTGTGTATTTGTGTTTTAATTAAAAGGTAGAAAGACAAAAGAATTTAGAGACAATACTCAACCACAACAGAACTCATTCAAATGTATTTATTCATATAATATTATTAATAGTAATGATAATAATCATTATCATTATTTTCTCCAGAGAAAGGCAACGAAACTCACTCCAGTGCGGCACATAAACTCCACCCAGCAACTCGTAATTACATTACAGTTCAACAATAATTATTCGATTGGCCCTTAATTAGAATCTCTGATATATGACCCCTGCAGTTGGAAAAAGAGTAGAGAGAGAAAAATAAAGACAATGAGGACAAAATTAAACTAAACAAACTGGTTTGGTTTGTGGTCGAGCGAGTCCGGGTGTGAGCGGAGTGGTGTGTTCCGTATAGTCTCGTGTCTCTGAAGCGAGACTGGGGACGGTGAGGCGGAGACAGGAGAGGCTGTTCCGCCAATCAGCGAAGAGGATCAGCTAACGCACGCTGCCATTGGCTGAATGAGGAACCAGTGGGAGCGTGATATGCAGTCATTTTGTTTTGTTTGTTTTTAAAAAGGGCTCTGTGAGAGACACTGTTCAGCCCGTCTCTCTCTGGTGTCGTCCTTGACAGGGGCGTCTACATTCAGGGTGTCAAGCTGCAGACAGAGCACTAAGACAGACACTCACAGACATCAAGAGATCCACACGTGGGGTTCTCGAGTTAGACAGCACTTTCTTTCCCCACCGCTGTGCCCTGGCAGGTATGGAGTGGATATGCAAAGGTCCAGCTGAATGGCAGCACATGTTGTGATCATTTGTTTTCCTTTTTTTTTATAAAAGAAAAAGCAGACAGCACTTTTTGACAAATGTTCCTGTTTGGATGCGTCTTGAAGGACATAATATAATGCAAACAACAATCAGCACTGTGGTTTCTCTAAATAGAGAATCATTGTGAAGTCCAGCCAAAAAAATAGAAACATTGAACCAAAACTGCCATAAACAAAACTGACCGGTGAATACCAAAAGAACAGACAGGGGTAGACAGCTAACCCAAACCGGAAAGGGGGAGAGAGAGAGAGCGAAAAAAAAAGGAGAGAAATGGACACTTTCCCCAGACAGAAAATAAAGCGATCATTTTAAAATGTCTATACACACACACACACACACATATCCTCTTCCAGCATTGTCTTTCCAGCTCCTGTCCATCTTTATGCAGTGCACTGCTGTCACACAAACCTTCTGCTGCAGCGAATGATGTCAATGATGTCAGAACAAAGTTCCACATGTCTCACCTTCTGCTCTCCTCAGGTCTACCCTGTTCTCTCCCACATTGCTCCTTTCTTTTCTTTTCTTTACTTTTCTGAGAAAACTAAATAATCTTTAAGTTGGAGGCGGGATAGGGTGCCCCCCCCCCCCCCCCCCTCACTGCCCCGGCCTTCCTCCTCACAGCTTGAGCTCGTTGGCGATCTTGGAGTAGATGCGCTTGAAGGCGACGGAGGTGCCGGCGATGCGTTTGAAGCGCACGCCGTTGAGCGAGAGGCGCGGCAGCTTGCACACCTCCATCTCCCACTGGACGAAGTCTTCGCGCAGCGGGTTGCCGCTGATGCACTGCAGCAGGAAGCTCTCGCGTGGCTCGTACTCGCAGTTGTTGGCGTCCAGGACCTTGCGGATCTCCTTCATCATCTCCGCAGGCTCCATGGACGAGGTGGTCTTCATGTTCCAGGTGAAGCGCAGCGAGCGCGGCTTGTCCCGGCTCGGGTTGAGGCCGGTCGGGGAGGCCACCCCGGTGCCCGGAGAGCGCTGCAGCGAGTCCCTGTTCTCGTCGCCCGATGAGCCCAGGGTCTGGCCCTTCTCGATCTTATCCGCTGTGCTCAGCATGGGCCTGAGAGAGGGAGAGATAAAGGGAGGGAGGGAGGGAAGAAGAGAGAGAGAAAAAATAAAGAGAGAGTGATAAAGCAGGAGGGGAGGAAGAGACAGAAAGACAGAAAGCAAATAGAGAGATAGAGAGGATGTGAAGAATTGAGAGAAAGAAAAGAACGAGACAAAAGAAAGAGGAAAAAAGAACAAGTGACATAAGATGTGAGACTGTCACATATGCACATGATGGCTAGGAGGAGAGGCAGAGAAAAGAGAGATGGTCAACAACAGAGGCTAAGAGAAGGTTTTGGGCATCAGTAAAAAAAAAAGGTGTGATGAGGCAGATTTTCCATGTTTGGCAAGGATTATACTATAGAGTTACATGTACAGTTTGTGGTTAGAATACATATTCCTGATGCCTTCTCTTGCCTCTCTCGCTTGCTCTTCTCTCTCTCTCTCTCTCACATACACACATATTTAAAAAGCAAATACAATGAATAACTACCACACGTGCAACATCAACATAACAATGGGGCATCTTTACGATACAAAGCTACAATGCAGTCAAATGTCAATGGCTGAAAACATCTTGTGACACAAAGAAATCAACATCTAGCCTAAGTATGTAAAAGTGTAAGTTGATTGTGCAGCTCATTATAATGTGCAGATTAGTGAAGTTAATACAAACTTAGGCGTGAATGTGCAAGTGTGATTTTTCCCATGAAATTGGGCAGCATCTTACATTTCACAGTGAATACATCATTAACTTCATTTTTAACTGAGTGACAAAACCTATCAAGACTCTAAAATCATCCTAACCAATCAGCACATCCGAAATAAGTGGTGTCTACTGATTACATGATTGACTGCTTCGATTTTTGCTGCTCTGTGTTTTTATTGGTTGTGTTCATTAGTGGACGGGTTTTCTCACCTGCAGGCCTCATCTTGCCCCTCGCCCTCATAGGGGTTCCTCAAAGAAAACCAGTACAAGTTTAGTTCTCCCATCGACCTCTCTTCACACTCACTTACTTCCCCAGTCAGGTTAGTCATTCTGACCACCGGCACCACAGAAGCACCTCAAGATTCCATTACCAGTTCTAGAATGCCCGTTTACTTGCTTAACATTCCATTATAGAATGTCTGTGAGATCTATGGTTCTCAGCAGTGGTTAAACATGAGACAGTCATCTGCTGCCATATTGTGCAGTAATCTACAAGTACTACCTACATTTGCCTATATGTAAAATATTTTAACTTTATGTTACTTTATAGTAAGGTTAACCTTTACGACAACTGTATGGTGTTCAAAGCAGTGTTTTAAACTCTATAAAAACCTGCGCTGAATGTTGTGTGTAGATGTTTTTAAGCTGTTTTTCAAACTGAGAATGGAAGTTGGACCTGTGTGCCAAATCCCACTGTGTTAATGCCCCTCCACCAGCATAAGCAAAATAAACAGCAATATAAATACACTTTCTGCCCCCAAACATCTGCCTTCCTGCCCACCAGAGGGCACACACATATACACACTTACACACACACACTCGCTTTCTCGCTTTGCCAGATATGGACTATAGGCCCTGCAGTCCTACACCATAAAGACCTGGCTAGGGTTTAGCTTCCTCCTTCACCACCAGGGGCCGCCCCAGCATCTCACTGCAGAAGGTCCTGGACAAGTATTATACTACTCTGCATGGTGTAAATGCCAACCTACAGTAGATGGTAGTAGCCTACTGCCAGACTTGGGCACAAACCACTCCAAACTGTTAGATTTAGCTGCTAGCACTTATATGGAGGAAATGACTAGCAACTGGAGCAGCCAGGGAATGGCTAACAGCCTCTAACTAGTATTGGCTTGAACTAAGAGGTTGGCCATCATTAACCTAGCCTCAACATCAGAGTGTGGCTAGCATTAGCATGGCCTCAGAGAGAAAAGGGTAAAGCTAGTTGGTCAGAGAGCATTAGCCTGACCCAATTGAGGCAGCAGTTTTACAGCAGTAGCATTACCTTAGCCTGAAGGGGGCAGGGGCTATAAGGGGGTTTGGGGCAACTACCACGAGCCTGCCTTATGAGAGACTGTGGTGGCTAGCACAGGTCCAGCTTAGGAGAAGCCAATCAACACAGCTGGGAGGAGCATCGTTAAGCAGCCTGAAGCCAAACCTGTTTCACAGCCCATACCCGCTGACCCGCTCAACTATCCTCCATTATTACACTGCCAGCTCACCCCCTGCCTTTTATACATGATGTAAGTTTCTCTGACAATACTAAGACTACTCATTACTCAGGAGACCTGCATTGTACCTCTGTAGGCTCATGTTGGAATGTACTGTAATCTTTCTACATCATCCGTAAAATCATCACCCTTTACACACCATACACCACCCCAGACACACCTACACCTTCTCAAACTCTTCCCTAACCCCTTAATCTACACCCTTAATCTACACACCTAACCGAGTGCATGTGGAGGTCAGTTTGAAGGTAGGCTCACATCCTGCACATACTGGGAAACTGGGCCTCATCTACTGTCCTTTCCCCTGGGGGTGTTGAGTGTGTGTGTGGTGCCATTGTCGTAACTGCATTGTAGAGGTTAAGAGCCAGTGGGCGGTTCGGACCACCAGCGGATGGGTTGTGGTGGGGGGAGGGGGGTGGGGGGCAGGCAGGAGGGTAGGTGGGCACAAGACATTGGGCATATAGGCTGAGCACAAGCAGACATCCTTCTGGAACATACCATCAGGCCTCACACACACGCTCTCTCACTCTCTCACTCACACTCACACACACTCACACAGATGACATGGCGGCAGCAGCATCTGCACTGGGCATGGCCGCGGGCACAAGAACGATGATGTGAGTAAGGGCGCGACCAGTACTGATGGGCGAGCACGGATGAGTGAGTGAGTGAGTGAGTGATGAGCGAGGGAGCGAGCGGGCGGGCTTGCCGGCAGGGTTAGTGGAGGACCGACAGTCACATGATGTCAAAATAAGGAGACCCATCATGAAACATGTAAGCAGCCTAGATCGCGGCAGGCCGCGGCGCGGACTCAGGCCGGCATCGGGCCAGCACCGGGCCAGGCCAACCACGCTCTGGGCTGAGGACCCAGGACATGGCATGGATGGCACAGATGAGAAAGAAAAAGGGGAAGGCATACAGACGAGAAGATCTTAGAGAAAAAAGGAGAAGAAAAACTCCAGGATGATGGTTGTTATTGCCTACCTTCTGGCGAACCTGAACGATAGATTTCTACAAAGAGGGAGGAAGAGAGAAACAAAAAGGAAAAAAAAAGAAAATGTATGTACACAAACGTGCGTAAAAACCATAGCAAATTAGTTATTAGGATGATGCAAGTCTTCTCTGACACACACTGATAAATTATAGGACTTATCCACAAGGAGATTTCGTGGGGTACGTCTCTGTGTGTGTGTGGGTATATATTTACGTTATTGTGTATGTACAATGATTTGTGTGTGCATGTGTTTACTTGGGTTTGTATGGACATTTTGTTAGCAGGCAAACCTTATGACTTTGGGTCATCAACAGTGAATGAAGTTAACTGTGCAAGCTATTTGTATGTAGCTGTATGTGTGTGGGTGTGAGTGTGTGTTTGTGGGTGAATGGGTTAGCTTCTGACAGGACAGCGAGCCAGCTCTGAAGTGACTCTGACTTAGATCTGGCACAGATTCATGTCTGCAGGGGAGCAGAGATCTGCTGAGAGACCACAGGCCAGAGTTTGCTCTGCTGCCCTCTAGAGGGTGGGAGTGTGGTTAGGGTGGTGCAGGTTAGGTCTGTGTTGGACAGGGCTGTACCCTGATCCCTGAAACATTCACACGCACGCACACAAGCACAAACACACAAACCAACACAGAAACAGACACACATACTGCACACACATGATCTATGAATGTCTATTCCAACACAAACACATCTGGGAATTCATGTAATACAGCTTCATTAAACTTCACCCGGTGAGTGAGGCTGTGATAGAATATATAAACACATGTAATTTTAACACACACACACACACACACACACACACACACACACACACAAGCGCTCACACAGCCAAGCACCAACCCACGCTGAATTGGCTTTTTAAAGCTGCAACTCTTCGACACTCAGCTGCTATGGCGACAACATGCAGCCACCCAAGCACACACACATGCAGACACACTTCTCACTTCTCACTCCTACCCACACACACACACACACACAGACAAACAGACACAGCTGTGTGTGCATAGCTACACCCTGTTAGAATTCAAATACAAACACCCACATATGCACATGTGCCCACACAGTTCAGCTGCTCACCTGCGCACAAACTTGTTGGTGAACTTGCTGAAGAGGCCGGAGGTGGGGGCTCGTCCGCCATGAGGTTGGTTGTTGCCCTGCATGAGAGACGGGGAGCCCTGGGTGGTGGTGTAGGCGGCTGGGTACTGGTCCCGCGTTGCCCTCTTCTGGCCCGCGTGGAAAGTGCTGCGACTGGTCACCCCCCTGTTAAAGTTGGTACTGTCCATCGCTGAGGAGCTGCTGTGGATGTTGTGGGCGGAGGGAGACGCCACTGACAGTCTCTGGGGGGTGGTGCTACTGTTGGAAACAAGGAATTACCCATGAGATAAAAAAAAAAAAACGAAAAAAACAAACAAAACAAGACCTTCCTGTGTGACAAGCATTAGAGTATGCACTACAACCATGAGAGCTGTGCTGGCAAGGCTTTATGGCAAACGAGTGTCAGATGCCTGTGCCATGTAAAAGTACCCATCTCTGGCTCAGGAGCCAAACCTCTTCATTCAGAGAACACCACACCGCACAGTAAGGTAAAATACACTGTCTACATCCCAGCCAGAAGCAGAACAAAAGACAGGAGACATAAAACAATAATACAATAATAATAAAATATAATGTAATAATGACATCAGGCTTAGCACTGGCAAATGCCAAAGACAAGGGAGTCAGAGACATCTGCCACCCTTCTTACTGGGCTGCCTGACACTGACAACTGCAGACAAACAACGTGACTCTTGCTCTTATGTAAGAGTGGTTGGCATTATTGGGGTTCAGGAAACCAGTATTCCATTAGGGTGAGGTTCAGTGTTTGACAAACACTATTCTCTCCAGTTCTCCTGTGTATCCTAGCCGCATGGTATGTGACCGACTCAATCTGGCAGTCTTTGTGCACACCAAATCTGTTAAATTTGCATTTTTGTTAGATCACGTTCATTCATATTGTAAAAACACCTCCTGATTTCAACTACTTGACAACCCAACCCCCCCCCCCCCCCCCCCCCCCAAAAAAAAAAAAAAAAAAAAAAAGACCCAGAACAACTGACAAAAGTTTGTTTAAACTGTCGTGTTACATAGCGTTGTTCAGCACCGTGTCGCATGGCAAGCAGTTAGGACATTCAAATAGAAGAATAAAAACAAACACTGTTGCATGGAAGTGTGGGTGCAGTTAGGAGGCGGTGCAACAGTGTGGGCCCGTGGTGCGAGTCTGAGGGTGTGGGAGAGGGAGGGGAGTGCGCTGCTGAGCGGTGGCATATGCCCAGGCACATAACTTGGAGAGCGCTCTAATCCTCGCACATCAGGCGCTACGAATCCATGCTGCTGCCCCGCCAACCGTAAACCGAGGCCGTGACCTGGGCTGGCACACGCGTGGGTGGGTGTGGCTGCGGAACCTGCTCGGAGTCGGGACAGGCCCGCTCCCGCTCTGGCCGTGCCAGCGCCCTGCTGCGGTGCTGCGTGGGCGGCCGTCCGGGCTGTGCCAGGGCAGAGACTTCCCCCTAGAGGACTGAGTAACTTCCCCCTGCTCGGGCCTACTGATCCGCAGTCAACACAGCACAGCAGCCGTGGCCTGTCTGTCTGGCTGGCTGGCTGGCTCGAAGCCTCCGCCGCTACCAGGCCAAAAGACAACCGCACCGAACACCACAGCTGGGGAGTCTTAAAGAGCTCCGGAGCATCCTCCTCTCATCAGCCCCAAACCACACAACATGCCCCGCCACACACGCCAGAGTATGAGTGGGAGACACACACACTGACTGAGAGGTGAGCTGAGGATCCAGACCACACACACAGACACACACAGACACACGCTCACACACACGCTCACTCACACGCTCACTCACACGCTCACTCACACAGGGCAAAGGGCAGAGCATTAGATTAAACACTAGATGGCCAGGTCTGCATAACGGATAAGGTATTAGAGAACAGATTAGTGAAAAAGACTCTCTCTTGGTGTCGCTGTGTATGTGTGTGGGTGTGAGGCTAGGTTTGCATATGCATGTTTGCCCTTCTGTGTTCAGACATGCACATGAGCATTTGTTTATCAGTGAGCTTCTGTGTGAGTGTGGAAATGTACATCAGTGTGTATTTACAGGCAATGTGTGCGTGTGCAGGTTTTGTGTGCATACGTACGTGCACACCAGTATGTTTCTTTGTGTCAGAGTGTGTGTGTGTCAGAGTGTGTGTGTGTATGTGTGTGTGTGGTGGATGAGTCAGATCTTCTGTGCGCAGTGTGGTGCAGTGGGTCCTAAGAGGGACTTCAAAAGCAGGAGGCCGATTGCAGCAAAACCACACAGAAAACACAAACATACGCACGCACGCACACAGAAAGAGAAAGAGAAAGACATGAATGCTAAAGAGAAACAAAGAAAAGGGGAAGAGAGGAGTGGGGTTGAGATAACGGACAATAGAAGCAGAAGAAAGAGAAAAACAGTATCCATCGTCAAGGCCATAGCAGCTAGCTCCGTCAGGAATGCGTAGTTTGTGTGTGTGTGTGTGTGTGTGTGTGTGTGTGTGTGTGTGTGGTACAGCATGCAGTAAAAGGCTGACTCCTCACAGACAAAACCAGGGCCACAGCTGCACCTCAAGAGTGCAGTGCATCACATTCAGCAGACGCAGTTATCCACAGCACCTTCCAAGAGCGCAGCCACCCTCAGGCTACACACACACTGCGTGGAGGGCTTAGCAGGTAGAGCTACGCTTTTAAAATAATGAACTGGGGGAAGCACATAATAGGTGCATTAACAAATCAGCATTCAATAGCACAGGAGTAATTAATAAGGTCAGACATCTTAGAGTTTTAACCCAGCCCCTCCCGAAAAAAAAAACACAGCATGAGTCAACATGACATTCATCTGCGGTAGCTCATATGAGGGGAAGTGGTGTGTGTGTGTATGTGTGTGTGTGTGTGTGTATGTGCGTGTGTGTGTACGTGTGTGTGTGTGTGTGTGTGTGTGTGTGTGTGTGTTCCTGTGAGGTCAATGTTGTTGTGAGTAGTGTGTGTGTTCCTGTGAGGTCAGTGTTGTTGTGAATAGTGTGTGTGTTCCTGTGAGGTCAGTGTTGTTGGGAGTAGTGGGTGTGTGTGAGATGAAGCCAGGGGTTGCAGGGTTAGCTGGGTGGGCTAAGTGAGCGGATGGCGGTGAGGTTAATACGGATTGGAGTGAAATGATGGTATCACACTTAAGCCCAGAGTTAAAGACAGAGACGTTAGCTAGTACATCCTTTAAACACATGCTTCAGGGTGTGTGTGTGTGTGTGTGTGTGTGTGTGTGTGTGTGTGTGTGTCGGAAGTCTGCCAACCCTCCATCAATCCTTATTCCTTTAGCTTCCCCAGTTCTCTTAACACACACAAGGGCACAGCATGGTGTGTTTCAGCCTCTCACTGCTCAGTCACACTCACACTCACACACACACATTTTCTCTCTGTCTCCCTTGTCTATTCCAGTTCCAAGCACTTTTACACAAACATTAATCTCTCTCTGCTTTGGCAACTGTGTGTGTGTGTGTGTGTGTGTGTGTGTGTGTGTGTGTGTGTGTGTGTGTATGTGTGCATTTGCTTTTGCCATAACGCTTGTGCTCTTGTTTGTGTGCGACAGGCCTGGTTTGTTGTGGTGTCTTTTTAAAGTGTGTGCGTGTGTAGTATGTTTCAGCCAACATACTATGTACTACTACTACCATACTATGTTTAAACACATGCATGTGTATGTGTGTGTGAGCTACTTACATCTGAGCATGTGTGATGGTGCCTGTGTGTTAGTTAGCGATTTACCCCGACCTTGACGTCCATGCAGATGTTTCACTTGTGTGAAGATAAAGACACACACACACTTGTGTGTTTATGACACGTACCTGATCCTCAGTACCTGCATGTGTGTGTGTGTATGTGTGTTTGTATGCATATGCAAACATGAGTGTATATGTTTGTGTGCATATGCATACGTGTGTATGTATGTATATATGTATGCATGTTGATGTGTGTGTGTGTGTGTGTGTGTGTGTATGGGACTTGCCTGGGGCGCGGTGCGTGCGTGTCAGAGGGGCTGGGGCTGGGGTGGGCGGAGGTGGACAGGGACTTGTTGTGTCGGGGGCGGGACGAGGAGGAGGAGCTGGAGGAGGAGGCGGAGGAGGAGGAGAGTACGGCGGCTGCGGAGGCGGTGGAGGCCCGGGACCCCGGGGTGGTCAGGCTGGGGGAGGCCATGGGGGCAGGAGGGGGGCGGAAAGAACGGGAACATACCCCCGAAGAAAAGAGGAAGGATCCCAGAAGAAAGAGGGGAGGAGGGGGGTGGGGGGTGGGATTTAGAAGCAGCGATTAACAGGATGAGAGGCCAGAAGACACCAAGATAGAAAAAGAGGGGACACGTCATAATTCTCAGGTCAGGAGGACACACAACACTTAACGGCAGAACACACACAGACACATCTATTCCAAAGCAGTTAACTCACCCCCTGACAGACAAACACACGCAGACACAGACAAACACAAACACAAACAAACATGCTCATCCCACAAAATTAATACAACACAAATACAAACACTGTAACACACACACACACACACACACACACACACACACACACACACACACACACAGCCCATCATAGCTGGATCAATAAACATATGTTAATCACAATAGATGATAGATGGATTGGAAACGTTAACATTGATAAAATGACGGCACATACGGTTAGATCTTCCAACACCATAAGCAGCATAAGCAAGTTCATGAAGAGTTTAACCCACAGAAAGCTTTCACAGATTGGGCGGGGATAAAACCAAGCAACCCCAGAAGGAGTGTGTGTGTGTGTGTGTGTGTGTGTGTGTGTGTGTGTCACATGAAATTCTGACACCATCTTTCCCTTACTCATTAGTGTTTGGATTAGGAATGATATCCATCTGCTGTGATGAAGAACAAACCTCAAAATCAGCCCAAGGTGCAACTCTGACAGCACCAATGCACCACTTTGTGTTGAGTCTGCACTTAAAGAAATCCATGCACTAAACTACATTGCTGCAATGTCCAAAGTGCACACTTCTCATGACATACAGTCTGTTTGCTGATTGGGATATCTGGTCGTTTGTCAGTGCGACATGTCAGCAGCTCCTGTGTGGGTCTGTCCGAGCTGCAGGACATTTGGGGCAGGGATGTGCTTTTCAGCTCCTGTGCACCTGCTGGCCCTGCTGAATATTGTTTATTGCACATAGTTGATGTGTTTGTGCTTAGATGTAAATTGATAATGTCACTGGGCAAGATGTATGTGTGTGTGTGTGTGTGTGTGTGTGTGTGTGTGTGTGTGTGTGAGGGTGTGTATGTGTGTGTATGTGTGTGTGTGTGTGTGTGTGTGTGTGTGTGTGTGTGTGTGTGTGTGTGTGTGTGTGTGTGTGTGTGTGGGAGGGTGTGTATGTGTGTGTGTGTGTGGGTGTGTGGGAGGGTGTGTGTGTGGCTGCTCACAGGCACTGTAAGTGTGCCATGCGACATGTCAATGCATTAGCAGATGTGTGGTGGGAGGATTAAAGCTGTGTGTTTATACATGTATTTGTGTGTGTATGTTTCTGTATGTGTGTGTGTGTTTCTGTATGTGTGTGTGTGTCTTCAAAGCATGGTGAGAGCAATCTGTTGAGGGTGGATCTGTTCTGTTTAGGCACGTGTCAATGATTATTGAGGTGTGTGTGAATGAGTGTTCACTGGTTGAGCTAGCTGAGCAACACAGTGTGGGTGAATAGTGTCTGTGTGTGTGTGTGTGTGTGTGTGAGAGAGAGAGAGAGAGAGAGAGACAGATCTTGCTGAGGAGGTGTTGGCTGTGTGAAACCCAGTGATGGGAGTGCTGTTGATTTGTGCCCTGATGAATGTGGGTCACGTTACACCCCCCCCCCCCCCCCCCCCCCCTTTGCCCCTGCCCAAGTGACACACAAGCCAGCTCTGTGTGTGTGTGTGTGTGTGTGTGTGATGCTTGAACAAACATGGTTATGTCTTTGTTTTTTAAATGTGTGGGAACAGGCTATTTAAGCTATTAATTTTCATTTGAGAAGGTGGCAGTAATCTATCTGAGCAGATTTGAAATAAAATCTTCTGAAATGTATTTCACAGGATGGGAGCAAAACAGAGTGCCAGTGTAAGGAAAAGAGTGAATAACTGTGTGTGCGTGTGTGTGCATGAGTGTGTCTGCATATGCGTGTGCGAGTGTGTGTGCATGTCTCTCTTAATGTGTGTTTGTGCATGTTTGTGTGTGTGTGTCTGTGTATAACTGTGTCATTTGGCAGTGAGGCTGTACCAGAAGGCAGGAGGACAGCCACTCAGCTGGTGAACACACCGACCTACACACACACACACACACACACACACACACACACACACACACACACACACACACACACACACACAGTCCTATACATGTGTGGTTGTCTGCATTACACGTACACACAGACGTGCACACACAAACACGTGCGCGGGCACACACACACAGCCTGGTTGTCTGTATTACTAGGACTCAGACCAAAACCGCCCACCCGGAGGCAGGACTGCAGACAAAAATCTCCAAGACAGATTATGAAGTGTGTGTGTGTGTGTGTGTGTGTGTGTGTGTGTGTGTGTGTGTGTGTGTGTGTGTGTGTGTTTGTGCACATGAAAGAAATTGAGTGGGGGAAGTATTATTGTGTGTGTAACATCTACATGCAAGAATTTGTACACATTTGGTATTTGTGTGTGCTTGTGTATATGAGTCTAAGAGGATTTATGCTTGGATTTATGTGCTGGTTTGATTTTGAGTGTGTGTGTTTTCATGAGATCAGTGTTTTGTTTTTACGGTGAAGTTATTTGGTATTTTGGATTTTGTGAGCATACCTGTATTTGGTGGTATGGATGGTGTGTGTGTGTGTGAGTCTGTGTGTGTGTGTGTGTGTGTGTGTGTGTTTCTGTGTTTACCTGTCCTTGCCATTATGTACCCCCAGAGTGGCTCTGTTGGTGAGGGGGGAGTTGGCATTGCGACTCGTACCAGTAGAGATGCTGTTCTGCTGGACACAGAGAAACACAGGAGGAGCACCCTCAGCACATGATATATATAGTATATATATGACAGTATAGTATATATAATACAAGACCACACTAACAACACGTGCAAAGGACAAGAGAAAAAAGAGAGGTGGTGGTGGTGGTGGTGGTGGAGGGTCGTACTAACAGAGGAGGGTGAGAGAGGGAGAAAGAGAGAGAGTATGTAAGAGCATGAACAAGAGAGCGAGTGTGAGACAGAGCGAGCGTGGAAAAGTGAACAAGAGAAAGAGAGAGACAAAGAGTGTGTGTGTGTGTGTGTCAGTAAGAGAGTGACAGAGAGAGAGAAAGAGTGTGTGTATGTGTGTGTGTGTGTGTCGGTAAGACAGAGTGAAAGACAGAGGGAGTAACAGAGAGAAAATGAGAGAATAGGAGAAGGAGAGGCCGAGAGAGAGAACAGGAGAAGGAGAGGCCGGAGGGTGGGGTACTCACGGAGGAGGGCGTAGGGGTTTTCCTGCGCTCACCGGTGGCCAGGGGGCTGGCCGGCACTTTGGTGGAGCTGCTCGTTTTTCTCCCATGATCCTCGCTGTTGTGCTTACCGTCGCCCTGGATATGCCGCGGGGAGGAGGAGGAGCCTGGGACGGACAGAGAGGGAAAAAAAAAACAGAATGAGAGGGAGTACAAAAATATGGGGGCGAAGGAGGGAGAGAAAGAGAATGAGGAGGAGGAAGAGACGCAATTAGGGAGAAATGGACAAACATGGGGAGAGTGGATGGAGGAGAGCAACGGAGAAAGACAGAAAAAAGAATTACATAATGGCAAAATAGCCACGGATCCAAAACAATAAGTAGAGAGGACAGGCTAAAGTGAGAGAGAGAGAGAGAGAGAGAGAGAGAGAGAGAGAGAGAGAGAGAGAGAGAGAGAGAGAGAGAGAGAGACAGACAGACAGACAGACAGACAGACAGACAGACAGACAGACAGGCAGGCAGACAGACAGACAGACAGGCGAAAAGATGGGGGAGAAAACAGTTGGGCGGGCAGTGGTAGAGTGTGTGTGTGTGTGTACATAGTGCAAACACATTGATCTCTCTCCTCTGCTTGGTGGAGAAGAGAGACAGAGAGGGGGGGGGTATAGAGAGAGCGAAAGAGAGCGAAAGACAGAGAGAGACAGAGAGAGCTACCTTTCTCTGAGCGACGGGCGTTGGGCCTGGTGGAGGAGCTGCGCACCATCTTGTGGGAGGGGGACTGGGCGTTACTGCTGCTGATGTCATGTCCTGCGATGGACTTCAGGATGATGGACTCATCCTGTCATTATGACACACACATTACTGCATGAGTGGGAGGGTGTGTGTGTGTCTGTGTGTGTTTGTGTATGTGTGTGTGTGTGTGTGTGTGTGTGTGTGTGTGTGTGTGTGTGTGTGTGTGTGTGTGTGTGTGTGTGTGTGTGTGTGTGTCTTTATGTATGTGTGTTTCTACAGGGTGGGCCAAAAATACCGGACATAAATGCTCATATCCTGGACACATTTATAGGTTTTATAGTTTTACAGGCCTATAGTTTGAAACATTGTTGGCTGTATTTTTGTGACATTTAAGATATCTTTAAATCCGGGGCCAGAGTTGTGTACAGATAACGTTTCATAAACTCCTTAATGTTTTACAAATATATTTTGTGCCATATGTCATTTTTAGTCTCCAAGATACAAGTATTTAAAATCTGTCTGGTATTTTTGGCCCACCCTGTATATGCACGTGTGTGTGTGTGTGTGTGTGTGTACGTGTGTAGGTGTGCTGTCTATCCATGTGTTTTTCTCTACCTACCTCTGGGGTCCTAAAGCCCAGTAGTAAGTAAGTGGCCATAGTGTCATTGTATTTTTGCTGGACGAGGGAGTCCTGGATGGTCTCTTGTGAATAACCCATTTTTAACATCAGCTCTGCAGGAAGGACAACACATGATTACTGCATGCGCACGCGCACACACACACACACACACACACACACACACAAACAAAGGAACATGTGCTAACAGTAGATTGTTAACAAACACTGGGAAAATGCAGAACAGTTTTTTTATCACAATATCTATTTGTAAATGCATATCTTAATGACATGCCATTTAACAAACACACACAAAAGTACACATACTATCAATTATCAGAGCAGGCAAAGAGAGATACAGCAGACAGTTTCTCAGACAGAGGAACCGAAAGTCTTCAACTACATTACACAAAGCCACTTCCTGTGCTGAAAACCGCAGACATAAACTCTGTTCTGCTTAAACTCGACATCACACCACAGTTTTACTTCTACTGAGATATTAGTCTCATTGCACACTTACACGTTTCAGACACTGATAAAACACGGTATATACGGTATATAACTGTGTCTTGCTGGGTAGGGTTTGGTCTAAGCGTGTGCTTGTACACTGGTTTTCTTCCTGCACGGGGGCACTGAACTACTTTCAGTGCGTGTGTGTGCGTGTGTGCGTGGGAGAGTTGTGTGTGTGTATTCTCTTCTCAGCTTTCATGCACAGAGCCTAACATAGCTATACTACCTGATGAGAAACCAGACAGACCAACTCCGGTGTGTGCCAGGTAGTCCAAGACACCTGAGGTATGGTTAAGTAGAGTTTGGGGTTGTACACTCCCTTCTGGAACACTTGACACGTGACTCCACACCCCAACCCTGGTGCACTGTGGCGGTGCTGACCGGTCCTATTGTGACCACCAGGGTTAGGGTGTGCGTGTGAGTGTGAGTGTGTGTGTGTGTGTGTGTGTGTGTGTGTGTGTGTGTGTGGGGCAGTGCTAACCTGTCCTCCGGGGGTCCTTGTAGTCGGGCTGCGGCTCCACGTAGGGCTTGAGCTCGTCCTCGTCGTGACCCACATTCATCCAGCGGTCCTTCATGATCTGCTACTTTAGCCAACGGAGAGGAGAGGAGAGGAGGAGAGAGGAGGGGAGAGAAGAGGAGGGGAGAGGAAAGGAGAGGAGAGGAGAGAAGGACAGAGAAGAGTAGAAGGAAAGGGAAGGGAAAGAGAGGAGATAATGAGAGTGGATAGCAGAGGAGAGGACGGAAGCGGAGATGAGAGGAGAAGAGGGGAGAGGAGGAGAGGAGGAGAGAAAAGGGGAGAGGAGAGGATGAAGGCAAGGAGGAGGTAAAAAAAAAAGGATAGCAGAGGAGGAGAGGAGGATTAATATGAATGAATGAATACAGTAGATAAGAAGGGAGATGTGGAATGGGCCAAGAAGGAAGTGAAGAGAAAAAAGGATTAGTTAGGGAGGATGGTGAATGGTGTATGTGGAGGAGGAAGCTGTAGATTGTGTGTGTGTGCGTGTGTGTCTGTGTGTGTCTGAGAACGGCTCTGTCTGTTCGCACCTCCAAGCTGCCTCTTTTGGTCGGGTTGAGAATGAGAAACTTCTTCAGGAGGTTCTCACAGTCTGTGGACATGTAGAACGGGATCCGGTACTTTCCCCGTAGAACCCGCTCACGCAGCTCCTGCACACACACACACACACACACACAGAAACAGAAAGTAGTTCAGTGCACCCGTCCAGGAAGAAGGCCAATGTACACTGGCATGTCAAATGATGACAAGTTTAAGGCTTAATTCTTTTTCTGGTGAAC
>CM059272.1:18773262-18778262 GCA_030347295.1 Setipinna tenuifilis
TACAGGAACAGGAGGCAGCGTTCCTGCCTCGTTAGTCGAGGCTCAGATTACTGCTGCCTGTGGGACAGATGTGGCCCTGGTGCGGCTGGGATCTGGGCCGCGCCCGCTCCCACACAGTGCACACAACTGTCAGGGCTGCTGAGAGGAAATCGATGCCTATCCAAGCAGTATGAAAAACAAACCAAGAGACACACACACACACTGAAGAGGAAACACACACACACAGGTGTGTGCACACACACACACCAACACACTTGCAAAAGTACGCACACACTAACACACACACCCACACGGTGGTAAGCAACCACTGAGACAGTTTTGGTCTAACCTGTCGGAACTTGGCACGGGCTTCTTTTTCTTTCATTCGTCCGTGAGCAACAAGGTAATCAAACACTTCTCCTGCAGACGGATACAATGAGAGAGAGAGAGAGAGAGAGAGAGAGAGAGAGAGAGAGAGAGACAGACAGACAGAGAGAGATAGAGAGAGAAAGGGAGGGAGGGAGAGAGAAATAGAGCAAGAGAGAGAGAGAAACAGACAAGAAAGCCCAAGAAAGGAGAAAGATGGGAAAAAAAGAATAAAAAAAGAGGTTTTATCCAGTGTACCTAGAACCTATTCTCTGTAACCATAGAAACAGCAGCTAGGCAATCTCCAGAGCAGGTGCGCCATGCACCGTGTGCCTGATTGGGTATAACAGCATGCAGTGACCACAGCTCTCTGTGCAGGAGACCACACATACTGCAGCCCCACACAGGGGCCAGAGTGAGCCTGGCAGCACAATGCAGTGATGCACTATGGGACAGGGTCACACTAGGGTCACAGGTCAAAGAGCAGGACACAGATAGGGTCTATGGACTACGTGACCATGCTAATAATAATAATAATAATAATAATAAACATTATCTATAGCACTTTTTATACAAACTGCAGCTCAAAGTGCTGTACATAGGAAGATAACAGTTATGAGACATGAGTTATGATGATGATGACGAAGAACAGGACAAGGTAGATGAAGATGAAGAGTCTCCACTTACCTCCACTGGCGTACTCCATGATCAGGTACAGTGTCCTCTCTGTCTCAATCACCTCGAATAACTTCACTGCAACCCAGACAGAGGAGAAGGCTTAACACAGCTCACGTTAACACACTCAACACCACACAGTCAAACCACATCACATCACTGTCATTATGAGAGGTTCTGAGCCGGGGGGCTGTGTCACCTCCATATCACACCAATTTGATTTTATTCATTTTGATCGGCACAGTGTAACACATTAACCTTGTGTCTGTGAAGATTCTCATTCATCCAGGTGATGGTAGTCAAGGAGCTAAGTTGTAAGCAGCTGGACTCCAAAAAAAAGAAGTCCAGCTGCTTACAAGTTAGTTCTTTGGTTAACTTAAAAATACATACATTGTACCAGGTTTTAGCAAACATGCTTCTTTCCACAATACTGTGTGTATGACCGCTGCAATATGTTACATAGTGTGGTGCCCGCAGCCCAGCAGCATGGGGTCTTTCACACCACACATGTAGTTCATCCAGAGGTGCTATACAGCACTGCTTCTACAGGCCTTGTATCTTTACACGCTCATCTTACCATTTGCCCCTCACCTCATGCGTGACTAATAAGCTCCAAGCTGAAACTCTGCATCACATGCAGCACCAGCAGCACAGTTCAAACTGCATGAGATATGCATCTCTCACAAGCAGTGCAAACGCTCTAACCTTAACATGGGTGGCAAAATAAATACCAACAGGTGAGGCGGCGGTGATGCAGTCACACACACATGCACGCGCACACGCACACACACACACACACACGCAAGCACTGCGACACAGGCCTAAGGCACTAGTAACACAGCCGTCAACCACAGAATGTAGGCAGGCTAACAATGAGTCAGTCAAGAAGTAGCTGCTGCCACACACACATATACACCAACACACACACACACACACACACAGTGCAGTGTGACGCAAGCGTAAGCCGCTGTCCCCGTGCCCTGTGGGGTATGTGACCTGAGCACAGGCGAGTATGAGAGGCATTGCTAAGCCCTTGAGAGCCGCTGGTGGGAATCTGACATTTAAATGAGGATTTATGAATTGTTGCCACTTATTCGGCGTCTTGTTTTTGCACCACTTCAACAGAGGAAGGAAACCTGCTGTTTCGGGGCCGGGCGGCTTTTGAGAGGCACAGGAAGTCGGCGGAGAGAACTCACCGATGTTCGGGTGGTTCAGCTGCTTCATGATCCGAACCTCTCGGAAAAGCTGCGGATTGACCAGACACACAGGCAGAAATTTACACACACACACACACACACGCACACACAAACATGGCTAGAGAAGAAATGAGACATGAATAGAGATATAGAGTTACATACACCAGCATAGTGGGCAATTTTGGGTGAAAAAAAAAGTGTCTGTGGTGTGTTTGTGTGTGTGTGTGTGTGTGTGTGTGTGTGTGTGTGTGTGTGTGTGTGTGTGTTTAGTATTGTTTAATGACAGCATGTGACCATGAGTGTGAGAAGGTTGGTGGGACTGAGAAAAGAGGCCAATATCTATCCATGTGCGTGTGTGTACTGACTGACAACAAAAACTGTAGGAAATAGTTCAGACTAATTTCCTGTAATTACCCATCCCCTCTATAGAGGCCCCTCCCACACACACACAGACACACACATACACACACACACACACACACACACACACACACACACACACACACACACACACACACACACACACACACACACACACACTCCCTTCCACAATCCCCTCTCCTCTCCTCTCTGTGTTTCCTTCTTTATCCCTCTTTCTCTCTGATCTCCACTTGGTTACTGATGGTCTGTCCTGTCTGTAGTGAACTGTACGAGGGGGGGGGCGTGTGGGTCAGTCAATGACCTTACAGTGCCACAGGCGTTTTGGGAAGTTAAACAAAGGGATCCACATCCTCCTCAGACTGGGAGACAGATCATAGAGATAAGAGTGAAGAAAGAGAGGAAAAAGAAGGAAAGCAGAGGAAAAAACAGAGACCCCACTGACGGTGTAAAGCCATAGTCGTGTCTGTATGAGACCCTTTTGACAAGCTAATATTACACAGCAAATTCTATAGTGTTAAATCAACTCTGAGATTCAGTTTAAACACCATGCCAGTGCTTATTTTGTCCCAATCTTTGTAGTGTTCATTTAACACTCCTCCCTTACATATTTGACTTATTCACAGTTAAATCAAATTTTTGCAGTGTAATTTCTGGGAAATTAACTCTAAGAATTTTGCTGTGTACATTTGCATTATATAGTCATACATTTCTGTGTATGCGCATGTGTGTAAGTGTGCATGCATGAATGAGTGTGTGAGAGTTCATGAACTACCTTTTGCAGGCTAGAGGAGTTGAGTTGTGTCTTATCTATGATCTTCACAGCCACCTGCAAGGAGGGAAACAGAGAGAGGAAGGAGGCTTAGGTAAGACTTATACACTGGGCTGGACAGACGGATGGACAATCACACACACACACACACACACACACACACACGTATACAGTCACGGAGACACACACACACACACTACACATATATAGATATAGACACAACATACTTGTACAAGCAAATCACATACACACCACTAACACACACACAATAACACGCACAAATGTATTTTCTCTCCCTACCATAGGGTTGAGGTTGAAAAGAGGAAGTCAAAACAAACAGACTGTAACAAGAGAGACAGATAGCTACAACACACTGAGGGAGAGAGGGGCAGGGAAGTGAGAGAAAAAAAGAGATAGACTGATTAAGACAAAGATAAAAGAGGGATGACAGAAAAGCAGACAAGAAAAGAAAAGGAGACAAGTGCAGTCCAGGCCCCTCAGAATAGAGGGAATAGAGAGAGAGAGAGAGAGAGAGAGAGAGAGAGAGAGAGAGAGAGAGAGAGAGAGAGAGAGAGAGAGAGAGAGAGAGAGAAAGGAGGAAAGAGAGCAGAAAAGACAGGAAGAGAGACAGGAGTATGGAGGGAAGAGGGGTAGGGATGGGGCATTTACAGAGGATGCTGTGGGAAAGACATATCCGACAAACAAAGACATAAAATTAACTCCATTAGCTCCATGCAGCGCTTTCACTGCTTACTGTTCACAAATATACAGAGAAAGAGAAATAAAGAGAATGAATGGGATAGAGAGAGGGAGAGAGAGAGAGAGAGAGAGAGAGAGAGAGAGACAGACAGACAGACAGAGAGAGAGAGGGAGAGAGAGTCAGCAGACAGAGAGACAAAAACAGAAAAAGACAGATGGAAAGAGAAAGAGGAAGAAATATGAGGGAAAAAAAAGCAAGAAAGCAAGAGCAAGAGAGACAGAGGAGGAGAAAGAGAGAAAGAAGAGCGAGACGCATCGGCGCCGTTAGCTGGAAATAGGTCAGCGATGAGTAACCTTATCAAAACTGGCCATTTCTTAATGGTGAAATTAACGGCATCTAATTAAAGTGCTGCATGAGCAAAGATGTGAGGGCCAGCGTCTGGAAGTGGGTCAGATGTTCCCAAATTATCCTCTCAAACGCAGAAATAAAACATTCCTAAAATTATCACTTCAAAAGCAGAAATACAACATTTACAAAATTTTACCCTCAGATACAGAAATACAACATTCCCAAATTATCCACAGAGTTACAACATCTAAAAGTGTGTCTGTCTTCCCTTGAAGTACTGGATGACAGAGCAGAAATGCTTTTCTTGGAATGTTAATACCTTAAAAAAAATCTAGCAGGCTTACACACAGACGCACAGACGCACACACGCACACACTGGTGAAAGCCTGCGTAACAGACCGAAGGAAATGCAAATTTTGTACTCTACTTTCGACTGCAGTGAGTGCCTGTAGAGTTAATTCCTAACACTAAATGCACTTTGAAACGTGGTCATGGAAACACGAGGGAATTCTGATGAAAAAACAAGTGACCTGCTTATAGGTTACAGGGCATTTGTGTGCTGGTTACATGTCATCCTATAAAGACA
>CM059272.1:18783262-18914910 GCA_030347295.1 Setipinna tenuifilis
GGGTTTCAGTGTGTGTGTGTGTGTTGCTGTTGGGTTTGAACGAATGGGAGGATGGACTGAAAAGTTTGTTAATCTGGAACAGGTTTGCCGAGGAGACAGGTAGAGCCTGTTCACCCCTGGCTTTAAACACTCGCATGTCAGAGTGCCTATGTGTGTGTGTGTGTGTGTTAGTGTGAAAATGGTGGGAGTGAGCGTATTTGTGTGTAGGAGTATGTGAAGCTTTACGTGTATGTAGAGATGTGTGAAGCTGTGTGTGTGTGTAGGTGAGTATGCTTGTGTGTGTATGGTCAATATAGAAATAGGGGTGGCTGTTATATAATAATTTGGAACAGTTCATGTTTGAGGTGACAAAAGTATTTCAGGCAATCACTGGAAGAAGCATAAGCGCACACACACACACACACTGCAATCAGTATTTGAGGCAGTTACCTGACACACACCCAAGTGCAGTAAGAGGGCTTACGTAAGAGGGTATGTTTGTGAACGACACTGTGAAATCACTGAAGATGACTACTTCACATTAGGTCACTGTTTACTCATCCAGACGCGTAAGAGCACTGTGAGTGTGTGTGTGTGTGTGTGTGTGTGTGTGTGTGTGTGTGTGTGTGTGTGTGTGTGTGTGTGTGTGAAACCAAGAACTATTGCGGTATGGTTAAAAAAATGACGTCATCAGGATGAATTGTATTACTGCAATGCCTTCCATGTGTTACTGTGTGTGGGTGTGTGTTTGTGTGTGTGTGTCTGGCTTATGGAGGTGTAAAAACTGCACCACTCCTGTTTTCAGACATCACCTGACAAGCAAAGATCACTTCACACAGATTTGTGCTCTTCCTGTAAAACAAGCAGCTGTCAATCAAGCTGAGTTTATTACTCTTACAGCCTCTGCGTCTACGCCTCTTTCCATTCATCTCGTTCTTTCTCGATTAAATTCCATCCTCCCACCTCTTTCTCTGCCCCTCTCACGCTGATGGCTTTCTCTGTTCCTTTCTAACCTTCTCTAACCCTTTTTGTACATTTTCTATTCTTTCTCTTTACCTGTCCTTTCTCTGTTCTATCTTTTCATTCATCACACTTATTTTCACCCCTCTCCTTCAGCTTCCACCATTTTATCCATGTCTTTCTTCTCATCTTTTCTCCTACCTCTTTTTCATCCCTTCTTCATCTTTATCAATCCATTTATATCCATCTTCTGTCCTACATCTTTATTTCTTCTTTATCTTCATCTACCCTTTCCAGTTTTCTCCTCTGTCATGCTCTACCTCTTGTCAGGTTGTCGGCGGTGAGTGGTGAGCACCTATCCCCCATCCCAACCCCAGCAGTTACCCACAGGTGAAGGTCAGGTGTAGAGGTCATGTTTTGGCTAGACCAGGAACACTTAAACACATGGCCCCGGCGACCCAATTACCCAGAGTCCACCTGCAATCTGGCCATCGCACCTCACCTGATACCTGCGTTAAGGAGTCACTGGCGTTGGCAACGGGAATGCACCCATCCCAAACCAGGCGTCGGATATCAATGCCCATTCTGACGCAAATGGTTGGATTGGGTAGCCGGTCTGTTCAATTTAACCCGGAGATGTTCTATGTTTACAACGGAGTGCGTATGTTGTGGCATGTGTCAACAAAGCCAAAAACCCATACAGTTTGCGAGAGGGAGAGCTAGCATGGCATGGATGAGGCTAAACCCATACAGTTTATAAGATGGATAGTTAGCATACCACATAGCCCCATATAACCCATACAGATTGTGAGAAGGACAATGGATGGATATATTGTGAGAAGGAGAGCTAGTGTAGCATGGGTGGGGCAAGAAGCAAAAGGACAGCAAGTAGGATCTGCAAAGCCAAAGTGCGGAGAGATGTTAAGCAGTTCAGTAATAGAATTGGACTGATGCCATACCTAAAGCCAAGGTATCACAATTGTTAATATGCATGACTGTGTGCGTGTGCATGTGCGTGTGTGTGTGTGTGTTTGTGTGTGTGTGCTCATGAGCAAATGTATGCACGGGAGCAGGAATGTCTTTGTGTGCATGTTTGTATGTGAAATACATGTGGCATGTGCATGATTGTGTGTGTGTGTATGTATGTATGTATGTATGTGTGTGTGTGTGTGTGTTTGTGGGCATTTAAGTATGTGTGCAGAGACATTTTTTGAGTGTGGGTCTGTTTCTGTGCATGTGTGACTACATTACTGTATGCCTGAGTGTGTTGGTAAATGTACGCCATCTGTGTGTGTGTGTGTGTGTGTGTGTGTGTGTGGTGTGTTTTCCCAGATCTCTGAAGTGGACTGCAGGCAGGCCCTCATTAGCTTCTGCTCATTTCTAAAAGGGAGAGCAGCATGGAGAATGGCCCAGTTTGAGAAAGAGGGATGTGTGTGTGTGTGTGTGTGTGTGTGTGTGTGTGTGTGTGTGTGTGTGTGTGTGTGTGTGTGTGCGTGCATGTGCGTAAGTTGGTGCATTTTTTCCAGAGAGGGATTAACGGGCCCCTGAGATGCACCATCTCTATTTTTCTCCATCACCCTCTTCTTCCCTTCATCTCTCCTGTGCTGGATCTTCCTCTTCTTCCTTTCATCTTCCTTTTTATCACTTTACTCCATCCTCTTATCTCTCAGATTCAAGTCTTTATGTACCCCCTCCATCTCTCTCTCTCCCTCTCTCTCTCTTTCTCTCTCTTTCCTTCCTTCTCTCTCATCCTCTTTGTCCTGGCATGTCAGCACTTGTCCAGTCCGCCTCCTCCATCCCAACATTATTCTCTCTCTCTCTCTTTGCAGATTCTCTCATTCTGCCCTCCCTCCTTCTCTCTTTCTTTCTCTCCCCCCCCCCCATCTCACCCCACCTCGCCTCTTTGTTCTTCTCCTCTGACCTGTTCTCTTCCCCTCACTGCTTATTTTTCTCCCTGCCTATGTCTCACGCTTGATCTTTCTGACACCTCACCTCACCCCTCCCCTCCCCACCCCACCCCGCCCCCCCAGTTACTACCGCCCCCACACACACTCAACCCCTGGCCACTCCCCGGACAAACCCAGACATGTCTCATCTTCCCCGGATTATGTGCGGCAAACAAGACTGCATTTTGTCACTATTTCGCCATCTCCCCCTCTCTCTCTCGTTCCCTGGTTCTATCCCCTTTTTCAGTTTGTTTAACAGCTACATTTCCGCTAATCTCCAGCGCTTCCTGTGCTGCCTCTGGCGTTGTGTGTGAGATGAGGCTGTGAGGGTGTGTGTGTGTGTGTGTGTGCGCACGGGGGGGTGGGTGGTTCAGGGCAGCATGTATGTCCTATTTTCAGGATAGACCTTCTGCCTCCATAACCTCTTCCTGTGGCTTTACTGTCCAAGCCATCAGCACCACTGTGTGTGTTTCTTGTGAGCTTCTGTGCGTGTACATGTGTGTGTGTGTGTGTGTGTGTGTGTGTGTGTGTGTGTGTGTGTGTGTGTGTGTGTGTGTGTGTGTGTGTGTATGTGTGTGTGTGCGTGAGTGCGTGCATGCGTGCATGTCTGTGTGTATGTGTGCGTGTAACAGAGAGAAAAAGAACAGAGACAGAGGGAACATGTGTGTGTTTGTTCGTTTTCAGATAAGCCGTTTATGCTAACTCAACTTTAGCTCGTCCTGTCCCCGCAAATGCTAATGCCACTCAAACATGAGCTAAGCCAGGCTACTTCTGACCCATAAAACGCAACCTGAAACATGACCAGCTACTGGGGCTTCTGGCTAGCCTGTGCCACAGATAAGTAGCAACAACTGGTGCTGCGTGTGTTTAAAACTGCTTCGAAAAGTCCTAGAAATGGCTCTACAGTCGAGGAAAAAAAAAAAACATAACATTGTTTTCTGTCAGGTCACACACGTATATGATTGTGTGTAACAGTGCTTTTTAGGAAGAGCACGTTTCGGTATGTGATACTATGAGTGTGTGTGTGCACGCAGAGGTGGGTGTACAGTTGGGTGTTGGCACTTAAAGTCTCGGCAGTGCATAGCGGCGTTGCTAGGTCTTGCCTGTGACCTTTAGAGAAACACAGATTTAAGGTGGCGAATGCCTGCAATGCCATCAGAACAATCAAGACGGAGCAGCAGCCTCGGGGTAGCATGTCTGAGAGAGACAAAAAAGCATCTAGGAGTGAGTGAGAGAGAGTGTGTGAGAGAGACAGAGAGAGAGAAGGAGTGTGTAGAAGGGTATTTGAGAGGTTTTATGTGGGTGTATTTGTGAGTTTATGTGTACATGTGTGAATTTATGTGGCATGTGTCCCTTGTCGGCGTTTGTCTGGGTGAGTGTCTGTGCATGTGTTCCCTGTCAAAGTGTAAGTGTGTGTGTGTGTGTGTGTGTGTGTGTGTGTGTGTGTGTGTGTGTGTGTGTGTGTGTGTGTGTGTGTGTGTGTGTGTGTGTGTGTGTGTGTGTGGTCTTCATGTCATTTCAGCGCTGCATCTTCTTTTCTCTGTTGACCTTTACCTAAAAAAAATATCTCATGAGACTAACGGCTGAGTCACACTCCCAGGGCTGGGCTAGAAATCAGGCTGATACCACAATACTGCTAATTATGACCCAATCTATGAAACTGCCCTCATAGCTCATTTCCTCACAAACACCTTCACGACAGCCATCTTACACACGCCTTTTTAGCGACGGCTAAACATTTATGAGATGGTTTATGAGTCACACGCACAGACTATTCAGACTGGGATCAGCAATTGTGATTTATCAGTACTGACTGTAGATCATACTCTTAAAAGATCAAGTCTACAACACCGGTAAGACATTTTGAGCGTTTGTGCTCAAAAGCCAATCAAATTAGACCTTGCCCTTCAGTGCTCCCGAAGCAAGCCAATTTAGCTGCTTTCGGACAGACCAGTTCTGTGAACTAACAGTCTAAGAACAGTCCATGCAGAATTCAGTTCTGCAAATTCCCCACACCCTGGAACAGGTGTTTTGTTAACTACCAGCAAAACCCTTGTCAGACAAAAAAAGGCTTGTTGACCTTAATGCTAAAAATGACTGAAGTTTCAAGGGCAGTAGTTTTTAAACTAGGCCTATTAGTAAAAAAGAAACAATATTTGGAATTTCTCCACAAATCTCGTTAGAATTTGTTCTGGTTTTTATAGAGAGAGCCTGTGAAACTTTGCAGTTGGTGCATTCTATCTCCAATCATCTAATTGCAGCAATGAGCCCAAGTGCCCTGCTATCTGAACATGTGGAAGATTCCACTACAAAAAAGATTATAAACAAGTACAAAAAAATCCAACAGTTTGAAAGCGCCTTCTGTTTGTTTTTCCCCTTACAGAGCCTAGACTATTAACCAACACCCGAGTGTTTTGATCCCAATTACTGAATGACAGCCTACAGGACCATGGGGACCAATTTGTTAAAAAAAAAAAGGTGTGTTGGATTACCACACACACTACCACTTATAGACTGACTGAAAATACAGTGCGCTGGCGATCTCCAGCCATGGTGTAATATTCTCTTTTTCTATGTATTGATCTTAGCACAGGAAAGCACAGCTGAGAGCAGAGCTTCCATGCTTCCTCTGGGCCTACATATAACTAGGCCCATCCCAATTATTACTCCTTAATTACCTGATTATGATTATTTTAGCTGACCGCTATTATTCTCCACAGAACCATTTGGAGCCATTTTGCACCATCAGTGTAAAACAGCTGGATGAAATCAGCAGAAATCTCACATCCTGCTGTTGCAAGTTGGACTGCCACTCTTGTAGTGATGTCATCTAGCTGTACGCCCATCGTCCTAGCAATGTTCACACTGAGGGCCAAGTTAGGGAGAAAGTACATGTGCACTTGAGCAAAAAGTACACCCTGGGAGAGAACGTTCAGTACAGCTGGTAACAGTGTAAGTAAGCCCACTAACATGTTGCCTTAAGTCAGTCGAGGTCAACAAGTCCATGTTCTTTCCCAAGATTCCTCCTAATTTGTGAGGAGAGCATGACAGACTGCAGCCAGGAATGATGACAAAAGATAGCCTGTTTTGGTCATAGAACTTTGACTGTTTTAAATATTGAAACTGATTATTAATTAGTAACTACTTTTGTATAACCTATTTATAGGCTGTTTGCATACTGGTGTATTGTTAATATAAACGTTATCATATAGTGTCATTACCTCCGCCAAGGAAGTTATTTTTTTGCCGTCGTTTATCTGACAGTTTGTTAGCAAAATTACTCAAAAGTCATGAACGTATCAATCTAAAATTATGAGAGTATGTCAGTATTGTCACTGCCTCGAGCTGATTCTTTTTAGGGAAAAATCAGTTCATTGGTTACCTCACAAAAAATCAGACAATTAACATGGGAAATCCCATTGATGAAATAAGAAAAACAAAAAGGGAGGGGGGTGGACTGCTTAGCAGAGGTCTGCGCTCTCTGGGTGCTTTTGTAGTTTGCCTAATTAATGATTAAATAAAGCTTCATAATCTTGACAGTTGTACATGCAACTGGTGGCCATTTGACACTACTACACAGTGCTGTTAGGAAGAACTGGACTACTTTACTTGCTTCCTTCCTTCCTTCCTTTTACATCTCCCTCCCCATCTCTCTTTCTCTCTCTTCAAAAAGTGATGAGAGGGGAACTAGTTGCTCCGAGCCATTTCCTGAGCCCCCTTTCAATCCCCCCCATGACACACAAACACAAATCCCTCTCCTCAAAGCCAGCCTGGTCTTCCTGTCCAGCTCTCTTCCACAAACCCAATGCAGACACACACACACACACACACACACCACACACACCTCACAGCAATGTCAAAGAATCACAGTTTGTTAACAAGACAAACAATCAGAGGCGGGGGACCTTTCATTCTTTCTCTCTTCCCTTATGTCTGGGCCGGCTGGGCTTAGGTCCCCCTGTCATTTCAGACGGAGGTGCTAAACCCAGGTAGGGTCACCCAGGGTTCACATGAGAGACTGTGTGTCCACCACATTCTACAAATGAAACATCGTTTCCAGGGTATGAATACCCCAACTACAATGGTATAAACAGAGGCTATTGGTCCTGGGAGACGCATAATCAACAACCAAATTAGTTTATGGCAAAATTAGTTTATCACCAACCACACAGTCCGAGTCAACAACCATTAAAAAGCCATTGTTAGAATCGTACTAATTAGATTCAATATATGGCATATGCCTCTGGTTGTTCTTCAGGTTCAACTTGACACTAAGAATCTGTGGTATTAAGGACAATACTGCCATTAATATTTACTAGCTACTTATCGCTATGGTGACAGGGCTTTCTCAGGAACAGAGGAGGGAAGTGACTGCAGCTACCTGTTCTTGCAGCATTCCCTCCGAGCCTTTACAGTGGAACAGAACTAACATGATCTGCACCAGGCCAGAGGAGGAAAAAAATCAATACACTGAGAAAACGAAAAAAGTACATGCAGTATATACTGGCAACAATTTTGACTGTCAAAAAATGCCTAAAATGGATCACAAACACATTTGTCAATCTTAAATATGAACTGCCACCGTCAGTATGGCCATTTTTCTGCCTGTTTAAATAGTAACCCAATCTACAACAAGGAAACGACCACCATGACTGACACAGACAGGAACTATGCCGTGTTTCCTTTGGTGAGAAGGAAGGAGTGGGCAGAATAAAAATGAAAGAGAGAGAGAGAGGAGAGTGGGGCAGAGGTTAGTAGAGAGCAGAGAAACAGTGTGTGTGAGAGAGAGAAAAGAGGGAGAGAGAGCAAAGCGAATAAGAAAGACAGGGGGAAAGGAAAGAGAGAGAGAGAGACAGGAGAGAATCACAGGAACAGAAGAACAAAGGACAGAAAGAGAGTGGTGGAAGTACACAAGCACAGGTAGGAGAGAAAATGGACAGATGAGAGAAGTGTGTAAATAAAGGAGAAGTGTGAGCCAGCTTGTCGTTTATCGCAGTATTAATATCACACTGCTGCTATTTTCAGTCTCCCGCTACCAGCTGAGACCTCTCCCCTCCTCCTCCTCCTCCTCCTCTTTCTTTTCCTCCTCCTCTTCCCGTCCTCCCCCCAGCTCTTCTTTTTCATCCTTTCTTTCTTAAGTGTCCGTCTCTCCTGTCCTGCTCCTCTCATCTCATCTCATCTCCTGTCCTGCTTTGACTTACCCGTGGAGAGCGTTGCTGCGCCATCAGAGAAACGGCCGGGTCTGCTGTGTCTATTATAAACCAGCAGAAATAGAGCAGGCCTCTGTGAAGGCTACCTCCTAGGTACACAGCTTGGCTACTCTTATCCTACCAGCTTTCCAGGCAGAGTGGAGTAATCTTTTGATTTTGCAGTTAAAAAAAAAAAGGTCTACAGGCGGGGATGGGATGGGACATTTTCTGGGCACAGGGAATGGCTCACAACAGTGTCTCTTTTTAATCGGGACGGACTTGATCCAGTGACAGCAAGCTGATGAGCTGAGCCTTTCTGCTGCTCGTCACAAACAGCCACCATGACACAGCCAGCACTTGACATGAAAGGAGCGGGAGGAAAGAAAAAAAAAACACACATACACACACATCAGGGGGTGCATTGGGGGGGTGGACACACACTGATGATAGATACACAGCACACGCCGAAAACATGAAAAACAGCACAGCAAACACCACTCGAGAGTTGGCCTAAATTTGAAATCTTTGAAACTGCATTAAGAGACATTTAATCACAGCTATTTGAAAACATAACTGACAACACACATACACACACACACACACACACTCCAAGTTGACTGTTGGCCATTTGTTCAAAGCTCCTCTGACCAGCTTTTTCAGTGAGAGAAATACTGGGTTTGAAGTGTGGAGCTGGTGGCTGGGGGAGGGCTGTCAAAATTAAGCACGCACTGCTAGAGAGGCCTGTGGTAAACGAAGCGTCAGAGAGCACACACAAAATCAGCACTTCAAATAAAGCTAAGTACAGCCAAGAGGGCCTGCACTCGCTCTCGCACTCACTCACACACACACTCTCTCTCTCTCTCTCTCTCTCTCTCTCTCTCTCTCTCTCTCTCTCTCTCTCTCTCTCTCTCTCTCTCTCTCTCTCTCCCTCAGTCTCTCTTACACACACACACTCTCTCTCTCTTGCTCTCAAAGACTCCTCAACTGACCAACTCTCCGCCTCTTAGGGCTATTAATAGCCAAAAGTAGACGAGTGTGGCTGGGGTCACAGCACAGCAACGAGAGAGAGAGAGAGAGAGAGAGAGAGAGAGAGAGAGAAAGAGAGAGAGAGAAAGAGAGAAAGAGAGAAAGAGAGAGGGTGAGACAGAAATGGGGAAAAGAAAACTCGGAGTGAGAAAGAGAGAAAACAAGAAAGGAGAGAGAGAGAGAGAAACAGTGGGAAGAGTAGGGGTGAAAGAGATGGAGAGAGAGAGAAGACTTGGAGATTGAGAGACAAAGCTTGAGTGTGTAAGGGGGATAGAAACAAAAAGACAGGCATGTAAAGATAAAAGACAGAAAAAAGACAGATTAAAAGAGTAAGGCCAAGAAGATAAATGTGGGGTACGACAGGCAAAGCCAGTGAAAGATGGGATAGACAGGCAGAACGAATAAAAGACAAAGAGAAAAACAAAGGGAATGGAAAAAGAGAGAGTGGGTAAGCTAAGTAAGAAGCACTACCTGTCGGTTGGACAATGAGTTACATAAACTAACACAGAACAAAAACTAACAGGCTCAAAGAGCTGAAAGACCAGCGCACATGTACAGAGAGAGACACAGACAGACAGACAAAGAGACAAAGAGACAGAGAGAGAGAGAGGAAGAGAGACAGAGACAGAGAGAAAGAGAGAGAGAGAGTCAGGCATAAACTTTAATCCGCTGTAACTGGAGCAATATTCCCAAGTTGCCCGTAAGGGCCAAGCCTATACGCCCAGCTAGACTGGAAAGGCTGGTCTCGGGTGGGGGGTTGTGCAGGGGGGGGAGTGTGGGCCTGTTGAGCAAAAGCGGAGAGAATAGGCTCAATGAACGAGAGACAGACAGCGTGAAACGGCGACGAAAAGGACAAAGAACGGAGACAGACAAACAGGCGCGCTCTCTGCTCTGTCCTCCCTAAGCAGATCTGGGAGCAGCTTTGGGGCCCAAAGCACAGCGAGTCCAGTTCACTCCTGAGCTCAGTTCTCTGTCAGCTGGACCATCGCTTGCTGCAGTAAGCTGCCAGCCCAGCACGTCTGGGTCACCCAGCCTAAGCCTCTCAGGTGCAATGTGGGAAATTAAAAATATATAAGATGGGATTGCCTTTGCAGATAAGCCTGCCAATGGCACGGATGATCTGGTTTGAATGGCAACATAACCCCAGCTAGAGGAAGTGGTCCAAATACAAATTAGGTTAAGTGTTCACTCATTTAAGTCCCTAATTTGGCATCACTGTTTCTAACAGCAGCACCATGCTGGATAGGAAAACAACAATATTTGTTTAATGCACTGAATAGTGTGTGTGGTGGCCTAATGCATGCAAGCTGAATGTGATCATTCATTAGTCTTCATGTGATAGGATCATAAAAAAAAACGTACTAAGATGTCAATGTGTAGTTATAGAACATCATACGAGTCTTGGAAAACTTTCAGATAAAGGACAACTCCCATGTCTGGATTTCATGAAGTGTCATCAATTCACTACATCATCTGAACTGGCTCATCTTTGAGTGGGCAGAGATTCAAACCTACACTCTTCTGTTTTTTTTTTTTTTGTAATTCAAGAGAACTTTACAAATGAATTTCACAATAAGTGGGCCAACTAAAGCGATGCAATCCTCTATTAGACTGTCAGTGGTAAAATCCTATTTGTGACTAAAGTTAAGACAATGGGCCCCTTTTTTTTTACCAAATCAGCTACATCGGTTAGTTCTGACATACTTAAGTAGGCTACTTTTTAAAAGAAATAGAAAAACTGGGCTGGGCTATGTACTGATAAACTAACTTGGGACCTCTCACCCTTTTGTTTAGTAATCAAGCCTGAGTAAATCGGAAAAGAAAGTCTAACAGGTGGCAAACAAAGTGGCACAAAGATCACGAGTAGGCTACACTACCAATGATTACCGCCAACGCCCTCGGAAACGTGCAAGCCCCGGTTTCGGGGAGCTATTTGCTGGCTGTGTAATTAGAGAGCTTCTGACAAAACCACCCCATTTGCGGGCGGAGGACTTTTTAGAGGAAACAGAAAATATCCCAGACATCTTCTCCAGGGGATATGTAGGCTAGCTACTTCGTTTGGAACTTGATAATAACACACTAAAGATTACCCTCACACTAGACACACGGACCAGATGTGTCTGGAAGTTAAACCAAGAGGGATGAACCAACACCAAGATTGTGTCTGATTTGCAGAGCAATGCTATCTCCCTCTCCGGTGTGCATGGATCGTCTGGCCTTATGCAAGTATCAGCGTAGTTTGTGAAGGTGGAAAGGTCGATGAGTACATTTTCTAGTTTGGTGATGCACAAGCCTGGTCAGTGATCTGACAGCTTTCATGTTGACGTCCAAGAACAAGCACTTCACAAATGCGAAGCTGTTATTTCCAGACTTTTGTCATGATAATACTCATCAAGTCATTCTCCTCGACTTAGTAAGTCCATCAGGTGACCAATACACCAACCAAGACAAACAAATTAGCCTTCTAACAAACTGATTAAACAACCACAGAATGCAACATTTAAGTGATCATACTGCACTCAGACTAACAAATCTTGAAACGCCGCTGGAATTATTCCATTGAACTGCATGCGGTTCATCTACTGCTCGGGGCTTAGTCAAATTAAGTTAAGATGAACATTATCTACCGACGGTAACATTGGCACAACTTGAAAAGGTATGCTAAAAAGTTATGTTGCTGATATACACCATAGATTTATACCAGAACATCTATCCAGCGCGAGCTGACTAGTAGAAATTATAACTCAAGCTTAAAGTAACCTCCCAATGTTGCTGACCTAATGACTTCTGAACAGTTTTTAAAAGCAAATGTCTAACCACCAATGTTTTCATTGATGTGAACTTACTGTCACAAACCGTGACTATGACAGTACAGTGGAACTTTGTGAGAGACAGGTTACAGGAGCCCAGTTGTTTGTAATCTAGCCTAATGTTACAAACAACCGAAGAACACTTGATGGGATAACTCAGTTAACTAATGACGGCAAATGTACGATTAGGCAGACACGCATGCAATGTATTAAATGGATCCCAGTGGTGAATAAAAAAAACAAAAGTTCAGTTTGAGGTTGTTACATTTTTACAACATAAACAAAATGTTATCATGTTAGCTAATTCATGGAGCGATAGCTAGCTGGTTAGCAAGCAACAAAACTTACCTGATGGCTGGCCGAGTAGTCATTGACTGGTAACAATGGCGTCCGCGTTGACATTTTCAGAGTTTCTCAAGAGAGGAATGGGCTCAGAAATCCGTTCAAATCTTATTAAACATCGGTCATCACTGTCCGTTCGTTTGTGTAAGACAGAATTTTCTTCCAGGAATTAAAAGGTGGTATGGCTCATTGGAATTCCCAGGATACGTGTCGCTTTTGCTAGCTGTTGCTAGTGGTCTGGCTAAAGTTTTCAACCGTCAGTGGGAAAAGTCATGGCTTTCAAGCTAGGTGGCTAATAAGTTTAAACTTACGCCACAAACTTGAAAATTCAAGCCTATTTCGCAAGCTTTATATTTACTGAAAGCTACTCCACAAAGAGGTCAAAACGTAAACTCGACTTTGAAATATGGGAGTGTGGGTTTCCACAGAAGACCCTTTTCTCCCAGATAAAATGAAAAGAGAAGAGGGCTTGGATTCTGCGACAACAACACCTCAGCAATGCAGAATGTCACTACAAAACCTAAGCACACACGACAGCAAAGCTTGTTCCCACAAGTCAAAATGCAAATCGAGCCCGGGGTCTCTAACTTAGGCCAGGTAAAGGTACAACGGCGACCACCTTGTGTCTACGAGGAAAAACGTACTATATTATTCAAAAATGAATAAGCAACCTCAAAAGCGCCCCTCGACCGCTAGCAGAGCTGATACATAAAATACCTTAACATACAGGTAGCGCTAGTGGTTCGCCTGCCATGAATGTTGCTAGCCGAAAACAATACCTTTGTTTATCTCAATCACAATCAGCCATTTGAGCTTTATCAAAGTACAGCCTTGATAGTCCGTCTGCGTATGCAAGTTTAAAAGCAAGAATGATAACATTAGACTGCGAGCTACACAGTCCAACGTTAGCTGAGATTTTGATCCGCCACCAACTCCGAAACGTTGATCATAAGAAACTGTTTACCGTTTGTGGGTTTAGGCTTGTGCTAATTCACAGTATTCCAAGTTCCTTCTAGATAAAACGTCAGATTTCATGCCCGTGATCCCTGGTGATATGTATCCCCGATTCGAAGAGGTTCTAGGCGCGGGCAGGAGTTGGTGCAGCGCCCGTACGCCGACACCGTCTGACAGCTGATACAGGGTTCTGCGTTGTGCGTCGCTTGGGTTGTCAGCTATCTGCGCAATCCTACGCATATGCGAGAGGCCTCTTTACCTGGGTGTCAGTGCAGACTGCTGAAATTTGTGATAGGCCGAGGTGGGGCTCTGACATCGTCAAACCAGTTCAGTCTATACGTCAACACATATGACAACAGAGGAGGTTACTGTGTTGCAGCTCAAGTATATTGTTGTTTTTATTCTGGCATAACCTAGTTTATGTCACGTTTCTCTGCATAAGATAGAACAACTATCACACATTTAATTTTAACAAACATTTAATTTAAGGGGCATGCAAGAACTTTAAAAATAATAAAAGCTTGATGAAATCCCCATAAGTAATAGAGCTTAATGGCATGTTTTGGTCAGGTCTGCTAATTTTTGTGTATTCCTGAGTATGGTTATCAAATAACAAAAGGTGTCCAATCCAAGTACTAGCTATGTGGTAAAAAAAAGGTGAAAAAAGCACCAAGTTGTGCCATTATGTGAGCAAACGACTACCGCATAGAGACGAGTGGTGTCCCCAGGCATACATTCCAATAGCCTAGGATGACATTCTAAAGGCACTGTCTATAACAATAAAAGAGTCTTGTGAAACTCAATACATTGCTTCTCCTGGGGCCTGATCTCCATTAAATGTGTGCAGTTGCAAAACTCCAGTGACAAATTTGACACTGCAAATGGCCTACGAAAACAAACACAGTGGCTTGGACCAAGAAATCAACAATTTTCATGTTGTGACAAAAGCAAGGCAAGGGACAACGTACCATGCACAACAGCTTTCATTAAGAGGAGATTCTTACTAATCAAATTTTGGCAGTGTGTTTTAGATGCTGTGAACACTTATGAGTTTCTGCAGAGCTCCTCAGCAGTTGCCATGCGTACTGTAATACTCACTTTAATCATCGCTCTCATCAGAGTGTCTGTGTTTCATCTGAGCTCCTCAGACTCCCACTAGGCAAGAAAACAAGCCCGGCTCAGACGAGCGGGTTGCAGCGGCCTCAAGATGTTGTGTCTACCAGCTCGATAGCATCTGGCAATACAGCTGAGGTGTATGGTTCTGGCACAGATCCAACACGCATGTCTGCCAGTGCTGAACCACATCCCATGTGTTTGCATCTTATGGACGTTTTGCTCACAGGGGTGGCGCCCAGGTATGAGTGGGTGGATGGTGGTGGTGGTGGGGTCTTTCATAGGGCTTAACATTTCTAGTGGCACCCCTGTTCACCCAGATCTGTCCCTAATACCCCAAATGTTCAGCCCAGATGTGGCCCTCATACTCCACGAGCAAAAATCTGCCACCAATAGTGTCAATGGGTTCGAGAGGAGTCAGCGGTATCTAGACGGCACCATCGTTTTTTTCCGCAGAAATGTTTATTAAAAAGACACGTAAGTAAAACTAAGTAGGTCTACAGGGTTCAGTTCTCTGAAGGAGAGATATTTATACTGCAGCAGCACTGCAGCCCTTCCATCTGAAGCTGGCTGGCTGGATAAAAGATAAATAATTCAATGAACACAGCAGTTTGTGAGGAATCTCCAAAAGCAGACTGACACCATGACACAAGCTGTCTCATTGTCCTCATTTTATACAATAATGCTGGTCATTAGAAAGCATCAAACTAGCAAAGGAAGGAAATTTGATTATTTTTGTGTTTACCCCAGGAACATGATGGCAATCAATCATTATTTTAATGTGTGCACAATATTAGACTGCTAAAACTGTGTAATGAGCTTCAACAATAGGTTATAACATTGTTGTTGTCTTATTACTGAGTGTATTTCACATGTTTTAATTTTTTGTCACTATTGTAATTTCATTTATGGCACATGTTTATCCAGGCTTCATGTACGTGTTTTTCATGTTAATGATCCTTTGCAGATGCATGAAAAACCTAAATTATGCTGCAGATAGTCTGTGTATAAATCCAGCAGTTGAGCTTCTGCTGACATCTACTGGCAATATTTCATCACTAAATGTTTGCACTGCTCTTGCACAATGAATCTTCTGCAATGTCAGTGTAAATGATTAAAGAGATTAGGTTACATGATTGTAAGCCTCCTATAAACACAGTAAGCAAAGCAGAAATTTATAATCCAGCTAATATTTTTACAACATTGATTTACAGATAATAGCTACTGTATTTGTGAGCTAGTTATAGTGATTTCTCAAGCATCCAAAAATTGAGATATTCGACCAGAATAGCAAAATTCTGTCTAAGACCATGTTATGTAACTGCATTTAGGTTAAAATGTATCTCAATGGTTTGGCTATATGAACCATTGATTATAGATCTTTGACCTTGCCCTTTCATTTGAACTCTTGTGTTTGAATTGCACAGCTCTCTGATTTGAGTGCCCAATTTGTAAATATCATGTGTTAGTGACTCAACAACCTATAGAGCAAAACCATTGAACAGTTGGAAACAACTTTTTAAGAAGTACCTTAGTCATGACATGGGACATGACGTCAATCCATTCATAAATGACACTGACAGAGGTATGCCTGCTGGGCGACACTTCCACTATCTAATTAACACATATATACAGTACATAGCCTACTTAAAGTGTGTGGCCTTCTCAATAGTTTATGTTGTATAAGTGTGATATAAACATGTATTTAGGCAAACCTTTTTGCAAGTGTTTCAGCGGTCCTCTGTCTATGTGTGTCTGTATTTTCTCTGGCACTGTGGTCTGTGTTGCACATCACTGGGGTCACATGACCTATGTGTCAGTGGTCTATGAACCGTGCTAAAATTGGCTCTAAAAATAGATTTGGATCGGCTTTGCCCGCCTACCAGTGACCAGATAACGTTTATGGACAACTCGCCCACTGAATGCATTTTGTGAGGATGTCACTAAGTGCACCTAGGTGAAATTTGTTACGTTATGTATAAAGCCTAAATGTCGGGTATTGTAGTCTACTACACAGACCCGTCGAAGGATGTGCACGGCACTTGTCACCCATTCTTTGCATCATCCGCTGGCCTCTATTATACTCTGCACACGTGCTCCATTCGAAACTTAATTTGCTGGCTCACTTCATCTTATTGTGATTGCCATTGGTTTAGGATGATGTCATCCACAGCACAAACCCCACCTTCATTTAACCCCCTCCCCCTCCCGCTTCTCCCTCACGCAATTCATACACAAGCGCACATTGACACGCGTTGGTACCGTCATTGTGGGAGCCAGAACAATATATCGACCGGGGTCCAGGGTGTTCGCTTTATTTTTGTTTGCTGTGCAGGGCTCCCACGCGTCGTGTAATACTGGACCGGTGGCAATGACAATGACGCGAGAAGACAGGGAATAGATCTCTTTGATATAGCCCTGTTCTTTTCATCCAGGCAGAATGTGAGAATATATTGCATACAAATGTTCCACGCAGCAATTGTGCGGAATCGTCGCCAAACGCCAGTAGAGGAGTAAACAAATGGCATGACGATACAACGGAAATACCTATTATAACGTAAGTATTTTCTCTAATTCTGACTTTAAATTAGCCATTGACAGTTTGCCTGAATGCACCGGGCTCTGCATGACAGATCAAGCAACATGTTTTCATTTTGTCGGTCTTTTGTGATGGTCTGGCACGATGTGTCACCCATATCCTGAAGCGCACACACGCGCCATTGCGCTTATTGTAGGCCTGGATCACTACGAGAGAAGAGCAGGGAATGGAGAAGGGATGCTATTTGGCTTGGTTTCTGTATGATGGTGTCTTTCTTACGACTAATTTATAATGCGCCTTCATTATTTTTTAAGGCAGTAGCTGGCTGGCATTATCCATTCCACTACGAGATGTAGTAGGTTACTTTACCCCCTCCAACCTCCTGGGTAAAATTCTCTGCAGCGTAAATATGATCTATTATTTATTCGTACAAACCGTCCGGGTGATAGTGATATGACAGCTTTCACTGTCACTCGCGCTGACGGGCAAGCTTGCCAAAACGCGCTGGGCCATCGAGGTATGGCAGCGTGACATGGGAAAAACAACATATTTTTGTCATCTGACAACTGCTGTGTGAACCAGTAAGCAGACAAAGAGTGATCTTTATAGTTTAGTTTACCAGTTCCATCTCCCCATTTGCTCCCAATTTAGAGTCCTGCGTGTGAGCCATTCATATGAAATCAACACGGGCCAACTATAGGTGTTCTGCAGTGTGCGCTCTCCACATGAATCTATCCGGGTGTGATGATTTAAAAATCGAACTCAGTCCCGTGGCTCGAAAGCAAGCACATGGAGAGGCCTATGATTCATCAATGCTGTCTTGATATTCCTGGTATCCAGGACGCCACAGGTCGTGGTCCATGGTCCGTGGCCTGGGTAAGGCCTACCTGCTTAGTTCCGAGACCACAGGCCTATTTCACCTATTCACTTGCTCCTTTTTGCCAACGGTGGTATCTGCCAGCTGCATAGGTGTGTAGCAAGACCATATTTTTACTTTAAAAGTATAAATAAATACAATATGTGAGTCCTCCTGCATCTGTTCCAGTGGCAAGGTGAATTGTCTTCTGCCCTCCATTGTGTACCTTGGGCCCAAAATCAAGTTAAGTGTGCCAGTAGAACAATTGAAAATATTGGCTTTAACCATTTCTTTCTGTCACCAATTTACTAAATGCATCACAATGTCACATAGGCTCTAGACAGGCCCATGAACGTGCTTCGAAGTGTCCAGTCACTTAAGGATAAAGGCACAAGAAAGAACATCACTCTCAGAAAAGAAGGTACAGAAATTGACTTTTACTTGTCACACTTGCCGCTTGTCCAAATATTAGCCTTTGGGGGTACATTAAAGATGATTGTACCATAAGATACAGATTTGTACCCCTACTGTCCCATTATAGAGTGTAGGGGTACAAATCTGTATTAAGGTAAGGTACAATCAGCATTAATGTACCCCAAAGGCTAATATTCAGACCTTAATGTACCTATTCATCTCTGGAGAAGGTACACACTAGTTGTAAAACAGTGGTTAAAAGGCACAATTATATGCCCTTGAGGGCACTGCTGGTGTGACAAGTAAAAGTACAATTCTGTACCTTAATTTCTGAGAGTGATAATGAGATAGGTCTTTTTCCCAGTTCGGGTGACACCTGAGCTTTAACACGACGTTGGGGTGGCTTTACACTGCTCTGTGGTTGAGGGGGAATAATAGTAGGCTAGTTCTAAGATCAAAGCGGCAGCCATGATTAAGGCTTAGCGAGATGAGAAGCGACTGCTGCTTATTCGCCGCCAGTGACACACACCGACCGAGAGTGGGACCATGAACGTAATCATGTGTGGCAGTGCGCAAAATAATTTTAGTCTCTTATGATTCCACCTTTTTTAAACGCAGGGTCTTCTGCTTTGATATTGGACAATAACAATGAACATTTTTTTTATTTCACATTTTGAATTTTGAGGACCACGAAAATGCCTTTTTGTCACAGGGCAGTTTTCATTCTGTGCACAATGCAGAGGGTTTGTCTGGATGCTGACAAACACCATTTGACCTCTTTGCAGATGAACTGAGACCAGCAGAGAAAAAAGTAGGCCTACAACTGCTGTTTCAGCCAATTCTGATGTAGCTAAAGGAGAATTTAGATTTAGTCTTCTGGACACAGCATCAAGCAGCTGTCTTAGATGAACATGCCATTGCCCAAGAGAGCTTTCTCAGCTGGGATTAGCAACATGAAATGGACTGTTCTAAATTCAGATTGCCTCAAACTCAAACAGCCCAGTCATCGCAGCTTCCTGTAAGAGCACAACAGCCCTAATAATAACCACACTCGTACTACAAAGACACCTAACCACACACACAGTCAGATCCAGAAACATAAGCTGTAAGGCAGGGGAACGTCAGGACATTTCCAAAAGCCCTGCACAGACAGGGTGCCCTCCTAGAACATAACGATCAACACTGGTACACATATTTGAGCATCCAATATTACAGTCCTATTGTCCTCCAAGGCGTGAGTCCCCCATTTCATTCACAGTATTATATTTTGCCTGCGCCCCTGGTTGAATCCACTTCTCACTACTTCTGCCCCACCATGGGTGAGTCATCTGAGCCTCTCCTCCGGGCATGTCCTCTGAGGCTGCCCATGTGTGGGCCCTCAGACTGCCTGACTGCTTCTGGCCCATGTCAGAGGCTGGCTCAGTGGCAGTGGGTGGGGGGGGGGGGGTGTGTCTGCTGGCTGGCAGGAGTTGAGAGGTTGGAGGGTTGGGGGTTGGGGGGGCCGTGGGCTGATGGCATAGAGGGAGGCATGATGCTAATAGAGGGAGGCAGATGGATGGGGGCACTGCTCTGCTCCGATGCAGGCGTCTACACGGCCTACGCTGTCAAGGGCTCTAATGTTTTGGTGGGATGGATGGAACCATTACTCCTGAGCTCAGGATTGTGTGTGTGTGTGTGTGTCTGAGAGAGACAGAGAGAGAGAGAGAGAGAGAGAGAGAGAGAGAAAGTGTGTGTTAGTAATAGAGTGTATTTTTGTAGGGAGAGAAGAAATGCATGTGGGTAAGTATAAATGTGCAGCCGTAGAAGAGTACGTGTGTGTGTGTGTGTGTGTGGGGGGGGGGGGGTGCAAAGACAGAGATCCAGACAGAGACTGATTGTGTTTCAGAGTGAGACACTGAGTGTGAGAGACATCGTGTGTGTGTAAAAGAAAGTGGTATGAGAGATTGGGTTTCAGCCTTTGATTGTGTCAGATGTAGACAGGAACATCCTCTACAGTGTTTAGGTGTGTGTGTGTGTGTGTGTGTGTGTGTGTGTGTGTGTGAGAGAGAAAGAGAGACAGAAAGAGAGAGAGAGAGAGAGAGACAGAGACAGAGACAGAGAGATCTTGCTGAGGAGGTGTTGGCTGTGTGAAACCCAGTGATGGGAGTGCTGTTGATTTGCGCCCTGATGAATGTGGGTCACGTTAACCCCCCCATCCCCCTCTACCCAGGCGACACACAGGCCAGCCGCACAGCAGCCAGGATGAGGACGCCAACACCAGCCCCAGCCCCAGTGCGTGGATGTATGCATGCACTCGCAAGTTGCTGTTGCTGGCACTGTGTGTGTGTGTGTGTGTGTGTGTGTGTGTGTGTGTGTGTGTGTGTGTGTGTGTGTGTGTGTGTGTGTGTGTTTGAGAGAGAGTGAAACCTTTGCCCTATCCAGAGATGTCAGTTTTTGCACAACCCCTCATCCATCTCTCTCCCCTTTCATCCCACCAAACCCCTACTCTTTTAGTTTGTCTCTTTTTTAGTCTTTCTCTCTCTTTCTCTTGTATTCTCTCCCCCTGTTTGTAGCAGTTTGCTCCCAAAGCGGAGACCTGTTCCACCCCACCCTTATACCCATCATGCTTGTCTGTGTGGGGGTGGGTGGGTGTGGGAAAGAGATTAGGCTATAACTGACTCATCATTCAGTAGAATTTCCCACACTCAATCCTTTTTTCCCCTGCTTACCATTCACCTCATCTACAGTGTGTTTGTGTGTGTGTGTGTGTGTGTGTGCATGGGTTGGCGTGCGTGTGTGAACACGTATTTCTTACTTGTTTGTCAGTGTAGTTGTCCTCTCCCCCTTCGTCATCCTCCCCGCCCCATCTGTGTCTCTGAGTCTGCTCTGGGACAGAGGGCTAGGGGCATTCCTGCCACCCCTGGATGGTACTTCCCAATTAGCAGCTGATTCTGGATCAGGCCTCCGAGCTAAATCTGAGACTAAATCAGTTTCACACCCGTGCCAAATCAGACTGAAATCAGTTTCATATCTGTGCCAAATCAGGGTAAAGTTAGTTCCATATCTGTCAGCTCAAGACTACAAAATCACTTCCATATCAGCTTCAGAATCAGCTGCTATCTGGCTAAAGCTTTGTAAGTAGAGCAGAGTTGTTTTGGAACACAAAGATTAACTCTGTGTGTGTGGTGTGGCTGTGTGCTGTATGTGTGATGTGATGTGTGTGTTTGTGTGTGTGTGTGTGTGTGTTTCCTCTCCTATGTCACCCCAGTGAGGCGTTTCTGCTGTGTCATTAACAGGACGGTTGTGGATGACTAACAGAAGTCTGCTTCTGTGCATCACTCATCACAATGTGTTAATAGCTTGTATTAATACTGTGTGTATTAATGTGTGTGATAATAACATGTGTATTAATGTGCGTGATAATAACATGTGTATTAATGTGCGCATTAAAAAAGTCTCTATTAATCATGTGTGTTGCCTAATGTACTAAAATGTGTAACCCTGCCCAACCCTTAAATGTGATGTGGATCTGCCATGTGCTTCTGTTACTAATGCATCAAAATACACTCATGTGTGGTATGTGATTGTAACTAATATATTTTTTCCTGTTTTGTTTTGTTTTCTCTCTTTCTGTGTGCACCTACTTCTTCCTCTGTCTATCTTTCACACCTACACATACAAATTCTCTCTCTGTCTCCTCCTATTCCTCCCTCCTTCTCTCTACTTCTGTCTCTGTCACTCTCTCTCTTTGTACTTTCTCACTCTCTTTTTGTCTTGACACCCCATTCATCTCCTTGCCTCTCTCTCTCTTGCTCTCTATCTCTTTCTTCCTCTCTCTGTCTTTGTACTTTCTCTCCTTTTTTTTATCCCTCCTTCTACCCCCCTCCCTGTCCCTCTTATTCTCTCTGTCTGTCTTTTTCCTCTCTCTTTCTCGCTCTTTTTCTCTTATTGTCTCTCTCTCTCCCTTACACATGCACACACACACATACACACACACACACACACACATACACACACACACACACTCACACACACTCACAGCTCCGCCTAGCCCCAGATGCCTCCGCTGCCTCTTGACGAGCGGATAGTGGTAATTCAGCGCCCCAAAAGTTTGGCCCTTCGCGTGGCCTCACCCCAGACAGCCCCCCCACAGCACAGCAGCGTTGCCTCCCGCTTCGACCCCGCGTCCCAGCACCCCCTACCCCAGGCCCGAATCTGCCCGCACCCCCCCGTCACGGGCAGTGGTAGTGGCGGCTCTCTGGAATGCAAGCGCCGGTCTCGCTCGCAGAAGGTCCGCGGAGAGCGAGGGGCAGGCTGGGAGAACGGCAGCGCAGGCGGCGGCCACGTGCCTAGCCATTGCCATAGCAACGGAACCGTCACCCTTGGCCCCAGACCCCCCCACAAGCACACGCACTCCATCGACATCCGCCTGTCGCTGGATAAAAGCGGAAGAAGTGGGAGCAACCACGTGGAAAACGGCCGCAGCAGCAGTCTCACGCGAGGAGGGAGCACCAGAAACAGCCGAGGGAGGAAGGTCTCGCTGCACCTCGACCCCACCCAGGTCGAGAGGAGGAACGGAGGGGGTGGTGGTGGTTGCAGCTCTCTCGGGAAAGGGGGCAGCGTCCACTTCTCCCAGCAGGTGAGCCATCACCAGAATCACCTGTCCGTTTCGCCAGGCGGGGTTCTCGAGTTTGTCCCGGCACAGCGGGTCCAGTCCAAGCCCAGGAAGGAGCGTGAGGTGCCATTCGTCGCCTGCAACAGCTTCCCTGTCTCCGGTTCCCGTGGCGACCGCGCCCCGATCTCCAACGGCAACAAGGAGAACACCAAACTGGGCCCGGTGCACCAGACGCCCAACCCCCACAGCCTGCCCCGCCACCATGGCTCAACCCTGACTCCCCATGCCACTCTCCTGAACTCCCACTACCCCCCTCCTCCTCCTCCTCCTCAGACCCAGCCCCCCCTGCCCCCCTCTTGCTCCTCCACGCACTCCCGTCTGCCCCCCACCACCTCCTCCACCACCACCACCTTCTCCTCTGCTCTCCCCTTTCCCCACCCGCGGCCCTCCGCCCGCACACGGGACCCCCACCCCCACCCCCACCCACACCACCAGCACCACCCCCACCCACACTCCCACCCCCCCTTCCCCCCTCAGCTGCAGCTCCACGGTTTCCCCCCGCTCTCCCCCACCACCTCGTCCCGAGAAGGCTTCCCCAGCCCGGACCACACCTGCACTATCGACCTCTCGCACCCCTTCAGCTGCGGCTGCTGGAGGCTGGTTCGCTGTCGGGGCGGCCGAGGTCACGGTCACGGCCACAGCCACGGACACGGTCACTCGGCTGACAGCCCGTCCTCGTCTTTCTCCAGAGCTCGTGGCCCAGGGGCCTCGGCGGTGGCTGCCCAGGGAGGAGCTGCCGCCATGGGGTTGAAGACGCTGGGCGGCTGCCTGTCCACGGCCTCCACCACCACCAACACGTCCTCGTCCAACAGCACGGCGTCTGAGTGTCGCACAGGGCTGCTGCGGCCGCTAGGGGGCTGTGCATCTTGTTCTGGCGAGACTGCAGGGGGCGCCTTCGAGAGCCCCGCCGCCTTCCGCAAAAAGCTGGTGGGCGGATGCCTGCCCTGCGCCCCCCTGTCGTCCTCGGCCCCCCTGCGGGCGCTCCAGAGCTGCGTGAGCGGCTGCAACCCCAAGGCTAGCCAGACGGCCAGCTCCACCTGCTCCTACTGCAGCAGCGACCCCATCGTGGTGACCTTTAACCCCCACCGCAGCAAGCAGCAGCAGAACCCCCAGCAGCCGCCTCTCCACGGGTCCGGGCGGGGAGGCTTCGCCACCGGCGGTGGCCATGACGACGACGACTACAGCGTACGCACCATCTGGCCCGAAGAGCTGGCGAAGAAGATGACGCGCTCGAAGGCGCAGGGCAACAGCCACCACCACATGGGCGCAGCAGGCTGCATGGGCCACGAGCAGAACGGAGGCCACGGCAGCAACCCCGTCATCCTGGACTGCCGGAACCTGCTGGAGTTCACACGCTCGCAGCTGACGGACCACGCGGGCCGGCGCCGGCTGCAGCAGGGCAAGAGCGCCGTGCTGGACTTCATCGGGTCGGGCGGCTCGGGGGGCAGGGACTCGGGCCGGGACTCGCTCAAGCGTCTGTGGACGGCGGGCGCTGACGTGGGCATGATGGGAGACGCCAACGGCCTGGACGACGACATGGTCCCGCGCTCGCCCTCCCCACGCCCCCCCTCCTCGGCCCCACAGTCTCCCCCCTCCTTCTCCCCGCCGCCCTCAACCCATGGCACCCTCATAAAACCCAAACCCCGACAGAGGGAGGGGGGGCACACGCTCCCCTCCGCACAGTCCCTCCACCTGGTCCTCAACTCCCTCAATCAGGAGCAGGACGAGGAGAATGGGAGAGGTAAGACCCATGGAAATGTCTCTGTCTCTGTCTCCCTCTCTCCCTCTCCCTCTCTCTTTGTCTTGGTCTCTTACTTTCCCTTAAGGTCACTTCATCTCTCTTTCATGTCTCTTTTTCATGTCTATGCATTCTCCTTTAGTCACCCTTTCCCCTTTCTGCTTACTGTCCTTTCACAGTCTCATATATACACTCTATACAGTATATTCATGCATATATGTCATGTCACTTCTATATAGTGGTTTGTTACTGTACATATAACGTATGGTATGATGTATAGTACTGCATTATTGTATGTATATAGTGTATAGTATCTCTTGTATAGTCTTGTATCCTTGAGTCTGTATATGAGACTCAACCTTGTATCTTGTCTTTATTATCTGCTGTTCTTATCTTTTATTATCTCAGCTTTTTCTCTTGCCCTTGTTATCAGTGTGTATCTGCCACTAAAGGAGCGGTTATCTTCTCACTTACTGTGTTCTGAAGTATGCCACAGCTTCTGTAACCTTATCAAGAGCGTTGTGGTCAGACAGTTCTGTTGTTTTTGCATTCATTAGAGATAACCACATTATCAGTCTGTGCACATATCTATGCCTCTTAATCAAGGTTGTGCAGCGCAGTTCTTGTTTTCCTCTCTCTCTCTCTCTCTCTCTCTCTCTCTCTCTCTCTCCTCTCTCTCCTCATGTTCCCCTCTCTCATCTCATCTCCCCTTTTTTCCTCTCTGTCTCTGTCTCTCTCTCTGTCTCTCTCACTCTCTCTTTTTCTCGCTCTCTGTTACTCTCTTTCGGCCTGCCCCTCTCTTTCTCTCTCTCTCACTACTTTCACTCTGCTGTCTTTGACAACTGTCATTCATGCCTTCAACTGAGTTTGGGTCCATTTGGTTTTATTTGTGTAGTAAAATAAGCCCATAAACAAAGCCCTGGAGCCTCAGAGAAGAGCAATCTTAGGCCTGCTCCATTTGGCAGTCAAAAACAGCGTGTTGTGAAAATGTGCCAAAATGTGCTTTATACTTGACTTACCAAGCGGAGTACTTTCTGAACACTACCAAGCAGCGTACACTTCTGAACCCCTAAAACCAGACCGCTGTTTACTTTTAAAAATATATACAGTAAAGGGTAAAACGTCTTATAAAGCTTGTTTCAAAAAAAAGGTCTCCACAGTAACTACACCTCTGATTCTAACAATTTTACATTCTAGCAAACATACCCAGCAACCTAGCATAAAAGGTCTAGACATCAGGTTGCACATTCACTGTACAAACGCATATTACTCAACATCGTCATCAGTAACAAAGAGCATTATGCCAGGGTTGTCAAGTCATCAAGTAGCTTTCTCCATCTGTGTCTCACTAGGTGGAGTTCACAAAGCCCCCCTATAAGACTCAACACTGGTGTATAGCATCCCACAGCCCCACAGAGCGTAGTTCCCAACTGCATATCGCAGTGTAGATTCGTAGGGATCAATGCCTGCCTGCTGCAGCTCAGATGACTGTTGTTAGCACAGCCAAACTGGGGCTAAGGTCACGTGGCCAATACACAGCAAACACAAGAGGATATCGGATATCAGGCAGACACATTACAAGCATAACAACTACCTGATGGAGAGCTTCAGCATCAGCTTCTCATGTGACTCTTGGATTGGGTTTGATAAAGCGTAGCCCCACATTAGCTCACTAATGGACCCTGTAGGAGGAACCAAATGCCCAAAGCAATAAACAAACTACACTATCATCTCTTGTGTGCGATCGCAGACTCTGAGTAAATTACTTTGTTTTACGTTAATAACTGATTAAAGAGACTAAAGGGATTGGACGTGTTAGTGTACATTGTCAGGCAACATCAGGACAAAAGAAATCCACAAAAGGCAACATTGCAGGCCCCCAAGTTGAACTTGAGCTTCTACTTGTTAAGCCCCAAAATGTATAACTTTGCCTCTTCAAGAAACCTCATGACAGTAGTAACATTATTAACATTATTAAACAGCATGTAGAGGTCTAGCCAAATGGTAGCTCCTACCCTTGTACTTGAAAACAATAATTTTGGATATTTCTGTGACATTTTTCATTGCCTGTAATTTTCTCCTCCATGTCTTGTTCCAACCGATACTTTGTAAAGACCATTCCCAGTGTGTGGCGGTAAGCTTGCTACTGTGCCATGATGGTAATTAGGTGGTGACAAAGCCATTGCAAGCACACATGAGAACACTAATAACACGTTTGTCTTCATAACCCAGCGGTCTCCTGTACAGTCTGCTAAGTATACTTATGTGTAGCAGTAATCGTTTATACACTCCTCCTTGCTCTGGTCCTTAGAGGTTGATGTCAAAAGCAGACATTAATAATAACAGAAAGCATAAACAGCTGGCACTAATTTGTTTTATCTTAGCTGGGATTTAAAAGTTGAGTGGTTCAAGGGAACGTTGTACTTTAATGCGTCGGCGATGTTTGCTTGTGAGTTGTTTTAATGAGAAGTGTGATGCTGTTGAAGCTCACGGAGTCATAAATCGCAGTTTGTACATAATTACTGGAGTAACCCTGAAGTCTCGTTTATGAAATGGCATCTGTGGGCTTTCAAATGGGAGGCTGAGAGAAACTCTTTGATTTAGCAGTAGCTGTTCCACACAGACCAGAACACAATCACACACAAAGGCACACTTTCACTACATGTCTGTTCACAGGGGATATGCTAAGATTAAGACAACACACACACACACACACACACACACACACACACACACACTCACACACACACATACAAGCAGTGCAAGCACAAACAGACCCAGAGATCCAGTTTTAAATGGTCCACAGCCCTTAAAGTGTTTTGTCCGGGTCTTCCAGCCCAGATTTAAATATTACTTAGTTATTGTATATTAATTCTATTATCTAGTTATTTCCCTATCTAGTTATTTCACATCTCCACCATTAACACAGTGTATCTACGTATGTATTGACAATATATCACCCATAGTCTTATGCCAGGCTGACTTAGGTAATGGATAGCACCGGTCCTTCCGTAAGACTTCCCTAAAAGTTCACATTAAGACAGGTAATTACAGCCGACAGGCTAACGCCTTATAGCCGTGAGATAAAGGGATTCTGCGCTTCTTAGATAAAACACGCTCCAAGGTCAGTGGGGAGAGGCAAGCAGAGTTGTGTGGCGTTATAAACATCAGCACTGCCGCTGCCAAGAGGGCGGAGGCCCAGCTCTTATCTCAGAGACGCCCGGTGCCATTTTAATTTAGACCATAAATCTCACCGCTGCAACTCTTTTGTCCTTGTTTTTCTCGTCTTCCTTTTGCTAGTTGATTAAGCGCTTTTACCTTCTTCCTCCCCACTACGCTAATATGTGGGGATTTTTTTTAAAAATAGCCTTTGGATAGTGGGAATTAATTGCAGCCAAGACTGCGGAAGATATTGATGGGGTGAGACAGAGAGAAAGAGAGAGAGAGAGGGGGGGGGGGGGGGGGGGGGGGGGACTACATGATATGAATACAAATAACATATCCAATGAAAAGCTCTGGATGGATTAAAATGTGTGAATTAATTGATCAGGGTTTTTCTTCCCTCTCCAAACGAGGTCACAGACGCCAAACCCAGAGTGTCAGAGATTATTAAGCACCATTTAAATGACAAAGCTTTAATGGCTGTGATGTATCCTTTATTTCTTTGGTTATATAACGCCCCCCTAACACTCCCAATTCTACCCCCTCCCTTCCCATCATCCTCACCGTGTGTCTCCTCAGAGTGAATCAGTGATAAATGAGGTGGGGGGTATCTCAGAAGTTTTCAAAGCTTTTCTCTTTCCTCCTTGCTATTTCTGTGCTTGTCCCCTCCAGTGTGTGTGTGTGTGTCTGTGTGTGTGTGTCTGTGTGTGTGTGCGTATGTGTGTGTGTGTGTGTGTGTGTGTGTGTGTGTGTGTGTGCAATTATATAAAAGCAGATTAGTGCAGAGGGAGCCTGTAAAAGGGGTGGACAGTGTGAGTGTGACGCCAGCAAGAGAGAAGGGGAGACGAGAGAGAGAGAGAGGAAAGAGGGAGAGAAAAAAAGAGGAGATGAAAGAGGGAGAGACAAGAGGGAGAAATGAGACAAGAGCGAGAATTGGAGAGAGAGGGAGAGATGAGAGAGAAAGAGACAAGATGAGAGAGGTGGAGAGAGAGATGAGAGAAAGACAGAGAGAGGCAGCAGCTTCTAGTTTGTAAGACATCCATTCCTTCAGTGTTCAGTTATTCACACACAGGAACACACACACACTTACACACTTGAACGCTGTATGCTTTTATACTTACATATTTTTACACACACACGCACACACACATGCACACACACACACACAATGCATAAAGTCATGAACTTGCATACAAATGCACTTTCAACACATTTCCATTGCCACCCCCACAACAAATGCACACAGCACAAGTCTCTCAGCTTGATGTTCGTTATCTTTCAGCCTTGATGAAGTGAGCCTGTGTGTAAAAATGTATTTTGTCTCCTCTTATTCTCTCCATTTCTCTACGTTTCCCTTCCCTCACTCTCTCTCTTCTTTGCTTTTCCATATCTCTCTCATCTCCCTGTTCTCCTCTCGACTTCTACGCCCATCTTTCTTTCTCCTCTTTTCTGATGTCATATCCTGTTTCTCTTACCCAATGTATCTCCGTATCTATTTCTTTCCTCTCCTTCACCTCCTGAACTATCCCCACTGTTCCCTCTTTCTTATACTCTCATTTTTCATTTCTACCCCTTCTTTTCCTCTCTTTACCTTTACTGACACTATCCATTCTTACCCTTTTGCTCTCCCTTTCTTTACGTCCTACCTTCCCTCTTTCTCTCTCTCTGTCTCTCTATCCACCATTATCACTGCTTCTCTCATTCTCTCATTCTTTTCTACCTTTTTCCTCCCTCTTTTCCCCCCTTCTCTCTCTTTCTGCCATTCCTCTCTTTCTCTCTCTTTCTCTCTCTTTCTCTCTCCACCATTACCCCTCCTTTTCTTTCAATCTCTCTTTTTTCTTTCTCCTCTCCCTTTATAACCCCTTCCCCCTTTTATGTCTTCTCTCACATCTTCTCTATCTCATTTTCTCTCTCTCACTCTCACTCACTCTCTCTCTCTTCATCTCTCTGTCACTATAACCCATTCCCTTATTCTCTCTCCTCTTTCCCCCACTTTACCTCACTCTCTCTGTTCATCTCTCTCCCTTTCTCACCGCCCCCTCTCTATCTCTCTACCCACCCCCACCCCCCCCCCACAGTGCACCTGTCCCTGCCGCTGTCGTCCTCTCTGCCGGCGTCCCTGTCGGACGAGACGCTGATGACCCCTGACGTGGAGAACGCGGTCATCAGCCCCATCCTGCCCTTCCTCTTCCTGGGCAACGAGCGCGACGCACAGGACCTGGAGCTGCTCATGCGCCTGAACATCTGCTACGTGGTCAACGTCACCACACACCTGCCCCTCTACCACCTGGACACCGGCCTGGTGCGTTACAAGCGCCTGCCCGCCACCGACAACAGCAAGCAGAACCTGCGCCAGTACTTCGAGGAAGTCTTCGAGTTCATCGGTGAGAGGAGATGGATCTGTGTGTGTGTGTGTGTGTGTGTGTGTGAGTGTGTGTGTGTGTGTGTGTGTGTGTGTGTGTGTGTGTGTGTGTGTGTGTGTTTGTGTGTGAGTGTGTGTTCGTATATGGATGCATGTGTGCAAGCCTGTGCTTTTATGTGCATTTTTGTGTGTGCACTGTCGTCTCTCTCTGTCTTTCTGTCACCTTTTGTACACATACATTTGCACACACACACGCACACACACACGCAAACGCATGCAAGCACATTCTGAGCTGTCAGTGAGTCAAGGCAACATCTGATGCAGCCACCACACACTGGCACCATCAAACAGACCCCAGCGCTGAGTACACACACATGCACAAATGCATGTACGCACACACACACACACACACACACACACACACACACACGCACACACACACACACACATACACACATACACGCACGCACAGAAGCTCACAAGAAACACACACAGTGGTGCTGATGGCTTGGACAGTAAAGCCACAGGAAGAGGTTATGGAGGCAGAAGGTCTATCCTGAAAATAGGACATACATGCTGTCCTGAACCACCCACCCCCTCGCGCACACACACACACACACACACACACACACCCTCACAGCCTCATCTCACACACAACGCCAGAGACACCATCAAACAGACCCCAGCGCTGAGTGCACACACATGCACAGACGCATGTACACACACATACTCACTGACACACACACACACACACATAGTGTCGCTTTGAAATAGAGCCCAGCACGCGCACAGACACATTTGCACACACACACACACACACACACACACACACACACACACACACACACACACACACTCTGTCACTATCAAATAGAGCCCAGCACTGAGCACACACCAGGAGTAGAACAGCTACTTTTAGAATAAAGAGCTACTTTAAGCACTGGGTTTGACAGGATGTATTATTCTCTTTGTCTCTCGCTTTCTCTCTCTCGCTTTCTCTCACGCTGCCTTCTGTGCTCTGTTCATCCCTGTCCTCCCCTATCATCCATTTTTTCTTCTGTCTTACATACTTTTATGCTGCCGTCTCTTTCTGTTCGTTTTTCTCTCTTACACCTGCCCTCATGTCTTTTCTGTTTTTCTTCATCTTTCTCGTTTATGCCTGTCCTCATATTTTTTTTTTTTTTTTCTGTTCATCTTTCTCTCTCACACCTGTCCTCACATCTTTCTTTTTTTCTCCTCTCCTGCTGCTGTACATCTACCGGTTTATTTCATTCTCTCGCTTCTCCAACCTCTATCACTCTCCCCACCAATCTTTCTCATGCATTTATTCCTTCATCCTCTCCTTTTTGCCATCTTTCTCTCTCATAACCATCCCTTCCCCCCTCTTTCCCTTTATCTTTCTCTCTCTCTCTTTTACCATTTTCTTACCTTTGTTCTTCATTATTTCTTCTCTATTCCTCTTTTTCTTTCTACTTGATCTCCTCCTGCTCATTTCCCCTTTATCCTTCCCCTCCTCTTCCTCTCTCCATCCCTTTACCCCCCCTTTACCCCTTCCTTTCATTCCTTCTCTTTCTCCCACCTCACTCCCCCCACACAGAGGAGGCCCACCAGAGTGGGCGTGGAGTGCTGGTGCACTGCCAGGCGGGCGTGTCTCGCTCGGCCACCATCGTCATCGCCTACCTGATGAAGCACACGCTCATGACCATGACGGACGCCTACAAGTACGTGCGCGGCCGCCGGCCCGTCGTCTCGCCCAACCTCAACTTCATGGGCCAGCTGCTGGAGTTCGAGAGGGACCTCAACTCCGGCATCACGCCCCGCATCCTCACTCCCAAGCTCACAGGCCTTGAGACCCAGGTGTAAGACACACACACACACACATACAAGAGAGAGAGAGAGAGAGTGGAGAGGAGAATGATAAGGATGGTGGGTGGGTGGGGGGAGGGGGTTGGGTGAGAAAAAAAGAGGTGCAAGGGAGAAAAGAAGCGTTCCGGAGAAACAAGAGACACCCAGAGGACGAGTAGAAAAGACGAGAGAGTGAGCCATGATGGATGGAGCAGGATGCAGCAGCAGGCCTACGAAGGCGGCGAGTGGAGAACAAGGCTCTGATCTGGTACCTCTAACATCCCCACCTGTCCACCAGCCTGACCCGGTCCGACCCGGTTGGACCCGCCACGCCTCACTCTCCATCTGTAGCAATGTGCCAAGTTTTTATAACAATCTACAGCACCTGTAATCCAAACTAATCTACCTACTACTATTGTATTACCCTTAAGGTTGGCATTATTATTCTTATTATTCTTCTTCCTCTTATTATGATTATTAATGCTATTATCAGTATGATAATTATTATTCATTGTTCCCTGCACAGTGGAAAAAACTGTGTAGGTGAGTTACATGCATACAGGCAGGGCCACAGCCCTAATGCACGACACTACTGTACGGAAACTTCCTCGAGCCTCCAGAACCCCCCCCCACCCCCACCACCAGGAGACCAGAAATCTGTGGGTTCTATTTTCACGCCAGTTGTCCACTGTGGGTCTATGCGCTCAGGGCCGCCGCTGTGAAAAGAAAAACCCAAATGCCCATCTGATCCCACTGCACTTTATTCCCTGTGTTCTTGGGCTTGGGCCCCAACATACACACACACACACACACACACACACTTGCACGCACACACACACACACACACACTTACACATCCACACGCATGCACACACACACACACACACACACACACACACACACACACACATACACACACACACACACACACACACACAAACTGTTCTTTTTTTGTCTCCTTTACAAAATAGGCATGGCACAAATATTGGAAGAGCTCATTTTGCCTTTTATTTTTGTCCTCTATTTGTTTTTACAAAGGAGTTTGTTTTCCTGCTTTTTTAAAAAAAGAATTGCCATGTGTGGTTGTTTTGCTAAGATGTAGGTAGTGTGCAATTGAGTGGATGCTGTAAACCTGGATGGCAAATGTGTAAAAAGAGACACTGAGGGGGGAATGCTCACCTGATGCTGGTGTTGAGGTCCAGCTGAAGAGGAGAGAAAACAGCATCGCATATGGGCCACTGACAATGGTATCCAGGCAACTGGCAATGGTATCCAGGCAACTGACAATGGTCTACGGGCAACTGACAACGGCTTCCCGGTTGCTGGCAATGGTCTCCAGGCTGTTCTCATGTCTGTGTTTACCTTTCAAAGCTGCCTTTGGCTGTCAGGGGGGGAAAGTTGGATGTTTTTAACAGAAATATTTTTGGATTCTGTCAGAGTTTTCACCCTGCCTGTGAAGCTTTTTGTTTTTTAAAGATGTTTATTTTATGTATTAGTTGAAGTATTTATTTTTGGTATTGAGTGAATTTTATTTTTAGCCTCATTTGAATTTCAAAGTTTCTTTTCTCTAGTTGAAAACCAATGCTTTGAGCATCCACAAAAGTGGCACTTTTTTTACAAGTGCAGGAAAGGGTGGCAGAGATGTGCAAGCTGTACAATAATGTACAAATACTCTACACAGATAATGAAGCTCCTTATTTTTATGGTGGATGTACTGTGACACGCATGTTTGTTTGTTGATTTGTTTGTTTGTCAGTTGGTTTATTTATTGGGTTGGAATACCTGCATGTTTTAGTGTTTTCTGTGTTTTGGCTCGATGGGCTCATTTTTCTCCTGGCTGTTTCATTCTGATTAGTGGAGGATGAGGGTGAATGACAGCCACCATAATCTGTCCCCGGTTGAGTGTGACTGCAGAATGGGTGTGCCAGACCCAGACCACAGTGACAGCACCTCCAGCTGCTGTGGGGTGGCAAAGTGGCATCATGGTGTGTGCTAGGAAGAGGTTGGTGTCACATCTTAAAATGTGTGTTACCTTTCTGTGTTCATATGCAGTTGTCAGTGCGTGAACGTATTAAAAGTTATACAGTGATGAGCTTAACTAGAATGAGGGCTTCCAGCAATGTTGCTGAACACAAATGAACCTTTGAGTCGAGTTGCGATCTATTTGTTTTCACCTTCTTTGCAGAACAGAATAGAGTAAAGCAGTTGACGCTGTCCTTTGCTGAGAGGTGTTGACATTGTCACTGCACACGTCAAGATATGACACTTCCTTAGCTCTCAGGATTGACACCATGGCTTCATTTCTGACATGAACCGAACTATGTAGCATTGACTGGTGTGGAATGCCCCCTTCTCCCTTCCTCTTGTTTTTTTCCAGTTCTTCCGATTCTAATGAATCAGTGCGATTGACCTCTCTTTTCTTTACAACTATGCATTGCTATGTCAGAAACAGGGGCGATGTAGGGGTGAGTGATTAAAGGCTAGACGGCTAATCTCTGTCCTTCAGTTCACTGTGAATTTCACACTTAGACACTTGAACATGCACGCAGATAGCTCAGGATTAGAGTGGACGGAGTGGAGGGCTGGGCTTGGGGTTCGATGTGGTACAGTGACCACATGTCTGGGTTTCAGGTAGCAGGGCTGCCAACTCTCACATCCAACCATTTGTGTCACACTGTATCTATTTCTCACGCATATAATAGATCGTCATCTCCCATCTCGCGACATCTCAAGCCAAGCTAAATGAAAGCTTGGCAGCTCTGACTGAGACAGAGGTAGAGGGTCTGGGTGTCCATGCCCCATGCCCTCTGGCTGCCCTGCCCACCTGTTAGTCCATCTGCTGCGCAACGGCAACCAGCGTGTAGGCTAGCAAAGTAGTGATGAAGAGTAGCCTTCCTTTGAGTGTTTGCCTGTCAACCTAGCCATTAACCCAAAACAGAAAAGGGCAAAAGGATTGGTACAGTCATTCTCTCAGCACCCCCCCCCCCCCGTGCCCCCATCTAGTAGTTTGGAGTTACCATCCAGAAGTTAAATTTTAATGTGTCACAGGCTATCATGCCAAAAAAAGGCAGGCAAGAATTCTATAAAGCATTTTGCCCAAAAAACAGAGCATAAATTCAGTGACAATTCAGAGAACGAACCCACATAGAAACATTAATCAAAATGGCAGCACTGACCCCGGAAGCAGCTCAGCATCCCAGCATTCCCCACAGGCCAGCACAGCCCGCATATCATACACACTTCCAGTAGTTTCAGTAATACTTTCTGAGTAATGCACAGTTATTCGGCCGCTGGCAGTGTAAAATATGTCGCCTTACATTTTTGTTTTGTTTTGTTTTTATAGTTATCGCACAGCATCTATGCACCGCAGACCCCTAGCAGCATCCATGTGCTCTGTAATGGATAGATATGAGGCTATCCATGTATGACATCTGTGTCAGGGTTTGTTTTAAGTGGATAATCCTGGGCCGTTAAAAGGATGAGGTGTCTGTGAAATGAAGAGGGCAAGCAATGCCTCTAATGCCCCTGATACTGGTCAGCAGTGGTTGAAGGCACAGGGTGGATGAGACATCTTAGATGCTAGCTAAGCTAATGTTAGCTAACGCCAGTGCTGGCCCTGATTTGGACCTCATGTAGCAGATCTGTGCTAGCGGCAGCTAGCAGTCTGGACGATCTTTAATATGGCTGCTGATAGAAGGAAGCAACACTAAGAACAACAACAAAATTGTGAGTCTTTGTGTGTTTGGAAAACTTGAACTTTTGTAGCCTACTAACATTTTCTCCATCTTGTGTCCATCCTGCTTGACTAATTATGCACTCCTCTGTGTTAGTCACTCAGAGGGGGAATAACCCAGTTTCTGGTCTGAAGAAATTTGACTTGTGCTTATTTATGTATTTATATGTGTTTATTTATTTATTTTTGTCTATTTATTTACATGAAAGTGTCACTATTTCATGCATTTCAACCTAAAATTGCCAACCACTTGCTTGAGCGCTGGGAGGCTACTCACAGTTGAGTGTGCTAGGTTTGTGGGACCTGAAAACCAGGATTGCCTTGTCCTGAGGGGGGGTGTAGCAGTTTTCCAAGTCTACACAACATCCGGCGTGGGGGGGGTCAAGGGGTGGAGGCTGTAGAGAGAGGGCCTGCTTTCTGGAAACATGGATATTACCTTTAAATCCATGTCTCGTCACACACATCTGTGTGGGAGCTGTGTGTATGTGTGTGTGTAGTGTCAGACATTCATGGACCTTTCAACACAACAGACAGACACTCCATGTCCTGTTGCTTCCACATTCTGTCTCCCTCTTTTTCTCTCACTCTATAACACAACTCTGACCTCATAAAACACCTTTGTGCATCTGCATTGTGACTGCAGTGCGTGTCTGCTCCTTTCTGCTCCTCTCCTGTGAGTGTGTGTGTGTGTGTGTGTGTGTGTGTGTGTGTGTGTGTGTGTGTGTGTGTGTGTGTGTGTGTGTGTGTGAGTGTGTGTACAGGAGCCTACGTAATGATACCTCACTCCCTCTTTGCAGTGCTAGCTTCTGGTTGTCGCCTCTGCTAGAGTTTGAGGTGTTCAAAGTGGCGTAGAGCTGAAGAGGCAGTTGATGGCTCTTGCTGTGTGTGTGTGTGTGTGTGTGTGTGTGTGTGTGTGTGTTTTGCTGCATCTCATCTCTCTTATACCGACATACTGTGCAGCTCTTTGTGTCATGCAGCCCCTACTCATCCTGTCTTAACCAAGCATGCAAAAGAGACCGGCGCTTCGGTTCCAAACGCCATTGTTTGCTCTGGACTGGCTGTGTGTGTTTGTCAGTGTGTATGTGTACACCTGTGTGTGTGTGTGTTACTGTGTGTGTATGTGTGTTACTGTGTGTGTGTGTGTGTGTGTGTGTGTGTGTGTGTGTGTGTGTGTGTGTATGTACAAAAGCACTTGGAACCTCTTTCTGCCTGATCACACAGCAGCTCCTCTCTAGCCTTGACAAAGCTAGTTGCTAGTTGTGTGTGTGACCTGCTGTTTTAGTCTGTGGAGGATGTGTGAAGATGTGTTAGATGCTATCTTTCTCCTCTTGTGTTATGTAATGGTGATGAAATGTTCCTCTATTGGTGGTTTGCACATAAACATGAACAATCTTGAGTGCAGAGTTTTTGTTTTGTGAGTGTCTATTATTTGGGCAGGGCATTCGGTAGATTTGTGAGCCATTGTTATTTCTGTGTATTTATACTCATGTATTTCAGTTTAGTTTTTTTTACTTACTTTACTTAATGTTGTCATGATTGCCATTCTTCTTTCTTGTGCCAATGATAATAAAAGGGACAAGATATTTTGTTCATGATGATGCTGATGATGATGATTATGTTGATGGTGATGAAGAGGATGATGTATTCATGAAGGGTTAAGAATGATAAATTGATGAAAGGTGACGAATTGGACTCGTTTTTGCCTAATCATTTTTAAATAATGGGAAGACAAAGAGCTCTGATGATGAGGGCAGATAGGGTGGGGGAGGGTTTTTTGAAAAAAGGGTGGGGGGGGGTCTGTAAGTTTGGGGGTTGTTTCATTATCAGTGTCTTACCCTTCTTCTGCAATGCTGTGATAAAACTGTGCCCCCAGTGTGCGTGTGTGTGTGTGTATGTGTGTGTGTTTGTGTGTGTGTGTGGGTGTTTCTGTACCTTTCTACTCCTGCCCTGTTGTGCTAGGGAACGCTGACGCATAAGCAGAGGTTCTATTTTCATATGTTAATAATGCATTCTTGCTTGTGGGTCTTTGAGGCCACCTGTCAAAGCAGCTCTTCTTTTGCGACTTTATCACTGACTTTTAATAGAAACTGTGTTACGATTATGATAATGATGATGATGATGATGATATAGATGAGGATGACAATGATAAAGATAATGATGATTATGACAGCTTTTCCCGCTATGTTTTTCAGCATAGGGAACTTTGGCTGGATTCTACTGGTGTGTGTGTGGGTGAGATACTTCCCTTGTTTGTTTGTTTCTTTCTTTCTTTTGCATGCCAATCCTCCTCAGCTGTGTGACGACCTCAGCACTAAACTGTGGAACACTGGAATATGAAGCTGAACATTGCACCTCTGTGTGTTCCCATATGTACGCAAACACACACACATACACACACACACACACACACACACACAAGCACACACAAACACTTGTGCTGTTCATCAGGTTTGTCGCTGGCAGAAGTTTGTTTTGTTTCGTCTTGTTTTTTGTTTGCTGTTCTTGAAACTGTCCCTAAAACCTTACTGTGACTGCAGAGACTGTGATACTGCTGTGAAGCAACGTTAGCTCTCAAAGACACACAAATGACCACTAGTGATGACTACATATACCAATGCTGTCTCATAAGGCAATGATACACACAGGTATGGAGAAAAGCAAACCGCAACATACAAGCACTCAACGTATATATTTAAAGTGTCCACCATTTTGAACTTCCAGGACATCTGTAAAACCAGAGTGGTTAATGGAATTAAATTCGTTTTTTTACATCAGAAAGTGTGTTTTGTCTTCATTGTTAATGGATAATAATTAATAATGTTATGATGTTACCTTGAGGGCTAGATGCAATGATCATGTGAGGTGCAACTATCTTCTCACTTTGTCTGTTCTGTAAATTATGTACAGCATGTAAACAGATGACTATGGGAAAACAAATTAAACACATAATTTCATTACATATTTAAAAATTCCACTTGGTAGATCTAAAATTGTTTTGCTCCACATTTAATTGAATTGAATTTTATTTATTCATGGAAACAACACAGCTTAATTCATATTTGTGTGAGTGGGCCAGTGTTAAGCAACGTGCTCATTTTCAGCTGCAGTCCTTTGGCGAGATGTGAAATAATAATAATAATAATAATAGTAGTAGTAGTTTGATATAGCCTTTGCAGCAACACAGAAGGCTTTGATATGACAGGGCAGGCAGCAGTGTGTGTGTGTGTGTGTGTGTGTGTGTGTGTGTGTGTGTGTGTGTGTGTGAGTGTGTGGGTGTGGATGTGTGTGTGTGTGTGTGTGTGTGTGTGTGTGTGTGTGTTTGTGCGTGTGTGTGTGGGTGTGTGAGTGTGTGTTGCTGCTTCATGTCCGTAGCAGATTGAGGGTGATATGGGAGGCAGGCACCAGTCATATGGAAAGGCCCAGTGATCGATCATAATAGTGTTTTAGCAAGAGATACCCCCCACAGACACACACACACACACACCACCACCACCTCCGCCACCACTACCACCCAAGCCCTCTCCACTCACGGCCATTTGCCTTCTCCACGCCCTGTTCGGAAATTATCAGGCAGTTACAGTGCAGTCGATAAGCTGGTCCGATTGACTTCCATGCCCTAGTGGGTCGGCCAGTCCCACCCCACACACCCACACTTGCTGCTGTTACGTAAGCGCCAGTGGTGGACCGATGAGATGACCCCAGGCAGGGTCAGGGATGGGTGGGTGGGTGGGTGGGAACGGTGGGTATTGAAGCGGACCTTCTGACCATGGGAGAGGGAACAGGGCCTCCAAGCAATCCTCGGACTGCTGTTCATGCCAGCAAGCTGACCTCTTGACCCAGGCAGCCAACAGTCACAGAGAAAGACACTGAAAAATCACAAACACAGAAGTACGATAGAGGGAGAACGACACATACATACAACATACAACTCCATAATGTATCATATTTATTTATATACACATAAACACACACACACATACTGGTGGTACTACATAAATGGGGAATGGAAAGATAAGTGCACATAAATACTGTTTATGTAATGTTGTGTTTTGTGTGTGTGTTTGTGTGTGTGGGGAGAGGTGTGTGAAAAAGAGAAAATAAAACAGAGAGCGAGAGAGAGAGAGAGAGAGAGAGAGAGAGTGTGTGTGTGTGTGTGTGTGTGTGTGTGTGTGTGTGTGTGTGTGTGTGAATAGAGAAGCATGGAGAAAGAGAGCATGGAGCCAGTGGCTGAGCTTGCAGGCTGATCCCAGGTCAGGCACTGACGACACTGCAGCATGAGCAACTGTGACTGTCTCATAGACTCAGTGTCAACAGACTGAGAGAGAGAGAGAAAGAGAAGAGAAGAGAGAGAGAGAAAGACAGAGAGAGACCGAAAGAGAGAAGAGAGAAAAGGAGATGTAGAGAGAGAAAAAATGAATAGAAATGGAGGTAGGGAGAGATGGAGATAGAGAGAGATGGAGAGAACAAGAGAGTTAGATTGAGGGAGGGACGAAGGTAAGGAGGGTGGGAGAATGAGAGAGAGAACGAGGGCAAAGGAAAAAGAGAGATAGAGATGAAAATGGGAATGACAAATAGAGAGAGAGAGAGAGAGGGAGAGAATATGACATAGGGCAGAAAGGAGCGATGGAAGGAAAAGCAATTGTTTCTGACACCCAGACGCAGGCCATTTCAGCCAAGTGGGAGTGTGTGTGTGTGTGTGTGTGTGTGTGTGTGTGTGTGTGTGTGTGTGTGTGTGTGTGTGTGTGTAAGAGAGAGAAATATATATAATGGTGTGTTTGTGTGCTAAGTGGGGAGGGGAGAACAAAGCCTTTCTGGTTGTGTGCCTCAGGGTCAATGTTGATAAAGTGGAACAGGGGCTTTTAGATTTCTGATATATGACTGTGTGTGTGTGTGTGTGTGTATGTGGGGGAGGGGGGGGGTGACGTGCATGTTTTTCTTTCTCTCCCTCTCCCCCTTTTTTCTGTTTATGTATGGTGTGCGTATCATATGTGTGTGCACAATTGCATATATCTGTTTGGTGTGTGTGTGTCTGTGTGTATGTGTGTGAGCATGCGCGTGCAAGTGTGCAAGTGCACATTGTGTGCACATTGCATAACTCAAAGCAGTACTTCCCAGGGTTGTGGTTAGAGTTAGGGTTAGGGTTATGTCCTAAAACAGCCTATAGAACATGCTGTGGTTTGATGAGTCAATTCTGCAGTATGGTTTTGGCAATCATATCCCATTTAACTACCCTAAGATGGAGGTTCACACTTCATAGCTGCCATAGAGCAGCATTGCACAGCCTCTTCCACTGACTGGAAATACAGCAGCTGTACTCATCCACATTTTATACAAGCTTACACACAGTTTCTTTACATCAGTTCTGTGAAACTGTTCTGATGTGATATTCTTTCAGGTAGTTTGACTGTAGCATTTGTAATTGTTAGATTGCTGTGTACATTTAAGATACCTTTTTTGTTTCATAGACAGCAAAGAGTTATCTAATGTAATTCAGTTTGGTTTCAGTTAATATAATGTCATCTAACCTGGATTAAAAAAATGCTGATTTTCTTCTATTCCATTTAAGTTGCTAAAATGTTGGCCATTGCTTTAAAATGCATAAGCGTTAAATAAATTAATCAAACAATGGTCATAGCATGTTTTTGTAAAACATCACAAGGAGCCAAATGTGTATTTTGCATAAATGCAAAAAAGACCAGGAGAGGGAACAATTCTATTAAGGAAATATTTGTGTTGCCATGCGAGTGACTTGCACATGCAAACCCCCCACAAACAATGTCAATTTGCATTTCCACAGGGAATCTCCTCCTTGCCTACAGTCAGAGCACACACACATACACACACACACACACACAGACATACAGACACACACACACACACACACACACACACACACACACACACACACACACACACACACACACACACACATGCTGCCTGAGCTGCCATGCCAGATGCTGACATGAAACTGCGCAGGTGAAGAAGTAGACACACACCACGTCAACATGAGCGGATGGCTACCCGTCTCTCTGCCTTTCAGTTAACTCATTTAGGGATTTTTCTTATTTGTTTATAGATAAGAACAGGTATGGCTGACCTGGATTAAAAACTTTACAGTGGGGAAAAATGGCCTGAAGACTTTAGGAGAAATGTGACTTTGGATTACAGCAAGTCAACCAGCAATATCTACGTGTGTGTTTCATCAGTAAGCTTTCATTTTTATCATTGACTTCATAATTTTCACTAGCAAGACTTTACAAAATCTAATTTATAGCTTTACTTTTCTATGCCCTCTACTTATATATGGGATTAAACTGTCTAATTTCATGTTCCACTTTAAAACCACCATTAGATGGCATAGCCTTTGGAAGAACATTCTAGAATGGACTGACATGCCTCCCATTTCTGCCTGGTTCTTCAAACATCAATTAAGTGCCTATTGAAAACAAATAATTCAATGTATCCAATGTTCAAAATGTTTTCATTCATATGTGACACACCTTCAGTGTGATGTATGTATTTGAAAAAACAAGCGGTTTACTTTACATGCTCCATCCTCCTCCATTCCTTATGGTACATGCTGTAAATAACTGGGGCTAAGTGTTGAGGCAGCGGGCTCTGGGAAGCCCAGGTAAGCCTAACAAGGCCCCTGGGGGCGGCTCCAAGGAGACGCAGCATCCACACCGGAGCAGCCTAAGGAACAGACGTGCATCCCTACTGCCCTCGGCGACACCGAGACAGATATGGCACAAACACAGCAGGGCTGAGCGGAGAGCAGCTACCTACAGTACTGACAGTGCCCTGTAGAAGGGCCTTGCTTAAAACATCCCAGGGAGATGTAGCGAGTGGGTGTTTCACAGCAGAAGTGCTACTTTAAGAGTAACTGTAGCCGTAGATTGAGATAAATTGAGCTCTGTGATCCTTTGAGGTTTGTTGGATGACTCTAAGGTAAGTGACATACCCCTGAGAATGGATTGTGTGTGTGTGTGTATGTAGTGTTCATTTGTGTAGGAAGAGAAACTGTGGAGCAGTCAAAATGAACCCTATGTCTCTTTCACTATTGTTTGACTCATCACAAAGCCCTCTGTGTGTGATCCTATTCACCTCTGTCTGCCCAGACAAAGCAGCATATTGTCAGGGCATTAAGTAGCAGGTCTGACAGGTTTCCAGCTTCAATAACTAACCGAATGATTTGGCTACAATAACGACCATTGGCTACCAATAATGACCAATCATTTAAAAACAAAACAGGGTCATCACCGTGCTGATTTGCTTTTTGTTTTTATTCGTCACATCTTACAATTACCTCTTCCCCTGGGTCTCTCATTTTTACCTTGTCCATGTGCATCTTTTGTCTTCATCTTGACTGTTTCTCCTAAACTCTCCGGAAAAAGTCTTACATAATGTTTACATTTGTTTAGAAGCTGATTGGAACATTGATACAATACAATATTTGTTGTGGGATAAAGAACAACAGACAGATATGATGCTGTGTACCTTTTGGACTGTCTCTCTTACAGCCTTAATGTATTAACAAAAGGCTTTTTAGGCTTCATCATCCAGCCATGATGTTTTTTCCTTTTTCCTACACTCCCTCTTTGTCTCTCCCTCTCTGTCTCTCCTCTCTGCCTTCCAGTCCCTCTATCTCTATCTCTGTCTCTCTCCTCTCTGTCTGCCAGTCTCTCTCACCCCCATCTGTCTGAAAAATGATCTGTACATTAGCCTCTAGAGCAAGCAAAGCTGACCACCTGCAAGACCACATAGATCAAATGAGGAGGGGCATATTGTGTAACAATTTGATTTGTTTTTGCCCTTAGTTGAAACACAAGCCTTGTAAAGAAAAATGATTGTGCTCAGTTGCTGATGTCGATAGATTTGTTTACCTGGTGATATTTGTTGATATGCCTATTGTCTTATACGGTGTGAATGTGATGAATGATTTTTTGGGTATACAAAAATGGTTTTAACTCATGTCTGTCATCTTGGTACCCCCAACGTGAATAAATAAGCCTAGCCCCATGGCTTCACTTTCAATAGCTGACGTGGATTGCTTGCACCACCTCCAGCTATATTACCGTCATGGTTATGGCTGTGTGTGTTCCCAGTGCTGTTTGTCCCTCCTCCCTCTCCATCATAACGTGCATTGTAGTAATCCAAATGAAATGAGATAAAAGTTAAAATAGACTTCAATTTGGCAACTGCCTCTTACCACATTTCCTCCTTGTTGGTTAAAATTCAACGAATTGTCCATAAATAAGCCAAGATTTTTATTTACAAAACTGTGCAAATATGCAGACATGGGGGCCAAGGGTGGAGACAAGGTTGGAGGCTGGGCTAGAGGGGCCAAAATGACCACCTTGGTCTTACTATCATTGAGCATGCAATGTGAGAATAAAAGGGGTCCCAGGATAGAGCCTTGTATGTAGGACACAGACATAATGATAGATACAAGGGGTCAAGACATATATAAAATCTCTGCATGAACTTAAAAAGATATACAGTACATAGTGTTTAAGTGTTGCTAGTGTGTCACTGTATAAAAGTCACTCTCTCTCCATCTCTCTCTCCCTCTTTCTTTCTCCCTCTCTCTCTCTCTTTCTCCATCTGTAGCCACAGGTGGGTGTTAGTGCGGGCAGATGGCGCGGTGTTGCTGCAACAGCCGTGTGCTGTGCCTGTGCCTGCTGCCCTGCATGATGATGAGCCACCTCCTCATCTACATCCTGGTCTCCATCTTCGTCACCATGTCCTACAACAGCGGCAACGTGCCCCCGCCACTCCCCCTCCACTTCGTGGCCCCCGGTGCCTCCAAGAACTCGGCCTCCGTGGCCTCACACCCCCTGGGGCCCTTCTGGAACCTGCGCCTGCAGGACGGTGCCCTCTGGAACCGCCTTCAGCACGAGTTGGACCGCTGGCACAACCCCATCCTCCGAGGAGGCAACAGAACCCTGGGCGGGGTGGCGGGGGCGGGTGTGGGTGCAGCTGCGGGTGGGGGTGCAGGTGCGGAGACAGTGACGTCCCTACATACGTCCTCCTCCACGCTGTGTGGGCTTCAGCCTCAGAGGGCCTTGACGCTGCCGGACTTCACCGGCCTGCCACAGCAGATGAAGGACTTTGTGCTCTCCATGCACTGCAGGAGCTACCAGCTGCTGGTGGACCAGCCAGACCTGTGTGGACCCCACAGGGCGCAGGGGGGCCCCAAAACTACCTTAGAGGGGGGGCACGAGGGGAGCACAGAGGCACCTATGCTGCTAATGGCCATCAAGTCCCAGGTACATGCTGAGATGAGTATTCATCCCAGCTACCCAAAGTGGGAGATCAGTTGTCCCCCATCCCTTTGCCCCTCAGTGCTACACTAGTCATTTTTTGCTATACTTTTTTACTGTTTGTTTGTTTTGTTTTTGTCACATTTGTGCTATAGCATTCTAAATTATTCTAAATTATTTTAATCTTGTTTCCATTTGTTTCTTTCATTATACTACTTTTTTTCTTATTTTTGATTTCTCTAGTGTTGTACTGTATTTGACGACTGCACGGGTGATGGTGTCAATAAAAAGTGTTGTAATACATAATGTTACTAACGCTTATTTATAGTAGTAAATCATATCATACTGTCATATTCAATAATAATGATTCTGATTATTGATTTGTCAGGTGGGCAACTTTGAGAGTCGTCAGGCAATTCGAGAGACGTGGGGGAAGAGTGGCTGGGTGTCAGTGGAGACGGGAGGAGGAGGAGGAGGAGGAGGAAAAGGAAAAGGGGGCCTGGTGCGGACGGTGTTCCTGCTGGGTCGGCAGGACTCATCCACGGGCCCTCACCCCAACCTGGACGCCCTGCTGGACCTGGAGAGCCACTCTCATGGCGACATCCTGCAGTGGGACTTCCGTGACACGTTCTTCAACCTGACGCTGAAGGACGTGCTCTTCTGGGAGTGGTTCGGACGGCGCTGCCCGGGCGCTCGCTTCATCTTCAAGGGCGACGACGACGTGTTTGTACGCACAGAGCACCTGCTGGACTACCTGCACAACCAGCAGCCCCGCATGATGCCTGCCTCGCTGACCACCAACAGCGGCGTCCACAGCAGTGCCCAGCTCGTCTGGGACTTCCTGGTCGGTGACGTCATCAGCCACGCCTGGCCCAATCGGCAGCCTGACACCAAGTACTTCATCCCCGAGAGCTTCTACGCGGGCGTGTACCCAGCATACGCAGGTGGAGGAGGGGTGGTGTACTCGGGCTGGCTCGCCCTGCAGTTTTGGGATGTGTCTCGACGGGTGCATTTGTTTCCCATTGATGATGTGTACCTAGGCATGTGTCTACGCCGCCTGGGCCTGTCCCCCACGCACCACCCAGGCTTTATGACCTTTGACCTCCCCGAGGCGGAGCGCAACAAGCCGTGTGCGTACCGCAACGTGATCCTGGTGCATAAGCGCAGCCCACGGCAGATGCTGACGCTGTGGAAGCAACTCAGGGAGCAACTTGCTTCCTGCTGAGCACAGGCCTCATGGTGGTGCTCTCTCTCCAGAACAGATTCAACCTGTAGTGGACAAGACCCTGGACAAGAACGAGGACCAGCAGCAGGTCTAGCCCATCTTCAGGCATCTCTATCTAGCCCCATCTTCAGATCCTCCAGTTTCCAGTGTCTCTTGAGTGCTGTTTTTACATTTATAAACTACTTGAGAACCATGCTGAGGCATCAATCCATTATACCTTGTGGATGCCCTTTCTTCCGTTATTCCTCAGGGGAACAACAGCAGAGCTGTGTTCTGAACTGGTTTTCTTATTCATGTATTGTATATACAACACATATTACACTCTATTTATTATATTGTGTAGCCTTTATCTTGTTTGCACCAGTTAGTTGGTTAGTTTGATTGTTAGCCAAATTAATTTGTTCTGTTACATGATTTAATCAAACCTGTATTTGTATGTTGTCTGCTTATATTTAAAGGTGTAGTTCAATATCCTTGTGAAAATGTGTTTTTATTATTTGATCTCAACAGCCAATCAATAATACTACTTCCTTTAAAATAGCATACAACATGTTGATGTTATACAGTTGTCAGGGCTATACAAGATGCACTGTACATTAAGGTATGCAGAGCTACAAACAAATGAACTAGGGTTAAAAAAGTACTTTACACACACACACACACACACACACACACACACACACCACTTTGGCAACTCTAAACTTGTATAAATACCAATTGATTATTGATTATTATTGAATTGATTTATATATATTGCACAAATAAATATTTATTGTTAACTAATGTCAATCACATGTTTTTCAATAAAATCTTAAATATTTTCTTCATAACGAAGCTTGTCTATTTATCGTGTCGTCCTCCTGCTATATCTATATGACAGCAGCAGTCTGGATAAAAGGTTACCGTTTTACATACTAATTTCCACTAGATGGCACATGCTGTTCCACGAGAAGAAGAAGTACCCTTACCCCGGAAGTTGAAGCAGTTTTACAGAAGTACTTCCTCTAGGTTGGCTTATTGTACGTACGAAGTGCGTGACCACTCTTGAGTGTTTACATCGCACACAGTTGTTTGCGTAGTATTAGAATATTATGGCTAATCGTTAGTAGTTTCTTTGAAGGTTGTTCAACTCTCCTCTCAAACAGATTGAAGCCGTGCAGAGTTGACAAACTACTAGCAAGGTAGCGTTACCTTGCTAGCTAGCTAGCTAGCTACGCTATTAGGTTGGGAGGGTGACTGTCACGTAGCTAGCCAGTTAGCAGGTTAGTTAAAACACTTTCGAACATGGGCTCCTCAAAGAAACACAAGGAAAAGGACCGCGATAGGGATGCTGAGGAGCGGCACCGTGAGCACAAAAAGCACCGCCATAAGGATCGCGAAAGGGATAAGGAACGGGATAGCAACCGAGACAAAGATAAGAGAAAGAGATCACGGTCGCGAGAGAGAAGTAGTCGTGGAGCAGAGAAGGAGAGTCGCAGTAAAGGTGATAAAAGTACTGCAGAGCCGCGAGTGAAGAAGGAGAAACTAGACCCCGGATATGAGGAAACTACTGGTAAGATATCTTTTTGCATTATCTGTATCGATATCTAACTAAACTGCAGGTAGGCTTGTGTGATGGAGTTGGAAGCCAGTATTTGTTTACGTCCTCATTTGTAAACAGATGCATATGTTTGTCCTATTTGCTTACTGTATGAGTAACGTTAAAGTAATTTATTCCAGTGCAGTGTATTGAAGATGCATATTGTGGTAAATGCCTTGAAAAAAAATGTTTAACATGTTAAATTTCCTTTGGCTTTCAGAAATTGTACCACAGTCTGCAAGTGGGGATGCCTCCCTTAGCATTGAGGACACGAAGTAAGTGACTTTATGGCAAACATCTGTTATATACTGTAAATATTATGAGTGTATGACAACTCAGTATATAATACTTGTGGGTATAGTTGTTTAACTGTAACGGTCTTCCTTCAACAGCAAGCTGAGGGCCAAACTTGGCCTGAAGCCTCTTGACTTGAATGAGAACAAGAAAGGTAAGGAGACTGCTATTCATCTGTGAGTGACTGTTGTGACAGCACTGTGTTGCCAAGACAACCTTAATCATAATCAAACTGTATAGCCTGAATAAGGAAATCCTTGTGCTCATGCATGATCTACTTCTTAAAACATGATGTAACCACACAAATACCAACACAAACTATTTGTTTTTTTGAGTTCCTGCTGTGGTTGCTAACCTGTCTGTGTGGCTAACCAGAGCTGGGCACCAAAGAGGAGCCAATGGTGGCGGAGACCATCAACCCCATCCAGATCAGCAAGCAGAAGGAGATGAGGGAGAAGCTGGCCGCCATGAAGGAGAAGCGCATCCTGAATCAGAAGCTGGGGTAAGGGACACTCAGTATGGCTCTCTGGAGTAAGAGACAGTCAGGAGGGCACCGTGGGTTAGGGATATTCATTAGGGTATTGTGGGTTAGGGATACTCGAGTACGAGCCTCTGGAATAGGGATGATCATGAGGACACTGTGGGATAGGGGACACACACGAGGTGAACTTTCAGTCCACATGAGGATAATGTGCCCCAGTGGAACCCCTATTAGTCTTGTACCATTGTGTGTGTGTGCATCTGTGTACCATGCTCATCCGTGCCTGTGTGTGTACACCCATCTGACCTCTCAGTAAGGTGAAGACTCTGGGGGAAGAGGAGCCATGGCTGGATGACACAGCAGCTTGGGTGGAAAAGAGTCGCAAGATGGCCAAGGAGAAGGAGATGGCGGAGAAGAGGGTGAGCTAAAGCACTCTGCACCCTCACTTCCTGCCTCACATCGATCACTCGCTTCCTAAAGTCTCATTGCCATGGCCCTGGTGGCTTTGCCCCTTTCCTCAATCGTGTACTAATTGTGTTTAGTTAAGAATTAATGTAATTATTTTATGTTTTTGGTTGTTTGACTAGAGTCGGTACACACATTTTTGGTTAAACCTTACTTGCCTTTTTCCCCCTTCCGTGTTGCTCTCCACTAGGCAGTGTAACAATGTAACAATCCCTAACTTCCTCCAATCTGGTACCGTAAATGCATGCTGACACAGCTCTCAATCCTCATCATCAGAGCCCTAAATTCTCTCCTTTTATCAGAGTTATCATTATGGTGGAATACTAGGGTGAATGTGCAGTATCTAAAGTTCTGAGTGTTTTGAAAGTTAAAAGTCAAATTGGCAACAAAGCACTTGTTTGTATTACGGGCCTGTTGTCGTGGATAAATCAGTCTTACTGTTATTGGGGTGTGTGTGTGTGTGTGTGTGTGTGTGTGTGTGTGTGTGTGTGTGTGTGTGTGTGTGTGTGTGTGTGTGTGTGTGTGTGTGTGTGTGTGTGTGTGTGTGTGTGTGTGTGTGTGTGTGTGTGTGTGTGTGTGTGTGTGTGTTCCTTCAGGCCAAGCTGTTGGAGGAGATGGATGAGGAGTTTGGTGTGAGCAGCCTGGTGGAACAGGAGTTTAAACAGGACAAAACGGTTGGTCTACTTGCACAAACCTAGCATGGGACTCTTGTATAATTAACACCACATGTTATTTGTTTTGTTAGTTGGCACTTAAACAGTGACCTTTTAGTTTCATATGTTAGTCTATTGCATTGTTACAGTGGAATATTGGTTAGCTGAAAATTTCTTGGTGTCTGTTGAAGGGCACAATAACCTGAGTCATACTGAGAATTCAGTATTATAGGTCACACTATGTTATGTTAAGCGTGTAAAAACTTTTTTTTCTTTTTGCAGTCTGGATACACTTCCCGTGATCTCAAAGGCCTGACTGTCCAGCACAAGATTGAGTCTTTCAAAGAGGGAGAGACTGTCATCCTTACACTGGAAGACAAAGGTGTGTTTCTCTCTCTTACACACACACACACACACACACACACACACAGTTGCATTTGTTAACATGCAAAAAGACTGTGGCATGCAGTAGACTAACATTACTGTGTGTGTGTGTGTGTGTGTGTTCATGGACAATGTAGGGGTTCTGGAGGAGAAGGAGGACACCTTGGTAAATGTGGGTATGGTGGACAGAGAGAAGGCAGACAAGAACGTAGAACTAAAGAAGAAGAAGCCTGACTACAAACCCTATGATGAAGAGGAGACCGTGGATGACATGGTGATGGTATGTTATGCCTGAGAGACCCTATAATAACACACAGGAGACATTAAATGATTTAATTATGCTGCCCTACAAAGCCAAATGGCAGTAACTACATATTTTGTCAAAACTGTGTTTAGACTGGAAATTGACTTTATAACTCCTCCCTTGTCTTCTTTATGACTAAATCATTTGCTTCTTCCTATTAAGAAAGCAAATAAATCACCATTATTATACCTACAACATGTTTAACTGGGCAGTGCGGTAACTATGAAGTCATTTTTTCCTCAGTTTCAGTGTTCGCATTGTTACTGCACTTTGCCTTTGTATGGCAGTTTGCATTGATATGAACATGCTTTTAACTTTGTCGATTAAGACCTGTGAATCTTTACTCATTTGCTGTTGGGTTACTCGTTAGCTTTATGTTCTTATATCATCATAACACTTAAGATTCATGTCTATGAGCTTTGTGAGTATCTGTGCACATTGTCAGTCAGAAGTACCAGCAGTGACAAAATTACATAAAATTCAGTTCAAAGTCCTGGACTCTTCAGTGTGGAATTTTGCTGCAAATGCTGAAACAACCTGAGGGTGAATAAACTGTCAAATCCTAATTGACCACTTTAACTGTGGCCATAGTAAATGCAGAAACAGAGTTAATGGCATTATATTCTTTGCCTCTCCTCACACACACACCTGTTATTTCACACGGGTGTGCAGTTCAAGCCGAAGAACGTGCTGGCGAAGTACGACGAGGAGATCGACGGCGAGAAGAAAAAGGGCTTCCGCTTGAACGCAGTGGGCTGCGCGGAGGGCGAGAGGGAGCGCGAGCTGCAGGCCATCAGAGAAGCCCTCCGCAGTGGAGCACAGAGCCTGCAGATGCCCGCCCTCACCATAGCCTCAGAGTACTACACTGAGCAGGAGATGGTGAGACACACACACACACACACACACACATTAAACACACAAACACACACACACACACACACACACATTAAACGCGCACACACACACACACAAACACACACACATGCAGCAGATCCCAGAGCCTGCAGATGCCAGCCCTCACTGTTCCATCAGAGTACTACACAGAGCAGGAGATGGTGAGAGAAAGAAACACACACACACACACACACATTAAACACACACACATGCAGCAGAGCCCAGAGCCTGCAGATGACCGCCCTCACTGTTCCATCAGAGTACTACACAGAGCAGGAGATGGTGAGACAGACAGACAGACAGACAGACACAGACAGACACAGACAGACACAGACAGACACAGACAGACACAGACAGACACAGACAGACACAGACAGACAGACACAGACAGACAGACAGACAGACAGACACACACAAAAGCATCAGACAACTGCACTGATCAGAAAAGGTCTCTGTCACATATACACACACAGACATGCACAATTATTTCAGATCCTGATGCAGTTCTTTAGTATGATGCGGCATAGTGCCCATCCATCCCAGTCCTTGGACTGTCCTTAACCCTTTACTGCTCCTGCAGGTGAGCTTCAAGAAGACCAAGAGGAGGGTGAAGAAGATCAGGAAGAAGGAGAAGACAGTGCCCGTTGAAGACATACTGGACGACACACGCAACACAGACTTTGGCTCAAGGTTCGTGATATGCACACACACACACACACACACAGAGGTCTTTCTTACACACTCTTACCCTGTCTCTTAAACACACACACCCCTCTAAAAATATACCCTGCTTACACTATCTATGCTGCACTCACACTATGCACTCACTATCCATCCGCTCTTTCGTCTCTCTGCATCCACAGGTCTCGTGGTCGTGGGCGTCGGCAGGATGAGGACGAAGGGGAGGGGATTGAGGGGATTGAAGAGCCCTCAGAGGACAACAGCAGCAGCCGATTGGCTGTTGATGTCCCAAAGCAGTCAGATGACGTCAGAGTAGCCGACATGGACATGAGTGATGAGGGTGAGTGACGCTGTTAAGCTGCTGGTATACTCTTGAGGACGGTGGCCAGACGGCCGCATAGATGTAAGTTTAGTCATGATGACGGGCTCTGCGGACATTTCTGCACTTAACAATCAACTGACAACTGGGCAATTTATGTTGCACGGAAAGTGTCCGCATTGACCATGCATGTGCAAACCTAATTGTGCAGGTAACGGCTGAGAAATCCATAGAACAAATGTGACTGTCGGCAAGCCGTCAGGCAAAATGAAGCTTTGAAGCCGCTAGCACAGAGCCAAACAAGTTGAATTAAATAGGAGATGTGTATATTTGACAAGTGGGTCCACTCGCTGCTTTGAAACAAACTAATTAGCTAGAGGAATAAAGAGCACTGAGTATGATGACAATCAAACTGATTCAAATTGTCTAGCAATGTAAAAATGGAGAGGGTAACGAATATGGTTGTAACTGCTGTATAAAGCACGCTAAAACATCCTACCATGAAGCTTTAGCAGAATAACTTAAACTTCTCAAGACGCTATGAAAACAAAGTTTCACAGCATAGTGTGCATGCGTGAGGCTTACCTTTTGTCTGCATGTTCGATAAGAGCACACTGCATAACTGTACTGCAACTATATGGATGCGAACGTCTGATCCTTATCGCCACAAAGCTGTGTTCGCATAAGTATACTTCCACACCTAAGCTGGTCATGCTTATCTTTTAATAGTCACCTCTGAGTACTCTGATAATGTGATTACTAAATCTTTTGCTGTTGAGGACATGGAGCACACTTGTCTGATGCTTCAATCATGTTGTTAATTAGGACATGTGATAGATGTTTTTCATCTGGAAATGAATTCTTTATCCTTTTTGTCTCTCTTCTCATCCTTTTCATCATCCCTCTCTTTTCTTCCTCTTTCGACACTCTGATCCTGCCCTCTTGTTTCTAATTCATCTTGTAAAATGTTTTGTTGTGTGTGTGTGTGTGTGTGTGTGTGTGTGTCTGTCCGTCCATCTCTCTGTCCGTCCAGAGGATGCGGGTCCGTCAGAGCCGGTGGTGCTGGAGGAGGACGAGGCGGAGCAGGAGCTGCAGAAGCAGCTGGAGAAACAGAGGAAGCTCAAACAGAAGCAGCACCAGCAGCAGATCAGAGACTCTGCAGAGAAGGTACACTCTCTCTCACACACACGCATACACACACCCCTACCTCTACAGACACACAAACATTCACACACCTGTACAGACACAGACTTGCGTGCGCACACACACACACACACACACACACACCCACACACACACACACACACGGACGCAAAGGTGCTCACACACAAACTCATGTACAGAAGCATGCTTTCATTTAAGCAATAAGCTATGAGAGGCTGGGGGTTTGTGCTGGATGTAGAACAGCTAAGAGGTGATGTTAAACACAGTTTAACACAACCTTCTAAAACTGTTCCAACTAATGTTTGATCAGATTTCAGTAAATAAAGCCACGCGTGTTAATAATGCATCATGTGTTAATAATGCATCCGCTAATGCATATAGTTGCTTTGGTAAAGTAATTGCTGTGCAACACTAAACGCTACACCAGCCAGGCAGAACACAAGCCCACGACTGCAGCACTGTGTCATTGAAAACCAAACATTTAAAAATTTGTATTAATATCTATTTGAATAATTGTACAACTGCTGAATTAGGGTTCTGGGTTATACAAGTTCATAACAAAGTCAGCATGCGATGACATGAGGGCACCCTGTAACGTTACTCTGGGATTTACCGTGGCTTGGAACCTAATTTAGCCAATCACAGTCAAGGAGCAAGCAGCGTTAGAAATCCTAATAGGGACCTTCTATTGACTCCCAATACAAACTTCTTTCTTTCATTCCTTCTTCCTTCCTCCCCTCTCTCTCTCTCTGTGCTGTGTGTAGGTGGCGGAGCGTCTGCGGGGTGTGGGTGGGGGCAGCATGGAGGACGATGACCCTGACCACAAGACCAACATCGTCTTCAACGCCACCTCCGAGTTCTGCCGCACGCTGGGAGACATCCCCACCTACGGCCTCTCCGGCAACCGTGAGGACCAGGAGGACATTATGGTGAGACACAAAAGCGTGTGTGTGTGTGTGTGTGTGTGTGTGTGTGTGTGTGTGTGTGTGTGTGTGTGTGTGTGTGTGTGTGTTGAGTAATGGACAACTGGGAGGCCCAGAAGGACATCATGGTGAGACACAGTAGCACCCGTTAGGTTGTGTGCCAGTATGTGTGTGTGTGTGTGTTAGTAAAGTAAAGTGAAGTGGTGTTAGATGCACTGCTAAACACACATTCTTTAGAAAGAAAGTGTATGTAAGACATCTGTTATTTATTTTTTGTGTGTCTGTGTGTGTGTTTTAGGATTTCGAGCAGGAGGATGAGCGTGAGGGTGGAGGTGGTTCTGAGTCGGAGACAGATGAAAATGCTGGTTGGAGCACAGTCAACCTGGACGAGGAGCAAAAACAGGCCGACGTGAGTCAGCACACCCACCTGGCACATGGCTCATGTGCCACAACGCTGACCTCAGAACACTGACTCATTAAAACACTAATTAAGTAGAACACTGACGCAGTAAAACACTAAGTAGAACACTGACGCAGTAGAACACTGTCCCACAGTCTGTATCCGAAGCGGAAAAAAGCTACCTTTGAAGAGAGCGCTTGGTTGCAACAAGGCTGTCCGAATGGAATACATGCATAAAATGCTGCCTTTGAAGGTACCTTCGTTTAGGCCAATTTTGAAGGAAACATAGATTCTTCCTTCATGGTGCCTTCAACGTCTATCATTCTATCAAACTATGAGATCAGCTGTTGGTGTTATGGCAGCAGCGCTCTGTGTTGTCTAGCCAGGCCGTGCGAAATTAAGGTTTTAATCGGCACCTTGATGCCTGCCTAAGGTGCGGACTTGTTAGGCAGCAAGGCAGAAAGTCACTAGCTTGCCGTTTTAACATAGTCAACAGTTTACAAGCCAATTAACATGCAGAAATCTGATTTCGTGATGACGTTTTTTCATTCATTTATTCATTTTCATTTCAACACATTTTTTCTTCAGCAGGTAGCCTAGTTTCTCTGCTGATTCTATCATGCAGGTGTATTGAAAAATGGCAATAGGTTTTGCAGCAGTGCAGTCACTGACCCGATAAAACACTGACCTGATAAAACACCTAAGCCTTTTCTCTCTCCCCCTCTCCTACTCTAGTTTGGCACTGCCTCAACCACTATCCTGGATGAGGAGCCTATAGTGAACTCTGGCCTGGCTGCAGCTCTGCTGCTCTGCAAGAATAAGGGTGAGCACTGGCGTGTGTGTTTGTGTTTGACAGACAGTGCGAGTAAGTGACATAACATAATCGTGTCCTGTGGTGAAATACGTGTTGTGTTTGTGTTTAGGGCTGTTGGACACTCAGATGCAGAAGGTAGCGAGGGTGAAGGCTCCTAAAGTCGTGATCCACGATGACAACTACTGCATTGAGGACAAGATGTGAGTGTGTCTCAGGTGTTGCTGATGCTGCACTCTGAAACAGAAATACTATTTTTTTGTGTGTGTAATTCCCCATTTACCCACTGGAGGGCCCATGTGGATGGCAATCAGTCATAGAGGCCCATACATTGAAGGCTACATCACACCATTTACTTAAGCATCTGTTGTAAACACGTGACATTCAGTTGACTGGTTTGTAAGAAAGAAAGATCTCAATGCCATCTCTATGTATGATCTGGTGCCTATGTAAGGTGTGTTTGGATGGGAGGTGATGGCTGATCCATAGTATACTTGCCCCATCAGACCTGTAGTGATCTCAAGTTATCATGTGACACATTGTGTGCATTCCTCCATTATGGGCTAGCAGTCAAGGACTCAGCCAAATGAATCAGTTGCCCACACCAACAGTAAATGACCAGCCTCTCCTCCATCCAACCCCCATGACTGAGGTGCCCTTGAGCAAGGGTTAATCCCTGGGTGCCGCCTGGCTAACTGCCCACTGCTCCAGGTCTACACTTGTGGGTCACGTGTGTCCACTGAGTGGGTTAAATGCAGAGGCACATATTTCATCAGGGGGTCCGCTCTGATTACTTAAAGAGTCACTTCCACATTTTCCACTGACATCTTCATCCCCGTCTTCTTTGCCCCTTTAGGATGATAGATGACAAGTACAGCCGTCGTGAGGAGTACCGCGGCTTCACGCAGGAGTTCAAGGAGAAGGACAGCTACAAGCCCGATGTCAAGATCGAGTACGTGGATGAGTCCGGACGCAGGCTTACGCCCAAAGAGGTGGGTTTGGCAAGGCCAGTGGGACCAGTGGGGCTGCTGTTTGTGTTGGTTTTTGTGTTTTTGTTACTGCATGTCCAGCCCCATGTGGCTAGGTACCCAACAGTATATACAGTTTTAGTTATATGTGTAGTAGTTGTCCATGTGCACCTCTTGTCACTTCCTCTCACTCCGGGCCCCAGAGACAGGAGGTGACTCTAAGGTCCTCTCTCCATTAACCCTTCCCAACACCACCACTGTACTTCTCATTTTCGTGTGTGTGTGTATTTGTGTGGAACTGAAAATGCAGAAGGGGGAAGTTGCTAATGGGGTACAGTACCCTCAAAAGTCAGAAGTTGCGCTTCATGTGTGTGTGTGTCTGCTTTCAGGCTTTCCGTCAGCTGTCACATCGTTTCCATGGGAAAGGCTCAGGGAAGATGAAGACAGAGAAGAGGATGAAGAAGCTGGAGGAGGAAGCTGTAAGTTGTGTGTGTGTGCCTGTGTGTGTGTGTGTGTGTGTGTGTGTATTAAAAGGCTGACTGTTTTTACCTGTCCGTTGGTTGGGCTTTCTCTCGTCTCCTGCGCCTCTGTGTGTAGCTCTGATATTGTATACTCTGATGTTGTAAGACTGTGTGTGTGTGTGTGTGTGTGTGTGGTAATGTGCTGAGGTTATACACTGTCATCTAGAGCTGTGTGTATGTGTAATGTACTGAGGCTGTTGTCCTGTTGTGATGCAGCTGTTGAAGAAGATGAGCAGCAGTGACACCCCTCTGGGTACGGTGGCTCTGCTGCAGGAGAAGCAGAAGTCCCAGAAGACCCCCTACATTGTCCTCAGCGGCAGTGGCAAGAGCATGAACGCGTAAGACACACACACACACACACACACACACACACACACACACCTAGGCCACATTGTCTCACCCATGTATAGTAGCTTAACCCAAACTCATTCCTTTAGTCTCTCTGAATCCCCATTTCGTGCTAATTTAATTGTGATAATATTGACATAAGAAAGTGTCATGTGCCAAACAGCAATTAAGAAGAAACCTCAATGTCACCGTTGCACTGATATTTGATAAATTTTACCTTTTTCTCCACAGGAATACCATCACCAAATAACGGCTGCATACTTTACAAGGGGAAGAAGGCCACCGCAGTTACACACACACACACACACACACACACACAAACACTTCCATTTTATTGCAGTCAACCTATAACTTTTATGTACAGAATATACATTTGTGTGTAAACACATACATGCCCCACAATACATTTTAAATTGCTAAAGGTAGTTGTACAGAACATTCAGTTTCAACATTATTGAAATCATTGACATTAGCTAAATTTAACGTGCATTGTCTTTTCAATTCCTTATCTGTATTCATGGTTTTGTTTTGTGGCTTTTGAGTTCTGTAAATGAGATTTGGAAAAATAAAGTGAAGACTTTAACCTGTTAGACTCATATGGATGTATGTTTGGCAAATCTGTCAGAATGAGAGCTGCACATCATTATGTATATTTCTGCATACACGGCTTTACGTGGTTTATTGACTTCCAAAGTATTGCTTTGTTGCTAGGGTTCCATTCGTATTCAAATTTTTGAGCTCTGGCCTTTTTTAATGCTTTACCATTACATTACACTTAGCAGACGCTTTTATCCAAAGCGACTTACAGAAGGAGAGCACAATGAGCTATGGCAGAAATGAAGAGAAGCACAGAGTAACAAAGGCATGGCAAAGTTAGTACAGCGTAGAGGGTTCCCTGAAGTCAGCTGATCTCTAGGCTGCACTAGTTAATTTTTTTTTTTTTTGAGGGGAGGGGCACCGATATATAGCTATGGCATTTAGGCTACATAGCCTAACTTTCACTTTCGTCACTTGAAGTGAACATGCCGTTATGAACATCGGAGACCATTTTCTGTATTTCATCAGGTAAGTGGCGTTTCCATGCTCGTCGTGTTACCAACTTTTTGTTTGAACTTCATGTTCCTAGGACCTAGGGTTCCTAGGTCATAGCAGTAAATTTATTAACGTTTTGTTATCGCATTCGCAGCCTATACACTGATACGGCGAGGTTGGCAGGAGGAAAAGAAAAACGGCTTGCAACGAAGGTTTCTGTAATTGACTGCTCTCAAGTGGGATTTAAAAAAATCTGGCTATCCCTGTCTGAAAGGGTGCAATTTGTCCTGAAAATGATCGACATCAGATTATATAAAAAATGAGAGCGGTCCATATGATGTCGTTGTAAAAAAAAAAAAAAGGCATAACCGGCATAAGCTTCGACATGCTGATGGTGTTCTTTTTCTGTTGCCTAGTTTTTGTATCTAGAAAGAGGACAAGTGCTGTGAATCAAGTAGCAAGAGGCGTAGGCTATAGAAACAGCCTGGTCGTTCACTTTGCCTGTAGATTCATCAACAGTGGGAAAAAATATAAATATATATAAATATACTTTATACGTCCTAAAATATACATCCTATAATATTAGTAAGGGTGTAAATAGGCGGGTATTTGTATAGCCTACACATAGGCGGTTTTTGCATTGGGCAAACATGGGCATTTGCCCGAGGCCTCGTCCAATCAGGGGCCTTGTCGTCACTGCTATGACAGTAATAAAAGCAATATTAATATTAAGCATCATTCGGGTTGAGAGCAGGCATATTATATTATATTCTCAATGCGTGTACTCTCAGTGAAAAAACAGTCTGTGACGTGACATCACACACACGTTCAATCATTTTTATGGCATGTGTCAGGGATGGAAATTAACCACCCGCCACATGCGGGTAAATATGAGTGTTGGCGGGTGAATTTTGCCATTTTACCTGCCACTGTGGCGGATGTGCAAATGTATTCAGCCAAGTTCGATATAGTCTATGAATGCACTCCCTCACGCATGCTGTAGCGTAACTTTCAGTTAGTAGACAGCCAGGTGCTATTTCTTGATAAGGAACACTCAGGGGCGGTTTTAGGGATTCTGAGGCCCTGGGCAAAGAACAGTTTTGAGGCCCTACCCAACCCCCCCCCCCCCCCCCCCCCCCCCCCCCCCCCCCCAACTCAAACTCATACATCCGTTAATAATGACAAAATCGATCATATGCATGGAAAAACTTTTTTTTTTAATTTAACACATGCCAGGGATGGAAATTAACTTTTTTGTTCACCCACTACTGTGGCAGGTAGATTCTAAAATCTACCAGCCACTCAACATTTTTACCAGCCACTTTATATATTCAACCCTTTCGCACATTTTAATGCCAAGTATAACACCCAGGGCCGGTTCTAGGCAGACATATATAAGGGGTCAGTCATAAATGTGAAGAGGGCATCATGTACACATCATGCTCCAGCACTTTTTTCTGTGCTGATAGTAACAGTGTTTTGGTGGGGAGTCAAAGTCTAAATTAAAGGTAATTTCCTGCATTCTGGTGCATTTTAACAGGTTGTTAGATAGCTTAATGTTATCCTTCTAAGTGAAAGGACAGCAGAAAGAAAATCCATGCTTTACATATGTTAAAATATAAAAAATAAACTGTTATTTAGGATATCACTTAAAAATAATGTAATTATGTTGTATTTGATGTTTGTAGGCTGAGGTCTAATTAGGCGCCTGTCACTTTAAATTTCTTCTTATGATCCTAACGTGAAAGAAATTAGGCGCGTTTGGATAAGGGTAGACGTCTACAGACGGCTGCAGCCGGCTGTAGTCAGCGATGCATTGTGGGATGGAAATGTTGCATTATGGTTAGACTTTGTGTCAGAGTTGCCAGAAAGGCGTGGCGCTGTCACAAAAACGTCACAAAGTCAGATGACCTAAAAACCCATGTGATGTAGCCGTTTGTAGCCGTCTGTAGACAAAAGGTGCAGCCGCTTGCAGTTGCTTTTTCCGCGGCTACAATCGTCTAACTAACGCCTCCGTGGTGACGCAACTTTGCCCTGGTTGGTTTAAAGTTCATTGACGTCTGGACACGGATGTTGTGTAGCGCTCTGTCACGGAACTTCTCGTCTTATATGTACGTTATTTTAGTCCAGTTTGAAGACATATCTTTTCTCTCTCTTTTTAGCTTGTTCTGGGGCGTGTATCTGATGCTGTCAAGCTCAATCTTTTATTTATTTATGTATTTGTTAATCTCGTTTTTATTGTATTGCTTTGTGTCAGTAGGCTATACCTATTAATGATCTTTGGGTTATGGTTTTGCCGTGTTATTTTTCATCCTTGTGTTGTGCAGCACTTTGGGACATCTCTGTTGTTTTGTTTAAATGTGCTAGTAAAAAAACGACTCGACTTGACTTGAAGTCTCAATGCACCCTACTACAACCGCCCGCCCCCTCCTTGTCCCTCACGCACAACACATGACTTCTCCGCCACCTACTACGAAGATCAGGTGGTGTAAACAAAAGACTTGTGTCCGACTTGACCGCCGCCTTTTAAACACCCGCCCATGCTGCGAGGCGGAGTTCTTGCTGACGCATGTAGCCGAAGTTAGACAGCCGTAGACAGACCGGTGTGCTACACGAACGAGCCTAGTTATGTTCTAACTTCGTTTCTATGCAGGATGCTAGGATATCAAAGGGCTAGTGCAGATGTGGATACATTTGATTATATTTTCTATGGAATTAATTAATAAATATTCCAAAACACCTCGAGAAGACTCTTTATTAGACTATTATGCAAGAGATCTGTCTTGCAAGGTGCATTTTTTTTGTTTGGGTTCAGTGACGTAGCCTACGTAAGTTGTTTACCAACAGGAGCCATCCAGGTGTAGGCTACTGGGGTGTTTAATAAATCCTGTAGTGAATAATCTTAATTTCAGTGTCAGTTTTCAGTATTAAGAGGGCATACTTCTTGTGTTTTGCTATTTTTGTAATTGCTGTATTCTTAGGTCAAAGATTTGCAAATGTACACATAAGGCAGCAAATGCCAACACCCATCTAATCTACTGTAATGTAAGCGCTGCGCTGTTAGATGAACGGAGACTAAATGCATAGATAGTTGAATTGAGAATGAATGCAAGAAGAATATTAGATAAGCGACATATAGCCTACGTTTCAAAATTATGTCTCTCATCAAACCTGCCCGAACCCGAGATTGACATGAGTCGGCCCATCTTGTGTGCTTTGGGAATGGTTTTGTTGGCGTTACGTTAAAATCACAGGTTTGTTTTTGGAATGAACTTGTGCGCATATGGCGTTATCATCAACGTGAGAAGGCAATATACTGATGCAGTCCTGTTTGGACAGTTAGGCAATAATCATCATGACTGAGCTTTCATTAGCATACCTCAAAATGGTGAACAGAAAGTTGCCTAGATCATATTTGAAATAACCACGCGCGCCTGTGCTGGATGCCAAGAAACGCTTCGTGAGTGTTCCTTATCAAGAAATAGCACCTGGCTGTCTACTAACTGAAAGTTACGCTACAGCATGCGTGAGGGAGTGCATTCATAGACTATATCGAACTTGGCTGAATACATTTGCACATCCGCCACAGTGGCAGGTAAAATGGCAAAATTCACCCGCCAACACTCATATTTACCCGCATTTGGCGGGTGGCGGGTGGTTAATTTCCATCCCTGACACATGCCATAAAAATGATTGAACGTGTGTGTGATGTCACGTCACAGACTGTTTTTTCACTGAGAGTACACGCATTGAGAATATAATATAATATGCCTGCTCTCAACCCGAATGATGCTTAATATTAATATTGCTTTTATTACTGTCATAGCAGTGACGACAAGGCCCCTGATTGGACGAGGCCTCGGGCAAATGCCCATGTTTGCCCAATGCAAAAACCGCCTATGGGAACACTCACGAAGCGTTTCTTGGCATCCAGCACAGGCGCGCGTGGTTATTTCAAATATGATCTAGGCAACTTTCTGTTCACCATTTTGAGGTATGCTAATGAAAGCTCAGTCATGATGATTATTGCCTAACTGTCCAAACAGGACTGCATCAGTATATTGCCTTCTCACGTTGATGATAACGCCATATGCGCACAAGTTCATTCCAAAAACAAACCTGTGATTTTAACGTAACGCCAACAAAACCATTCCCAAAGCACACAAGATGGGCCGACTCATGTCAATCTCGGGTTCGGGCAGGTTTGATGAGAGACATAATTTTGAAACGTAGGCTATATGTCGCTTATCTAATATTCTTCTTGCATTCATTCTCAATTCAACTATCTATGCATTTAGTCTCCGTTCATCTAACAGCGCAGCGCTTACATTACAGTAGATTAGATGGGTGTTGGCATTTGCTGCCTTATGTGTACATTTGCAAATCTTTGACCTAAGAATACAGCAATTACAAAAATAGCAAAACACAAGAAGTATGCCCTCTTAATACTGAAAACTGACACTGAAATTAAGATTATTCACTACAGGATTTATTAAACACCCCAGTAGCCTACACCTGGATGGCTCCTGTTGGTAAACAACTTACGTAGGCTACGTCACTGAACCCAAACAAAAAAAATGCACCTTGCAAGACAGATCTCTTGCATAATAGTCTAATAAAGAGTCTTCTCGAGGTGTTTTGGAATATTTATTAATTAATTCCATAGAAAATATAATCAAATGTATCCACATCTGCACTAGCCCTTTGATATCCTAGCATCCTGCATAGAAACGAAGTTAGAACATAACTTTCTTTCACGTTAGGATCATAAGAAGAAATTTAAAGTGACAGGCGCCTAATTAGACCTCAGCCTACAAACATCAAATACAACATAATTACATTATTTTTAAGTGATATCCTAAATAACAGTTTATTTTTTATATTTTAACATATGTAAAGCATGGATTTTCTTTCTGCTGTCCTTTCACTTAGAAGGATAACATTAAGCTATCTAACAACCTGTTAAAATGCACCAGAATGCAGGAAATTACCTTTAATTTAGACTTTGACTCCCCACCAAAACACTGTTACTATCAGCACAGAAAAAAGTGCTGGAGCATGATGTGTACATGATGCCCTCTTCACATTTATGACTGACCCCTTATATATGTCTGCCTAGAACCGGCCCTGGGTGTTATACTTGGCATTAAAATGTGCGAAAGGGTTGAATATATAAAGTGGCTGGTAAAAATGTTGAGTGGCTGGTAGATTTTAGAATCTACCTGCCACAGTAGTGGGTGAACAAAAAAGTTAATTTCCATCCCTGGCATGTGTTAAATTAAAAAAAAAGTTTTTCCATGCATATGATCGATTTTGTCATTATTAACGGATGTATGAGTTTGAGTTGGGGGGGGGGGGGGGGGGGGGGGGGGTGGGTAGGGCCTCAAAACTGTTCTTTGCCCAGGGCCTCAGAATCCCTAAAACCGCCCCTGAGCCTACATAAATCTTGTCTTGTACAATGTAGCCCTCCTTCAGGGAGTGGCATATTTTCCATTTCCTGTACTTGTATGATGTAGCATAATTTTATTAAGCAATTGAAGCTATTGTGAAGTACCCGCAGCAATCTCTGGCTTATTTCTGAACAATCAAATTATTTGGCTTGTGAATTGTGACAAAATAAAGCCATTGGTAAAAGTTGAATTTACCTTCATTCTTAACATTTTTGAAATATTTCAGATTTCTAAAAATAGGGAAACTTTGCATCAATGGAGGAACCAGATTACTTTGACCAACAATATAACAGTCTCTCTGGGTAAAGTTTTTTTTATATTACAGTCATCATTACTTATGCCCAAAATCAATAATCAGACAGTCTGAATGTATTCACCAATGGTACTCCTTTGTCTTGCTTTGGCTTGCTAGTCCGGATTTGTATGCTGAGATGCCTAAAGCCAGCACATCAGAGAGCACTAGGGTGCCAGGGGAGTCTAAGAACAGCCCTCCTGAAACCAACACTGGGTATTATCTCGTGACATTTTATACTAATCATACAAATTTTCTAATTGATTTATTTTTTCCTGATTTGTAATAAAATTCTCTGTTTTATTTGTAGTGGATCCAGTACCACCAGCCCTGAACCCAGTATCTGTCAGCAACATAACAAAAAGCTGCAGTATTTCTGCAAGACCGACCAGTTGACAATATGTTCACGGTGTCTAGATGAAAACCATGAGGGCCATGACACAATGTTAAGTGAGAGACATCTTTCATGCACTGAGGTAGTGAAGGCATTATGTTCCAAAGTCATACTTTTACCTTACTATAAAAGAGATGAATTGAGGCGGATAATCTGAATAGGGTTTTTCTGTACTGCATTTTAGAATCCTCCAAAGATGGAAAGGATGGCTCTACAATGCTCTCCCAAAAAAGGTATTTTGAATTCTGCAATCTCCTTGTCGCTTTGTTAGTCGTTTTGCTTAGTCATTGAATTATTACATTTTGAGTTGTGACAATGTTACAACTGAAATCATCATCTTAAAATTGCAATTTCTACTCATTACAGTAATTACCGTCCAAAATGTGAGGTTCAAGAATGTACAGTATTGTACATGTACAGCAATGTGCAGTTTTGATACCACTGGGCGTTGTGTGTCAGCATGATCTTAGGTGTGTGTATATTTCAGTGTTATTTTCTTCTAATGTCACTAACAACGCTGTTTCAGTCTGTTACACACTACCGTAATAAATTCAAAACACATTTGTAAAACCCATTTTTTTCAGAGTTGAGTGCTACATTTTATTCAGAAATATTATTAAAGCGCATGACTATGGGATGATTTAGATGACAGACTTTCTTTTTGATTACTTTGTGGTATACAGAGAAACTACACAAATACCATAAACTTACCAAGCACTGCCCAAGACTGATGCGGCAGACTGAAAATATAAAAATGTATTTCTTATCATACAGTGTCTGACAAAAGTCTTGTCGCTTATCCATTCTGTAGAAACAAAAGCTTATAACCTGACTTTTAATTAATACATTGGTTGTAGAAATGTCTCATATGAAAGCTAAAACCCTCCCAAATTCTGCTCAATATACTAAAATAAATTTGCTTCACTGAAGAAAGATTGATCATAGAAAAGTCAGATTTTGGCAGGACAAAAGTCTCGTCGCTTTGTCATATGATGCACCCAATCCTAGATTACAGCCTCACCTGTGATCAGTTATTGATCAATCAATTAGTGGATGTGTATAAAAAGAACCCCAGCATACCAGACCTTCACATAAACTCCAACTTGCCCTCTGACAACATGCCTAAGATGCACCCTGAGACCAAAGCATTAATTATCAAGAGGGTGAAGACCAGATCCACTGCTGAGGTGGCTGACACCTTCAATGTGTCTCAGTGTCAAGTACAAAGAATAAGAAAAAGATCTGAATAGACTGGAGATGTTTTTGACAAGCCCACGTCCGGCAGACCCTGCTAGACAACTGCTCGGGAGGTTGTTTTCCAAGGCCAGCCCCTTTTTTCACTGCAGCAGAGCTCCACCAGGCCTGGTCATCTCAAATCCCTGTGTCAACCAGAACAGTTAGTAGAATTCTGTCTCGAAATGTCCTCCATGGTCGAATCAGTGCACAGAAACCAGAACTAAACAAAAGGCAATTTAAAAACATTTGGTAAGGCCCACAGCCTGCTAAAAGGATGGATGCTGGAAAAGTGGCAGAAGGTTTCTCAGATAAATCTTCAGTTGAATTACATCACAGCCACCGCAAATATTGCAGGAGACCTACTGGAGACCGCGTGGATCCAAGATTCACACAGAAAACAGTTAAGTTTGGTGGCGGAAAAATTATGGTCTGGGGTTACATTCAGTATGGGGGTCTAAGACATTTGCAGGGTGGAAGGCAATATCAATAGCCTAAAATATCAAGAAGTATTAGCAACCTCTTACATTCCCAACCACAAATTTTGCAGCAGGATGGTGCTCCATCGCATACTTCCATCTCTACATCAAAGTTCCTCAAGGCGAAGAAGATCAAGGTGCTCCAGGACTGGCCAGCCCAGTCACCAGATATGAACATCATGGAGCATGTCTGGGGTAGAATGAAAGACGAAGCATGGAAGGCAAAACCAAAGAATCTTTATGGACTCTGGGAGGCATGTAAGACTGCTTTCTTTGCTATTCTTGATGACTTCATCAATAAATTGTACGAGTCATTGTCAAACCACATGGATGCAGTCCTACAAGCTCATGGAAGTCATACAAGATATTAAATATGAACCTCACAGCACCATTACATGATTCACTGATGTTATGCAACATATTTTTGTATTTGAAGTAAATTATTTGTTCAATTTTCTGTAGGCGACAAAACTTTTGTCTTGCCAAAATCTGATCTTTCTGTGTTCATTAAATTATCAATATTTCTTCAGTAAAGCAAATTTATTTTCAGTATATTAACATAATTTAGGAGGGTTTTAGCTTTCATATGAGACATTTCTAAAACCAATGGATTAATTAAAAAGTAAGGTTATAAGCTTTTGATTCTACAAAATGGATAAGCGACAAGACTTTTGTCAGGCACTGTATACTCAGCTACAGTCAACATGTCAATCAACATGAATAAATCAAAACAAAAATAGTAGTTTTCTTCCTACTGTAAAGCGGAGACAAATAAAAGTAACTCTAAGAAGAAAAACTAAAGCAGAAACAACAGTATTTTAACTCTGATCATTATCTCTCCGTCTGGTTGGATCAGGCCATAAGATTTCGTCCACATCACGGGCTATGTCTTTATTTGCCATCGGAAGAATCGCCTTGTGCGACGAATCCACCCCTGCACAGAAGCTGCTCCATGGCCTGAATGAGGGGCATATAGTCATAGGGCCATAGGTCGTATACCTTCCACCACCATACAGAAAAAACTCCTCTACTGAGTAAAGGAAGGAGTAGTATGGTGGAAGGCATAGGACTGCAAATTGATGGTGCTGATGGAACCACTTTTGGACCAGAGGAGATTGGTGAAAGGATACAGGCCCCTCTCTAACTCTTCATCTACCTCCTCCTTCTCCTCTTTGAGCTCCTCCTCACTCTCCTTTCATACCGGTCTAACCTGTATGAAACCTGTATGACAGCTGCGTTGACCTTGGACTTAAGAAAACACAGTGGACCAACACCAGCACCCCAAACCATCATGATTTCCAAAGAACATGCAAAATTTACTTTCATGACATTCATCACTTTTTCATGACATTCTTTCATGACCAGCACCTGAATGACTGCAACTACAATGGAAATATTTGGGGAAATAATAAAAAAATATATTTTATATAATCGACATCTTATATCGGCCTCAAAAAATCGGCAGCCTATATCAACCATTGGCTGACCATGACCACAGAAAATCACAGACAATAACGTGTTGTAGCAGTGTTTTCAATATGTACAGAGCATTTATGTGTAGGTGCCTTAGTAACATTTATGCTTTCACCCATACTGCTTGCTTTCGGACAGCTTTTTCCCTTCTTTTGTTTATGACACCAGTATTCCTATCACTGTCATTTCAGGAAGAGAAGAGCTACTGACACCAGATTGCTATAGATCCCCCTTTCAAATGTAAGTACAATAGTTACATTTTTTAAGATAATTTAATTGTCTAACAAACAAAATTTTTCATGTTTTCTTTATAATTTTGACTTGAATTATTTTTAGACCATTTCATCATTTTGAAATTTGTAATCTAATTACTCATACTATAGTTAAAATGCAATTAGCCTAGTTTCTTTATAATGTACAACATTTACATATGTACAGTGAAGCACCCAAGGAATTTGTCTCTGATAGTAATGAGGGAAAACATCCAATGGTCTTTTTATTTCAAATGTGAAAATAATAATGAACCTCATGTATCAAGATAACTTTGAAACCAGCGCAGATTTGAGCGGAGAACTCAATTTACGTCAGGGCTCATGTAAGATTTATGAAACGTGCATCACTCCAATCCCAGCATAAGAATGAGCGGTTGTTTATAAATGTCACTGTGCCAATCTATCATGTCGTAAATTCAATGGGTGAGGCCTCTAAATTGAGAATATATTTGGGCATAATATTTAAATTATGCTTGTTTTCAGGCAGCGCATTTATCAACAGCTGTTCATTCTTATGCTGGGATTGGAGTAATACGCATGTTTTGTAAATCTCATGTGAGCCCTGTCGGAAATGGATTTTTCTCCTCAAATTTGTGCTGATTTCAGTTCGCTTGATACATGAGGGCCCTAGTGTTTTACGTGAATGTTTTAAATCCAGACTTGCTATTCCGTGTTGTAACCACTTATTTTTTCAGACGACCTGTGCCGAAAAGACAACTAATTGCAAAACATCAGCTAATAAATAAAGGTTTCCCAGATTGCTACTTGCTTTCAACAAAGAGGAACAATATCGATGGATTTGAAGATATCAGAAGATGGACTTTTGGAGAAAGAGGCTCAAGTCATGCTGTTAAAAACATTCTTGTAGTTGGAGAAACAGGAACAGGCAAAACGACCTTCATCAACACCATAGTCAACTACATGTTAGGGGTACAGTGGGGGGATAATGTCTGGTTTCAGATCACAGAGGAAGACAAAAAGAAGTCCCAGGCCAAATCTCAAACAACTGCTATCACAGTTTATGAGGTGTTTGTAGAAAGCAGTTCCTTATCTCTGAGAATCATCGACACACCAGGTTATGGATCTACTGATGGGATTGAGTTTGACCAGATGGTTGCAGAAAATTTGCAGGAATTGTTCCACTCTGAAGATGGAGTTCACGACATAAACGCTGTAGGTCTGGTGGTTAAATCGGGTCAGAATCGCCTCACAGATTTTCAGCGTTACATCTTTGATGCTGTTCTCTCCCTGTTTGGAAAAGATATAGAGAAGAACATAGTGGTGTTGATCACACATTCAGATGGAATGCCTGAAGACGATGTCATGACTGCTCTCAAGGAAGCAGAAGTTCCATGTGCCAAAGATGCCAATGGGGAACCAGTCCATTTTAAGTTCAACAACCGGCAATCCAAGGGCTATCAGGAAAGAGAGGAGAAGATTTATCAGCAAGCATGGGATCTGGGATACTACAATTTGGAGAGGTTTCTGAGTTTTCTGCATGATGTTGATGTAAAAGAGCTGAGCATGACAGCAGGGGTGCTGAGAGAACGCAAAAAACTGGAAGCCTGTGTGTACAACATACAAGATTCCATCAAGATGGAGGAACTGAAACAGAATGAGCTTAAGCAGACTCAGAGAGCTTTGGAGGAAAATAAAGAAAAAATTGGGGAAAATGAAGATTTCACTTATGAAGTTGACGAAGCTTTCAAAGAACTGGAATCAATCATCTCGTCTTGGTATCATTTAAGTAAAAAAGCAACACGCTGCACCAAATGTGAGGAAAACTGCCACTATCCAAACTGCTGGTGGATGTTTGACCTCTCCTGGTGCAGCGTCATGAAGGATAACAAGTGCACTGTGTGTACAGGAAAGTGTCCTGTCTCTGATCATGTCAAAGATGAGAAGTTCTATGTTCAAAAAACTCGAAATGTTCAGAAAATATATCGTGATTTGAAGGCACAATATGAAGAGCAGGTTGACATCAAGAAAGCACTTGAAGAAGAACTCCATGAGTCTGAAGTTAAAAAGAAAACATTGCTGTTGGAGGCCTACCAGTGTATTGTCAAACTGGAAGAGATAGCGTTGAAGAAGGACTCTATGTCCACTGTTATTCATCTAGACTTCCTGATTGAAAAGATGAAAGAGCTGGGAGATGATGAAAAAGCTCAGAAACTGGTGGATCTGACTGAAAAATATCAGGCTGCAAACAAAAGCAAATGGAATCACTGGGTTCCAGAAAGACTTCGGAAACTACGAGGTAGGCCCACTGAAAGCTACTAGGTACAGATAAATACAGCCATTTCTGCTGTTATATATAGAGAGATGTACTAAAGATGTAGAGATGTACTAAACAGTATTTACCAACACTTGATTTGCACTTGATCTGTACTTCTATGCCACACATTTACAGACAGCACTATTTCTTTTTAAAATGAATTTTATTTTAATTGGTTTAATTTTTGTCAAACTCGTGTTCATGTGCTCCTTTCGCTTAACTAGAGCAAGGTGCTAACAAAGTCCAGAATGTGGCGTTGGGACCCATAGAACAGAGATTATTAAAAAATATATTTTGAAATGCTGATAATAAATACAAAATAATTACCATTTATTCCATCTCTAACACTGTAGCTTTACTGCCCCCTTATTAAACATCATATAAACCAAACCTGCCTGTCCTCTGTTCCTGTTGAGTCTTAAAATGAATGTAGATGAAATTATACACCTCTTTTGAAATTTAAGCAGATATACAAATTGGTTGAAATCAAATAAAAATAAATACATTAAATGGTTGAAATCTGTTGATGATGCTTTTTCTCTTTTCTTTTTTTTTTACAGAGAAAATGGCATCTTACTTGCATGGCCGACAGTGCTCATCTTAATGTCCTGTCCGACAATCCTGTGCAGAGGATTACTTCAGAAGGCATTCACCATGCACACCACTGTGTTACAAATCATAATCAGATATCATATCATATCATATCATATCATATCATATCATATCATATATAGGCATTTCCTTATAGTCTTGTCTTTTTATTGTTGCATTTTTGTGAGTTAATAGTACTTTTATTAGGATTGTGTCTGTTTAATGCACAGCTTTTTCAATTAGTATCGGTTCTTGTCTTTTCCTTTAGGTTTAAGTCGCTATAGTCTACTAAATTGGTCTAGAATCTAATGGTTCTGTCACATCTTGATTTCAGCAGTTTAGTGCAAGAGTTATTTTGCTTTTCTGTTATTTTTTTTCAATTATTTTGTAGATTAGTACATTAGTTATTAGTAGTCTTTTTATGCACACCTAATGGCAATTTTTGTTGTTAGTACTTAGAGTGCTGTTAAATTGAATTACAGACAAGAACAGACAATGTATGTATATAACATGTTATGAAGTGTAGTTGATTTCCATTGGCATGTTAAATATGAGATAGATTAAAGGGGAAACGAATCATTAGTGGGATAAAGTAAGGTATGTGCAGTAACCTCAGATAACCTTTGTTTTTGATGCATGTATGTAATTTGGTAATCAGCTTTAATATAATTAAACATTAAACATTAAATGTACTCTGTGTCCATCTATAATTAATAAATGAATCTACACACAATATTTACATTAAATAAGTGTTACTGTGTTATGATGTGGCAGTTCTGTAAAAAGTTCCCATCACTAAATATTAATGTAATTCTTGGGGTTGGTGATATGAAAGGTAGAGGATATAAACAATATACATTTTGCCACAGGTAGAAAGTTTGATTATATTGCCCAGCTGTGATAGTTCTTGTTGATGATATCAGTGTTTTAAAAATACATTCTATACCTATTGAAATGTGCCACCAACATTTTAAAATACAACTTCCAAATGCAGTGCTATAGGAGTATGTTACCCGATCATTAACAGCTGTATTGCAATTTCTATACCAAAGACTATATTGAGGTACCATGATTACTGTGGTGCTCTTACTGTGTGCTTCATATTATATCACAATAGAAACTCCTGATGATCCAGATAGATAATTGCTATATTGTGGTAAAAGTAGTACATAATGACAATAGCAATGAAACTCATTTATTAACACACATTTATTAAGACAACCTTTGCTGTGTAGCTCTAGAGTGTGGCACACACAGTTATATATGTGGTACTGTAAATATGACAAAGGTTCTGCTATCATGGGTGTTTTTTATTTTTATTCATCATAGATGTTTTTAGGTTAGTTTAGTTTATTTGAAGTCTCTGGTTATACATGTCTTAGAAGAGGGCAGCAAATGGTGTATTAGTCTTACTTAGAAACTCAAAAAACCTACAACATTGTTAGATTGGTTGGTTAAACACTAGAGGTCAGCATTTTACAATGTGTCAATCAGTTTTACTGAGGTAAAATTATGAAGGAATAAATAAGAGTCTTACTTCCTGGGTAGCGCATATCCTTTGTGGAGAGTGAAGCATATTATTATGCCCTGTCACCATTGGTCTTCATGTTCAGGAGGAATTAAAGATGTACATGCATGGATCATGGTTGACTGCTATGTTTCAGTGATTAATGTATGGTCAAAATCTTTTTAGGACTATAGCCACAGACTTTGTCAAACATTCGTGGTATCTGCTGTCAGACTCCACTGGTTATGAGTTGATTCTTGGAAACCAGAGCATGTCATAGGAAAAGCAATTTTCAGGTGTAGTTCTATAGCTTTTTTCTCTGCGTTGTTTGCTGTTGCTGTTGAATGGTCATCGCCCCATGCAACTCCTGAGAGTTTCATAAAAAAATCCTAATCTGGTGTTAGTTGCTTGTCATGCACATCGCTCACCCTCTTTAAGTCCCTTTAGATGTGCATACGATAGAATAATCAATAAGGATAAACATTTGCTCTATAACATCGTTCTATACATTTCTTAAGAATGCTTACATTGGTCCTTGAAACTTAGTGGACCTTTCAGAACTTTCCATTGTATTAATATGATGATGGCATCATCATCAACAACAACCTTGATGCGGTGGACATGCTGTATGACCCACCACTGGATGGTAGCAGCAGTGGTGGTTGTAATAGTAGTTACTGTGCAGGTAGGTGTATTATAATGACATGGTATACAGGTGCAGACTGAGCACACAGCTCTGTGCTCTGTGTGTTGTTCAGTGTTTTAGTGATGCTGAGTGTGGCCTCCCCAAGAGGAGGTCCAGCACCAAGTTACAGAAGAAGGCACTAATATACAGCTGACTCAGCTTTCCTATAAATGTACATAATCTCCACCCAGCTGTTCTGTCCAGGTTCAGATGGAGCAAGGCTGGGTTGAGGGCAGAGGCTATTGCGCCTTCCATATAGCAGGTACTGCAGTAAGCAAATTTCAATGTTTCTAGAATGGTAGGCATGCTAGATTTGGTATAGAGATTGACCACATCCTCCTTTTATTTTAATGGGGTGCAACCTGGGGCACTTCTTCAGCACTTCTCCAGTTTCTGAGGAGAATTGTGCTGTTGTAGACCACTGTTGCAGACCACAGACAACACACACAAAGCAGACATGAGGCAGGTGGGTGACACAAACACTGAATCCATATGGAAATGCTAGTGCTGGGTATCAAATAAATATAAAACACATTAAGGGTAGCCCATAGGCCCATGTAGCTAATGGATTTGTGTTTCCATTGGACCAAATAAAAAATAGTAATAATGATAATAATAAATAAACTGAATTCTTGCATTTAAAGACCAAATTGTGTTGTGTCTTGTGTAAATGACTAAAAGAAGCTGCATACAGTCTTCAAAAAGTGAGCCAGCTTTTGTGAGCCAGCAGAGGGCAGTCTAAGCCCATCTCTTGTGCCGTCAGCAGTACAGGTGAAAAAGGATCTGTAACACTTCTGAATTATTACCATCTTCTCTATTACAAGCATGGTGTGTGTGTGTGTGTGTGTGTGTGTGTGTGTGTGTGTGTGTGTGTTTGTGTTTGGAAAAGAGAATGTCAGAGAGAGAGAGAGTCCACTGTACAGATGTCACTCAGTCCCACTTTTTCCCGCTACTATAATGCTCCTGGCCGTACCTAAATTAGAAATAAAATAATGCCTTAACTACTACAAAGACAGCTTGTATACTCTCAGCCTCTTCCAGAAACCACATTGTCCTTAGTGCAAGTATTAAGTCCTCCAGCTATAATGCCTATGGCTGGGGTTTTGTTACTGAAAATTAGTGATGGCATAGTGAAGCTTTCTAAACCAGTGAAGCTTTCACTCCAATGGTGTTAAAAAAGGCTCATTCATTTTAGGTTGAAAGGCTCTATGATGACCTCTACTGGTAAAACTATGAGTTGCAGTAGGGTGAATTCATGTGAATTGGGTCATCACTTAAAATGAGCCAGATAAGCACTGCATGTTTTAGTTACATTAGAAATGTTTAAATACCTCAAAAACTGAAAACTCATCGGCCCATTTTAGCTGAAAATGCTAAGGTAAAATGGGCCACGTCTTTCAGCTAAAATGAGCCACCTTTTAATGAGAATTTCTGCCAGTCATCTTTAAGGAAAAAAGTTTGAGACATTTGCGGGACATGTTTGTGGTAGTGAATGCACCACTTCTTTGTGCAATAAGAGACATGCGCTGTGTAGGCTAGGTATAGCTTAAAAGGAGGGGTGGCCAATTGGACGGTTTCAATTATTTTTTACAAATGATGCAAATTATGTATTTACACACTTATGTTAGCTTCAGTGGCGGTCGGATGCTGGTATTCCAAAGAGGGGAAGCTCACTGCCAACTTAATCATGAAATGTGTCCATTTACTTTAATACGTTAATTCTACCCTTCGTTCCTTCTCTAGAAAATGGTCTGCCATACTAGTGCTCTGCTAGCGGGCTAGTGCAGGTGCGCTAGTGGGCTAGTTAAGTAGCACTAGCGCCAACCTACCTAACAGTAGCCCCGTTTATATGGACACCTTTTTTGAATCCGATTGAATTTAATCAGATTATTAGAATTCTACCGAACTGTTTATATGAGCCTCAAATAAAGAGATTCGCGTTTGAAGAAAGGTGTAAACCACCTATTTTAATCGGTTTGAAAATTTAAATGGTTTCATTTGAATCCGATTATTTGACTGTATATATGGGACGTTTTTAATCGGTTTCTGTAAATAAAGAGATTAAAAGTGAAATTTTGTGTCCATGTAAACGGGGCTATTATGATTCTAACGAAAGGAAATTAAAAACGAACAAGAAAATTGTAATAAACCAAAACGGAAATAAGTGTGATTTATATATAGTGTAAGAAATGAACAAGTATTTTCGCTGAGGAAATGCTAACAAATTGGTCACTGTTCATCTTACGACTTCGCATGCAACATCCGCGATGGGACTGAGCTCCAGGCAGCCAAGTGACAAGCCAAGTGACAAGCCGTGTTCGGATGAGGGTAAATGTTTGCAAACGGATGTAGCCGCATGTAGTCAGCGATGCATTGTGGGCTGAAAATGTTACATTATGGTTAGACTTTGTGTCAGAGTTGCCAGAAAGGCGTGGCGCTGTCACAAAAACGTCACAAGGTCAGATGACCTGAAAACCCATGTGATGTAGCCGCATGTAGACAAATCATGCAAGCGCTTGCAGTTGCTTTTCGCGGCTACAATCGTCTAACTAACGCCTCCGTGGTGACGCAACTTTGCCCTGGTTGGTTTAAAGTTCATTGACGTCTGGACACGGATGTTGTGTAGCGCTCTGTCACGGAACTTCTCATCTTATATGTACGTTATTTTAGTCCAGTTTGAAGACATATCTTTTCTCTCTCTTTTTAGCTTGTTCTGGGGTGTGTATCTGATGCTGTCAAGCTCAATCTTTTATTTATTTATGTATTTGTTAATCTCGTTTTTATTGTGTTGCTTTGTGTCAGTAGGCTATACCTATTAATGATCTTTGGGTTATGGTTTTGCCGTGTTATTTTTCATCCTTGTGTTGTGCAGCACTTTGGGACATCTCGTTGTTTGTTTAAATGTGCTAGTAAAAAAACGACTCGACTTGACTTCAATGCACCCTACTACAACCGCCCGCCCCCTCCTTGTCCCTCACAAACAACACATGACTTCTCCGCCATCTACTACGAAGATCAGGTGGTGTAAACAAAAGACTTGTGTCCGACTTGACCGGCGCCTTTTAAACACCCACCCATCCTGCGAGGCGGAGTTCTTGCTGACGTATGTAGCCGAAGTCAGACAAACGTAGACAGACCGATTTGTTACTCGAACGGGCCTACAGTCTATGTATCAAAAGCGCCAGCCAATCAAAACTGGATTCAGAGGTTCACCAATCAACACGGGGACTGCTTAAAGTCCGGACGCTGGACGTCTATGAGGAAATGCGTTGGCCATAGGCCATGAGAACAAAGTGGAATGCTAAGTTAACAACACCAACTCAGTTGATTTGTGATAATGGGCCTATTATTAACAAACTGGTGTTTGAAATGGACATGTTTTAAGGCATTTTGTAAACATTTGACCATTACATTTTTTTTACATTTTAGGGGAAGCAGAGCTTCCCTGGCAGTCTTAGAGAAATCTCCTCTGGTTAGCTTGAAATATATAAAAGTGCAACATGGAATATGCTACATCTCACAAAATATTTTGAGCTTTGATGAAGCTGCATCACCATCTTCATGGGACATGTATAACAATGTCAACCTATGCAACTGAACAATGATGTGAAAATCAAGGTGAACTGATCTGTATATGGAACTTATAAACTATTTTAGAAAATGTTAGTGTTTCTTTAAGCCCAAGTTTTTTCAACCCTTAAATAATGTTTCCAAAACTCAATGGTTTATCAACTTGTAACGGCACTTCTGAATTTGCTTTGCGTCCCTACATGGGCTATAACCTTACTATGCAATTTTGGAGAAGTGGGTCACTACAATCTGTAGTTCAAATGAGACATAAGAAAAACAGTTCTGCTTCCAACCAGCAGGGCAACCAAAGATGAAAAGGGTTTTAGTGTTGCTTTAAGACACTAGCTCTACATAGAGAAATAGGCCTGGTTTTAAACTGGGGGTAATAATTAGTAGGCCTGTACGCTTAAAACTATAAATTGTTAAAATGGTAAAATAAGAATTAGATTTCCTTGTACTTAGCATGAAAGTGCCTCAGCGTAGATGATGTGTTATTATTTTAAGCCCATTGCTGATGGCAAATCATGCACTGGACCTGAAAACAGAAATTACAAGTAAAGGCCATTTCACACAAATACAGAAATATTCACTTCTACTTGACTGTCAATAGTAATAGCCTTGATTAAGAAGTAATAAATGAAGAAATAAATAATGCACTGTAAGCAGAGTTTGCATAATACACAACAACTTCATAAAGCAATAGGTCTGTGGATGATACAGGAAGCACGGCTCCTTTCCAATGCGCACATTCACTAATTATGCATGTCGTGGACCTTGATGAGATTTAACATGTAGACATTTTTGATCACACTGTTCATTATCATGTGAACTATACAGTTGGACGATCATTTGATTATGACATAGACGCAAACAACGCCAAATTTAATGAGTGGCTAGCCTACTAAGCCAGGTCATCCAAACTACAAAACAGTTTACCACTGTAATGAGTGCAGCATATATGTTTCATAGTAATACAAACCATAGCATTTCCACACTGTGGAGAGCTGTGTTGTCAAAGCATACCCAACAAAATGTATAAGCAATAAACCTTACTTCACCACGCGACAGGGCTGTAAAAGTATGGAATTATATTTATAACACATTTCTGAATAAAACATCACCTACCAGTGTGAAGTCATGTCAGTTCGTTTTAGCACTGCACTCCCCACATGCTGTGATGTGACTGGAGCACAAGCAGCCAATCACAATTTGCCTTCCAAGTTGTCTGATTGGTTGACCTTTGTGGCACATTATGTGCAAAACCTGACCGAGCGCAAGTGAATTTGAGTGAGTGCAAGTGAAGTTGAGCAAGTGTGTTTGGGGCAGACAGAGGGAAAAAAATGTAAACACAGAATTGATTTGATCTGCTCAACAATACGTTTTGCACGCACACCTTTAATTTTTCCTCAAAATATAAGATTTATGCTTGCAAAATAAGTTTCCCTTTGTGGACTCAGAAATGTGTCACAAATATAACTCCATATTAAAAAGGAAGCACGGCTCCTTTCCAATACACACTAATTATGCATGGCACGGAGCTTGATGAGCTTCAAAATATAGACCATTTCAATGACACTGTTAATTATAATGTACTAAAGTGAACCATACACTCGGCCATCATTTGATTTTGAGAGAGATGCAAACAATGCCAGATTTTTTTTAAGTATATTTTTTTGCCTTTATTGTGACAGGATAGTGAAGAGTGGGACAGGAAGTGAGTGGGAGAGAGAGAGAGAGAGAGAGATGGGGTAGGGTTGGGAAAAGACCCAGGCCGGATTTGAACCTGGGTCCCCATGCCCATTCATAGTACAGGTGCTCTACACACTGCCCCACAGCACTAGCCTGGCTAACGTGACTTATCAATGCTCTGCGAACATTGGTCTGGCCAAGCTGTGTTGTAAACCCATTTCTCAGAGGGCGGGCTTAACCCGCCTCTTTCAAATGCCTCTGTTTGCTCCTCTGTCCTCTGACGTATGCGAAATGACCACAACGACAGGGTTCTTGCAAAGCCCCATTGACTTGGCTACCAGCAGGGCTAACTGATAAATCAAACTTTTACCGAAGCCGGTCGGTAGCATTGCGAAAACGTCCTTTCCTGCAATAAATGATTCAAGGGCTAACCTTTGCTCTATTTCCAGAGATAACTTCCCTTTGAATTCTTCCAAAACAGCAGCTACAGCTGCACTAAATCTTGCCATTGCTCCACGTTCACCATGTTGACAGTGACTGAGGTAGATTTCCGGTTGAGGTAGATTTGATATGATACATGGACATAAAAAACCCTTGCCTATTGTAGTCACAAACAGTTTACCACTGTCTTATTGTAACACAGCCCATATGTTTGATAATAACACAAGAAAAACCATAGCCTTTTCCACACTGTGAAGAACTGCTTTGCCAAAACATGCTAAAAAATCTATAACCAATAAAAATTATGTAGCCTGCCCTATCACACACCTTGTCAGTGTCCCCACATCTCAAAGTCAATTTTTTAACTTCTCGCCACCCATATTAACTCTCCTCATTCACAACACTGAACTCCTACCCTACAAACTCAAAAGTGTGTGCACTATTTTGCACGCCTTTAAAGCAGCACTATGCAACTTTAAGTAATTTTTCTCAATGGAGCTCCCCCTAGTGTCTCCAAGTAAATGGACACTCTCATAAAAATGGACTGTTTTCCCTTCTCCTCACTCTTTGTATGTGTTTTCAACTCAACTGATCAGAGTAACAGGCAAATACGAAAGTAGCCATGTCCACCGAAGTAAGTGAAGTCAGAATTTCTTTAAAATTTAAATTGTTAGTGATATTTTCGCAATATTTGAGACTTTGTGAGTTTCAGGATGGACACTGATATTGCAAGGATGGTATTCTGTCCATAGAGAGCGAGGGTGGTCGAGAAAGTCTTCATTTGCCTGGTAATGGTTAATTTTTTCGACACAAGCAGGAGAGTCAGAGGAATACCACTGACAGTAGTAGCATGTAAACATCACTGTAAAATGGACAAGGTCTAAATTCTCACAGCGCAGGAACAAATCAGCAGAGACAGACAAGGAGGCTCATTAATGATTCATGATAGTCTCAGTATCAAGAGAGCTGGAGACTGAAAAATGTGATTGGACTCCAGAGAGCTCTACAGGTGTTTATCTCTTTCTGTTCTTGGGGCATGTTGTCTATGCACAGGCCTGCAAGTCAATCAACACAGGCCAAAATAACACAACAGCGGTGATGACACACATCGATATGTTGCTTGAAAATGTTCCTTATGGATTTTTCACTTCTAAAAGGTTTATACACTAGTTCACACTACAGTGATATTATATCATTAAAGAAGGACATTTATGTAGAAGCATGCAATGGTGATTTCCTCATATCAAACAATTTATTGAAACAAAAGCCAACAACAGTGGTGGGTGGGTGGTTGGCTGTCTAAAAGAGAGAACTGACAATTCTACCAAATCTACTGGTGTTATTTCCATAGCTATATACATTCAGGCTGCCAGACTTCTCAGTGAGTTGTTGATGGATTAAGGTATACAATCAAGAATTAATTGAAGACTATGTGAGATAAAATGTCACTCAATTTAACACATTGAATGTTCATTGAACAAGTAAAACTTTCAACAGGTGGAAAAAAGCAAAAACGTCATGCTGTTACAAAAGTTGGTGCCCACAGAATGCCATTACACATGTGAGTTTGACATTTCTCGTGATCTACATGGACTGGCAACTTTAAAACAATACTGCAGTTGTTGGCCGAAAATATCTTGCCTGTCCCTGTTGAAATAAATTCAATGGCTGGTTGAAGTGGATGATCCCGAGGTGAACTTTAGTGCTTTCTCCAGAGTCAGAGGTTCAAATTCTCCATCTAAAATACTCCAACTAAAATCAAAGAAGTTCACTTGCATGTTGACAAGGCAATATGTTATGACAATTAAAAAAAAAACTTACAGTATATTAGAAGTTGTTCATTACTTTCAACATCAATAAGCCAGTCTTGCCAGAAACAAGGTGTCTCGGCCTTCATTTGTCTAGCATGGGTTCCGTTTGGTGAAAACTTTGTCTGGAAAAGGGTGAAGATGTCACCAACTGTTAAGGGTGTGACACTGTCCATAAACATGGTCCGAAATAATTTGGGGTTAGCCCTTATCTCCTTTAGGAGTCCACAAACCTGTGCACACAAGTCTATTTGGACACAAAGGTGTTTTAATGTGCTAACTCTTTTCCAGGCTCCTTTGACAGCGAGGCTGTCCTCTGCCTCATCCAGTGCAGCATTTCCATCTTCAACAGCTCTTACTTCATTAATCTAAAATAGTTACGAAGAGTTGTTGCTTTAAATAGTGCCACAAAATTTTATGATACAACAGTTGTCAGTTTTACTTCTTACATCTTTAAAAAAGAACTGTATATAAAACAGTAACATAGTACAAACCTTTCTATGCTGCATTGCAACCCTGCTTGTATTACTACTGGGCATCAGCTGCACTTGCTTTAAATGCTATTTTGTTTTACTTGTATAGTGACAATAAAGGCATCTCAGATTGAATTGGGTAAGGAGTTTCTCCTGGAATGAAGCATCGCTGATCCACTAATGTTGCAGAGGGTGTAGGTATGCTACAGAGTTGATTGATTAGCCTCTCTGAGAAAAAGCTTGGTGCCACACCTTTGTGTACTATGCACACAGAGGTAAAGGGAATAAACATTCATACTGATTTAAAACTGAATGTACTGTATTCCATAACAACTACAAAAATCAGTAATTGTAGTCATCAGTAATCATAAAAATTCTCTAGTAGGTCCACCATCGTCAAATGGCACTTTTAGCAATTTTCTTTTCATCCACAAAAATCACATCCAAATCATCTTCTGGATTAAAACGACGATGCCTAAATCCCTGAAGACGCTTTTAATTATGTTGTGAAGATTTCCAGTGTAGTCTCTACCAACATTGATCTGATTGCTCGACAGGGCTTCAGTGTAATCAACCTTGGCCCTGAGTTTATTCAGGATTGTGCCAAGGTCAGTCCTGAATGAAAATGAGAACATAGAAAATATAGGCCCAAGGAACTGACACATATTTCAAAAGATTTGCAAGAAATGTGTCCATCGGACATAGAGTGCAACAGGTCCAAGCAATGTATCTGCAAAACAACATATTTTTCAGGAGATGAAGAAAGTTCTTCCCCACGTCAAGTCACAGGTGGCGTCGAAGGCACAAGGTAGTCAGTCGTTGATTGGCTGTCTCATGTTCTGATACAAATTGCAGAATGAATGAGTTACACAAGTGCATGCATACTGTACTTAAATTGCCCTGCATATTACTTATTACACATCTATGTGTATTGGGGTTGTTCACCCCATTCATCGTGAGTGTAAAGCATTCCACTTTAGGGACTTTACAGCACACACTGTGAAGACATGAGAGTCAATGAAACACCCATGAAGCACTGTGTGTATGTTCACTTTTCTCCATAGCTTGTTTCCCATGATTCTCCCATGATTCAAAGAATTTATCAGGCTATCTCACTTCTGCAGGCTGCAGTTGAACTGCAGTTTCCATGCAAGTGGAAAGAGAGACCAGTGCTTAACCAAGTCATTTCCAGAGACTACAAAAAATTGATGAGTCAGATGCTTTAAATTAATAAAGCTAGCCAACCAAATTCTGTTAATGCTGACAATATGTGTGTGTGTGTGTGTTTTGTGAATCAGTTACAAAATAAGAGGTGCGTAGCAATGGAAACAAGTCAGCAAACACTGGGTAAACAGAAGCAGGAAAACAAAGAGAACACAATAAAAAAAAAAGACGACAAGGTGAGAACAACCATGTGCCTGCGAGATTGCCATCAGTAGACACCCCATACCCTCCCTCCCGGGGTTGCCATAGTGACAGCCATCCCATAAAACCCAGGCAGTGGGTCACGATTGACCAGACAGGGCAGGGCAGTTCCCCACATAACAGGAGGAAGTTCTGATCTCTGAACACACACTGTCTCTGTCTCACTGACATAGTTGAGAAATGCATTAAGTCTGATGAATAAGACTTAGACATGCCGCAGATTGGTCTTAACTGTCTAAACACAAGTTAGTGTATTTTCAGTGTGCTAAAGACATCCTAAATTACCGTAGTTTACAGTGTGATGTAATAGCTCAGCTTACAGTGTTGATGTATTGTGTGTACTGAGGTAACGTTTGGATCTGTTCAGGTCACCAGCACATTGTGTTTAATTGCCTTTATTTGTATATCATTTAATGTTACCTTGTTGATGTACATGCTTATGTTTGTTGGGGATCATTCCATTTTGATGACTTTTTATGAATAACCTGATTTTATGCATGTATTGCTCAATTTTGTCCTGATATTTGTATTGATTTATTGATTTATTTATTCGCCTTGATATTCAACTTGATATTTGTGTAGGATTAACTATATTGATATTTGTATTTGTACTGGTTTTAATATTTTGTGGTTATGGCCGACACAAACTCGTCCACTCAGCAAGTGCTCTTCGTCCACCAGCAGATGTTCCAGGTGGAGCTGAATGAGGGCCCGCTGACTAAACTGGTGGTGGCCATCATCATGTCTCTGCTGTTCATTTGGGTCAACTGCCTGCTTCTCTTCACACTGAGCCGCAAGCACATCTTCCGGGAGACGCCGCGCTACGTGCTCTTCTCCCACATGCTGTGCAACGACTCCATCCAGCTGCTCTTCACCTCGCTGCTCTACATCCTCTCCATGTCCTACTCGCAGGTCCACCGCGGCGTCTGCTACCTCCTCCTCTTCATCTCCAGCTCCACCTTCCTCAACGCGCCACTCAACCTGGCCCTCATGTCCCTCGAGCGCTATACCGCCATCTGCTTCCCGCTGCACCACGGCAACGTGGCCACACCCACCGCCACGGCCGTCGGCATCCTTGCCATATGGTTCCTGGGGGGCTTAAATGTAGTGATTGACATCCTGTACGCGCTTGCCCGAGATGGAGCGGTGCTCGGCAATCGCATGTTCTGCACACGTGAGCGCATCTTCATGGCCTCGTGGCAGGCTGAAGCATTCCAAGTGTTTAATGCCTTGTATTTTGTGATTGTGACCCTGATCATCGTCTTCACCTACATCAGCGTGATGGTGGCCGCCCGCTCGGCCTCCAGCGATAAAGAGTCGGCGAAGAAAGCCCACCGGACGGTCCTGCTGCACCTCATACAGCTGGGCCTGTGCCTGAACTCCTTTCTGTATGGCATCATAGAGAGAGCACTAGCTATGACCAGCAGCAGCCGTCTGTTCATGGACCTGCGTTACCTGAACTATCTGTTTGTTCTCATTCTGCCTCGGTGCCTGAGCCCCCTGATCTATGGCCTGAGAGACGATGCTGTTCGGCCCTTATTTCTCTACTATGTCAGGTGTGGATCCAAAAAGGTCAAAATAGTTAAACCTTCACACTGATATTATTATCTGGCTTTTTTGAGATACTGCTGCCTCAGATTTACATTCCTATTCTGGCTATCTGAGTTGTTAGGGAATATTAAAGGATTCATAGAGGAGAATGACATAGCAAAAGTAGATTTTCAAGTTATCAACAGATGTAATGTAAATGTAATTTAATATGAAATATTATTTATTTTTAATGTAACTATTTGTTGTTTCTTTGCAATGACTAGTTCCCAGTTCAGTTATACCTCCTACAGACACTTCCTATTTTGTCCGCTCCCTGGTTTTTCCTACACTTCTTATATCTAAGGGCCTGACTAAACACCATAATAAGGCAGTGTGTAAACCATATGGCATACATAAGGCTTTGTGTAGACCATATACCATAATAAGGCTGTGTGCAAATTGTACGACATACAAACGGTTTTGAGTAGATTGTACGGCATACATAAGGCAGTGTGTAGATTGTACGGCCTACATAAGGTATGCACTTGTTCAGATTGTCCTGTTTTAATAACTTACAGTTAACTTTTAATTATTAATAAGTTAACTTTTAATAACTGTGTTAATAACTTACTAATCATATCCTACTTAACATAACAATTTGCAACTGTTCCAAAATACATAATGGCATATGTATTCATCGGTTTGACTCAGCACAATTTGTGTCACTATGGCATTGTTGGTTTCACTGCTTCTTGTTTGAAATCTTGCTTGAGAAATAAAGTATCAAAAGTAGTATAAACAGTAAATTTTAAGCAGATTTTCAATAGCCCTAATTAGAGCTGTAATGGAGGGTGAGCAAGTAATCACAGTTTACCAGCCTCTCAAATATTTCACATAGAGTTTATTCACCTCTATCAGTATAGTTTAATCACTTCACAATAGAGTTTATGCACTAAATACAACTTTTAACATTCCAAACACAAAACGTCATCTATATAGTAGCACTGGTGTTGTTAAAACTTCTGATGCCGCAGAGTTTGTCCACCTCACTATAATTACCAAATTCACAGTTTACCCATCTGTCTGTTTTGTTGACCACTACAGCCTTAGCCCTGATCTATGCTTGCTTTCAGGCATACCAGGTCATTGCATTTCTCTACACGTTATTACCAACAGAGCAAGTGTGCAGCAGATGACTGCTGTCTGTGTTTCTGTGACTTGCTAAACTTGCAGGGGCACACAAGGCCGACATATGAAGTGTTTCTGAGCTAGAGGTTATCACTTCCTTCCAGAGATGATTCAGTGTTTCTTAATAGATAGAATTGCATTTAAAAATAGAAATGAATGTTTTAACTATGCAAGAGAAAATTAAATAACTGTCCCTTTTCACAGTAAAAACATGATTTTCCTTACACACCCTATCCACTGACCTAGATAAGCCCAACAATCTAATTCACACACTGTGTGTGTGTGTGTGTGTGTGTGTGTGTGTATGTGTGTGTGTGTGGTGGGGGTGGTCGTGCAGCTATTTTCTACAGCCTGCAGTTTACACACAGACTGGCTCTTTAACATAGCAAACATGTCACTGGTGGTCCTATGGCCTTTTACTGGCATTTCATATGCCAGGGGTTCAGGTTCAAGTTCAAGTTACTTTATTTGTCAGGTACATAATAAATGAAAGAGATTCCCATTTATCATTGCGTTAGACATTAGATTGCAGAATCTCCTGCCTGATTTTAGAAAACTGAACCTGCAGTTACTGGGATGGGTGGGATCTTTGATCATGTTCATGGCCCTGTTTCGGAAACTCCTGGTGTAAATGTCATGCATACAGGGGAAAGTTAACTTGGAAATGCACTCAGCCAAATGCACACAGTAAATTCTACACTGTAGTGACTCTGAGAGAGTCAGTTTTAACACTATACCAGTCTTTATTTTCACCCATGGGTTGATGAAATCAAACCTGACCTTTCAAGTTGACAATTGGGTTTCATAATTATTATGACCGCCACTAGCGAAGCTAGCGAAAGCGGTCATTATAGTGTTGCTGAGACTTAAAAAAAAATTTTTTTTTTTAAATGTTCACCGATTTTTTGTCAATGATTGCCAGGACAATGAAAGTCTGGGGGACATGAGTCTTTGTAGGCATGTAGCCCTAGAAGTTTTTGAGCGACTAGAAGCTTTTAGCCCCCAAGGTCCACCCCCCGCTGTGCCAGTGTCCATCAAAGAGGGGGAGACGCCGAAAAGTTTTTGCTGAATAACTCAATGAACATTTCACCGAACAACATGAAATTTTTGTGATATGTCGGTGTTACAGAGGCGTATCGACCCAGCCCATAAACACTCACTTAAAGTATAGCGCCACCTAGTGATAAGGGTAAATGCAAAAATTGGGATTTTATATTGCCAATATCTTGGACCGGGAAGGTGGGAACTGCACAAAATATGTCATGCACAATCAGCACAAAGACCTCAAAAAGCACAGCACATGCCATAAAATGTGGCCAATAGGGGGCGCTGTAATTGTACAAAATGTCGTTTTGCCTATTATCTAGAGAACAGTAATGTTTACAAGCAGTTCTTTTATGTCGTGAAATCTATTGACCCTCCCGCATTAAACACTGGTCAACACCCACTTCCAACAAAAAGAATTTCCGTGAAATTTTAACATTGTGAAAGCAAAACCAAACAAACTTGTCATAGGCCGTTCATGTGAACATCACCAAATTTGGTACATATCATCTACACACAATGGTGACAAAAAGTTATCAAAGGATTTCTCTTGAGATAAACCGTTTAAAAGTTATATGTCAATGAAAATTTGAAACATAGCTTAAAATTCTTCAAAAGTCCATATTTTGGCTTCTAATTGCTCTAATGTGGTGAAAATTGACATGCCAACTGTAAACAGATTTCTTCGGCGGCGGTCATACCATGTACCGCTATGCGGTACATTTATGACTATTTTGTCATTGTCAAAAGGGATAAAGGTCACAACGAACACCTTTCCTGCTATAAAAACAATCTGAACTTGTCACTCTGAAAACTTTTTTTCAGTAGTTGTATTCAAATGGCCATCCTCTTGCTTTCATGGATATACATCACAATAACACTGTAAGGAGAACTGATTAAGCTTTAATTTGCAATGGTTTGTAAATGTGGTAGCCTCCGTCACTGAGGAGATAATGACTTCTGTGTGTGTGTCAACATGAGGGAAGAAGACCCACCCACCTACACACACACACACACACACACACACACCATATCACAGTTCCCTATAAAGAGCAGAGAGCAGAGCAGGTAAAGCCTGTCTGCTTCTTCATCTCTATACTGCTCCAAAAGCAGTTCACATTCATTCACCTTTATTTCTTTCAAAGCAAACGTGTGCAAGTCGGTCTGCTAGAGCAAAATGTGTGTTGTAGGTCTGCCATTTTTTCAGAGGTACTGACTACTGTCTGCAGTTTTACAGTTTTTTATCATTTTGAATAGTGCTGTTTTTTTGGTTTTCAAGTTCTTTTTGCTAAATTATACATTTGGAGTAGGGTCCCTTTTTTGGATGAAATCAGTTTTGCCATGTTGATGCAAATTGCCATAAAAGTATATGCTGTGTTGGTGATTATTGCTGCCTGTCGAACAGGTTGGGTTGTTATCAGTATTTTTGCTAAAACTAGTGTGTAATTTCTGTTTTTGTCCAAAGACCACAGTGATCTTTTTTCATTTAAGATCTGCTGGGTTTAGGAAAAAAATAATTCCACTGCAAAATACATAAGCGGAAACCGCTGAAAAATAGTTTAACTGGTATATTCTGTATATAACTGGTATATTTTTTTGACCATGATAGTAAAAATCTGCTTGACTGAAACTGTCATGTCTTTGTAACCAGGAGCATGTGAATTGGTTGTCAGCCAAAATGGATAACCAGTCCAGTAGAGAGAGAGATCTTAGGTTCCTGGAGCTGCAGGAACTCATCTACAGCAGGCTAATGAGTGACCATGATCAGCTCAAACTCACCGTGGTAGTTCTGACATGTCTGCTGTTCATTTACGTCAACAGTGTGATGTTCTACACTCTCCTGAGTAAGCCTGTGTTCAGAGAGCTGCCTCGCTACATCCTCTTTGCCCACATGCTCTGCAATGACTCAATCCAGTTGGCGGTGACGGGCATGCTCTTCGTCCTGGTGATAAACATAATGGAGCTCACTAAACCAGTCTGTGCAGTTGTTGTGTACATTTCGACGGTCACCTATCGCAATGCTGCTTTTAATGTTGCTGTGATGTCTCTTGAACGCTATATCGCCATCTGCTATCCACTGAGGCACAGCAAGATGGCGACCGTCAATGCAACCAGTGTGGCCATTGGTGTTGTGTGGATGATATCCTCGATTTGCCCAGTGATAGACATTTTGTATGGGATGATCATGGACTCCACGTTTTACAGTGCACAAATATTTTGCTTTCGAGAGATGTTTGTCAGAACTATCTGGCAACTAGAAATGTTTCAGACTGTAAATGGATTGTACTTTGTTTCAGTAACACTTATTATTATTTTTACTTACATTAACGTTATAGTTGCTGCACATGGTGTGTCTACAGACAAAAGCATGGCCCAGAAGGCGAAACAGACAGTCTTGCTGCACGTCATCCAGCTCATTCTTTGTCTGACCAGTTTGCTGTACGGAACACTTGATACAGTGTTAGTCAGATTTTTCAGTGGTAAACTTTTGCATAACCTGCGTTTTGTGAGCTTTCTCTTCATACTTCTGCTTCCCCGGTTCCTCAGCCCCCTGATCTATGGCCTGAGAGACGATGCTGTGCGACCCTTATTCCTTTACTATGTCAGATGTGGAGCCCAAAAGGTCAAGCCATCTGTAACTGCACACTAGGAGATTGTGCAGAATTCAGACAGCATTGTTTATGCTCTACTAGCAGTTGTAGCTTTTACATTACTAACATTCTGTACAGGAGGCAAAACTATGGTTTTAAGCTTAGGCTTTAATTTGATTTATGAGGTATTTTATTGTTTGAACCACGTTTCATTAACTCCCTCTCTACATATTTGCATGTGGTATTGCATTGTGTATAAAATCCATAAAAAATAACAAAAACAACAAATTTGACTGTCAACCAGATTGTTTATTGCACTGCTGAAAATGACAACGATTCTCGAAAGTAGTCTAAAGCCCATACCTGTTAGGGGCTGGGGTCACGTGTGTTATCAGAGTTTGCCACTGCATGTTTGACTGGTGACGACACCTCAACCCTGTGACATTTCATACCTGGGTGTAACCCACTTCTGATTTGTTACTAGTAGATAGCAGTTGTAGTAGTGAGTACATTTCTAATAAATATAACAAATAAGTAGTTAAATAAATAAGTACACAAATATGAAAAACTACATAAATAGGCATAGAGTAAATAGCTTTATCTAAATTAAATTAAGTGCTTCTCCTTTAAGACGTTGGCGAGTTGCAGTTGCTAGACTACCAGATTTGTTTTACTTTTTCCTTTGCTCTCACTTGATTACTGCTTTCTTCTGATGAACTCTGATTTTTGATTCCTCCCAAAAATAGAAAAAAATACCCCATGAAATGAACCTTTCTTAAACTTCACCCTTGATAACTTTTTAAATAATCTTTTCCTGCTTTTTTCCTGATACTTGACAAATTAGTTTTTATTTTATTATATGTCTGATTGTTTTTTTTTTGTATGAATGTTTGATGGCAAGCCAGACCACGTGATTGAACTCCCCCGACGATCACTGCTGAACTTCCCCTGGTACCCGGAGATAAGACACATACACTGACAATAAGCACACACACACCCTTTTTTAAGAGCTCTATTTTATTTTGGGTTTTTATTCATAGTATCTAAATGTATTGTATGTATGGAATTATTTTTTAATATATTATTATCATTATTATTCACCTTTAAAGGGGTCCTTTCATCGTTATTTTTATTCATATTTCTGTGTCGCCACTATGGTTGAACGCATTGTGTGCCATTTCTGTGAAAAATTATGTCCTAGTTCTCTTGCTTGACGCTGTTTTCTGTAAGCTATAACAGGTCTAGTGGTTGAACGACTGGCTTTTCCGGTGTCCCTTGTGAATATCCATGACGTGTCAATAAGGCACCTCTGATTGGGCAAGTTCACTGTCTTTCACTCACCTAGCTTCTGTCCACTGTTCTTCCTTTGGGATGTGGGCTTGCCATACATGGCTCTGGGCAGGGCTTACGACCTAGTGACGTAGATAGGTTTAGTCTGCTCTGACCAGTAAAACCAGAAATGATCTGATCAGCGCAACAGAGGAATGTATGTTATCACAATAAAGGGTGCCTCCTCAGAGGAGCTCCCCCGATGCATGCTCTTGTGTTTAGGTAGGTGTGACCCACCTACTGTGTTCTTATCTATGCCCTGCAACAGCTGGTGCTACAGGTCTCCCCCAAGGTTTCCCGGTAGTGTGGGACAGTGGGCTCTCTGCAGCCCCTGCCCCCAAGATAACACCTCATTGTATGGTCAAGACACCCAACACCAGCTGACCAAATGGCATCAGCTTGGGTATTTAAGGGAAAGTTATTGAAAACCTCTTTGAGTTGAGTTTCTGCTATGACGCTCCCACACGCTGTGTGTATCTCTCTCTCTGCCTCTCTCTCTCTTTCTTTCTGATTTACTTTATATATCTGGTCATTACAGTGAATCTGTGTTAAGTGTAACTGTTAACTTGCCTCTGGTTAATAAACTGTTCATTCATTTACCATTCATATATATCTCCTCGTGTGCCATGCCATTACTGTGTTATTAGCCCTTATGCTGTTTGGTGATATTGGAGGTAATCTTATTATTTCATGGAGTCAGATAAATATTGTGTTACTCTAATGTTCGTTATTCTAATGCATATGTCTATGATTATTCTATGCTGTAAGTCCAGAACATGCGAAAACCTTCGTCCACACTCAGTTCTGTCGTTGGTCTGAGAAAGTGGATCCTTACATGTGCATTAGTGTTGGGACAGTGCGTGTGCTGGCAATCAGCTGCACCTGAGGCCTCTTAACCCAATGAGGAGGCCTAGGAGTGGCACACAGGTAAGCCGACGCCCCCACTATACAAACGAGCAGCAAAGACTCTTGTTTTGTGCACTGAACAGAGCCTGAAAATAGGGGAGAAATATGTGTCAAGTGTGACAGACTGTATCAGCAATATTCATTTGTGGGGTTAGACCCACAGTGGCCAATGCAGCCAAGCAAAGTCTACACTCAGCTTTATATGCGTATAGTTTGTCAGAGTCAAGTCCTTGCATGCTTAGTTTTTTATTAATTTAAATAAGCTGAGATGGACAGATGGTGTCAAATATCTCACACACACCTGCTCTGGGCTGTCTCACCTGAGCAAGGTATTCACTGAGCCTGCTTGGGCAGGTGTTCCATTTTAGTCAGATTGTGTGTCATAGGAGGGCCACTAAAGAAGGGCACTGTGTTCCACAACCCTGTAATTACAGCTAACCTGCTCTCCCACTTCACTTCACTTTAACTCCCACACAACGTCATTTCACAGACTCCCTACCAATTTGATTAACTGTTGTTGCTACGTCTCTCCAGTTAGCAGTGATGCCCATTTGGATACCCAAAATTTGTGTGAACATGAAAAAAGTTAAAAGTATAAATGTTACAAAAATTAAAAACAAATTGCGAGATTGCCCAGAAGAAGGTATATGCAACTCAGTTTTAACAAAGTTGCTACGTTAAGCGTTTTGAAGCACATTAATTTTGGAAAATGTTGGTCAGAAGAAGAAGACTACAAAGAACAGTACAAAGCATGTTCATTTATGCACTGTAAAACATTACAGTCCAGGTTTAACTGCCACAGTATTTGCTGCATCCTTGCCTCACCCCTCTTTATTTCTCTCTCTTTCTCTCTCACTCAATCACCCCCCCCCCCCCCCCCCCCCCCCCCCCCCCCCAACTTACACACACACTATAATGGTTTAAAAGACGCTATTAAAGCTTAATATAGGCCTATTTTTATACACTTTGGTTAACAAGTTTTGTTTTGTTTTCTTTGTGACTGAAATTAACATGATATACATGTCTTTAACATAGTTAAGACCAACATTTTGGGGCACTTTTTGTAAAAAAAAACAAATACTACTTAAAAAAATCAATAAATGTGCTCTGTCTCATGCAATAGGAGCAGCCCTGCTAATCAGCTAAACAAACAATTTCACTTGGCACCCATTCATACCCATGGCAAACCAGACTGATACCTGTTAACTTACAGCTATTGGCTGTTATCCTGAGGAAAACTGTATGTGTAAATCACTGGCTGTATGATGTAAAAATGTATACGTTTTGTGGATTTGACCTATTTTGACATTCCTGTGTGTATTGTTAAAATAATTTAGGAAGATGCTAGCAAACCTATTTGTCATGTAATTGTAAAGATGTTAAAATCTGAGTGGAATCTGTTGTCACTTCTTGAAATGCATTTGGTATGTTCATGCATACTGTGTTCCAGGCAGTTGCACCAAGAATGTCTTTACCTGTATACTGTATAATCAATGTGATATCCCATAATGTGGTTTGAAATATAGGCTGTTGAACTACTCAATGCAGACTCTAAACTTCCATGGCTAATCAATCCGATGAAGAATCTCCACTGGTGCATTAGCAGATGTTAGATGCATAAGTGGGGTCACAACTGACCCCAGTGGTAGTTTTTTTGCGAAATCTTTGTCATTTTACATTTATATTGTCTAATCTTCCTTGTATTCCTCAAATAGGGTGTTTTTGACATGGTCACATTTCAATTTGTATGTAATGTATTTTTTCTTTTAAGTTATGTTATATTTTGTATCGATACCCCACTTTTCAACTTTACAACACACATGTAAGTATTATCATCAGTTTTATCATCATACAATATGTGCTGTCCTAAAATGTTAACTTGTTTTTAACAGCAATGAATCTTGTGTGATTGAGTTGTTATTGCATAGTTATATTGTTTTATACTGATTTTTATTACACTAGCTTACTGTGCTAACACTAGCTAACCAAGCTAGCAGGCAACAGTAATTGTTGTGTGAAAAAAGAATAAACTCGATGATAAAATATTAAATTAAACTCACTAGATGATTGGTGATTTCAGAGCATGTTTGTAAATGTGTGTGCCGCTTACATGTGTGTGTGTGTGTATGTGTGTGTGTGTGTGTGGGCGTCTGTGTGTGGTGCATGTTGGCACACTTATCTATGCATACACTATAAAGCTGGAAAGTATATTTATTCATACGTTTGTGTATCAATATCTTTGTATGTTCTTATCTAAAGTATGATGGCAGCAAGGATTCCTTTAGACCTTGTTCTGAAATGATCTTGGATGATGAAGAGCCTATCAAGGGGTTTGACTCAGAATCCGACATGTCAGATGAAGAGGACCCAGACTGTCCATTAGAGATTCCCAGACCACCTACAACTCAACCTCGCCATTCCCCCGATAAACATCAGCTGTAAGACATGGAAGAGTCTTCTGATGAACCTTCAGAAGAGGAAGAAGAAATAGATAGGCCAATCATATCTAACCGAATGAGTTGCAAAGGCTCCTACTGGGCGGAGATACCACCAAGGCAGGGCAGAACACCAATCCACAATATTGTGAGAAGCCGTCCTGGACCAGCACCTGGGCTTACCACTGTCTCACCGATAGATACATGGAAGCTGTTTATCACTGATGACATAATAGAAGAGGTGCTGACGTGCACAAATATGGAGGGAAGGAGAGTAGCTGCAAGTAGAGGAAAAACCTGGAAGAAAGTAAGCAAAGATGAGCTCCTGGCTTTCATTGGATTGATCATTCTTGCGGGAAGTGAGAAGAACTGGGATGTAGCAATCCAAGAGCTCTTTGGCAGTCCTCTACATAATCCAATGTGCAAGGCCACAATGTCGATCGGAAGATTTGAAGATATTCGGCGATTCTTGCGGTTTGACGACAAGAGGACCAGAGCCACCCGACTGAAAGCAAACCACTTGGCAGCCTTCCGCTACATATGGGACTTGTTCCTGGTCAACTGCAGACAGAGATACAATCCCAGTGACTGCATCACTGTTGATGAGCAACTTGTGCCTTTCAGAGGGAGGACCAAGTTTCTACAATATATAAAGAGCAAGCCAGCAAAGTATGGAATGAAGATTTTCTGGGTGTGAAATGCAGACACACCCTATGCAATTGATGCAATGATCTACACTGGAAAACAACCAGGGGAAGGAGTCAGTAAGAATCTGGGTTTTAACATAGTCAGTCAGTTGTGCAGTGGATTCCGAAACACTGGTCGCAACATCACTACTGACAATTTTTTCACAAGTGTGCCTCTTGCTAAGCATCTCCTGGAGAAGGGTCTGATCATTGTGGGAACATTGCGTCAAAACAAGCCAGACATCCCCCCAGTCATGAAGGCTTCCAAGACTAGAGAGCTCTTCAGCACTGAATTCGGCTTCAATGGCAGCATGACCATGGTCAGCTATGTTGCAAAAAAGGAAAAGGCTGTTGTGCTCCTGAGTACAATGCACCACAACAGAGCAGTGGATAAAAGCACCCGGAAGAAAAAAACAGAAGTGATCAACTTCTACAATCAAACAAAAGGGGGTGTGGATGTTGTGGACCAGATGGTTGGCACCTACACATGTAAACGCCAAACACAGAGGTGGCCCATCATGTTATGGTACAATATGATTGATGTCACCACCCTGAATGCCTACTCATTTTTCAAGGCCCAACATCCTGAATTCTGTTCAGGCATTACCAACGCTCGGTGGCGCTTTCTTACAGAGCTCTCACAGGAGCTCGTGAAGCCGCACATGAGAAGTCGGCTGGAATGTGTCCCAAAACTACCAACCTCCATCACCGCAGCAATGGAAAACTGTGGGGTGACAAAAGCTACCATCCAGCCACAGGTGGGCAAGAGTCTGAAGAGGAAGAGGTACAAGATTTGCCCAAGAGACCAAGACCGCAAAGTCAGCCAACGTTGCTATAAATGCAGTGAGCCAGTGTGCAATGCTCACAACCTCTGTAATGGCTGTTCACAGTGAGAGGAGATAAAGAGATAATAGTTAATGGGAAGAGAATAATAGATGGCAGTTCAGAGTGAGACAAGTTTTTAAACAAAAGCAAGTGTATGTTAAAATTTAAAATGTTACTATAATTGCAGTTCAGAGCATGAAGTGTTTTAAAATCGTTTTTATGAAAGTTTGAAAGTGTTTTAAATTGTTTGATACCATGGCTGTTCACAGAGAAGTGTTAATGTTTTTGTTGTATTCATAGCAAGTTTATGTTCAGAGGAAACATGGTGCGAAAATAAGATGTTAACATGTAAAATATGAAATCATTCTCTGAGGTAAAGTGCATGAGCACATCATACAATATCATACTGTTGCCATTGTGTCATTACCGTTTCTCTCTGTTTCATTACGGTTTCTCTCATCATTCTCTCCACTGGAGAAAATGTTATCCTCTGAGACACTGCTATACGGATGAGGACACACACACACACACACACACACATTCAACTGTACATGTACAGACATACAAAAATAAACAAACAAACAAATTAAAAAACAAACACATACACAAACATGGAAAGTGGTGAATGAACATGACAAATGTGAAAATATGGCATAAACAATCAACTCTAAACAAAATGAAATCAGTTTCCACTCAAAGATGCCCTAATTCCAATTGGGGTCATTTTTGACCCCACTCATGGAAGAGTGTATGTCTGGCCGTCCATGCATCTAAGGGTTAAAGTGGATATGAATGAGGGGCCACTAAACTTCTTGTGGACATTCTCATGGCCATTGTCATAAGCCCTCTGTAATTAATGCAAGGCCTCAGGCCTCCATCATTCTTGCCCACAAAGAAGAAGCTGGAGAAGTTGAAGGGCGAATAAACCCAGTGGACAGGGCATCCCTGATGTAGTCTTCCACAGCCCTCCTTTCAGGTAAGGAGAGTGAGAAGATGCACCCGCAAGGAGGACTGGTGCCTGACAGCAGGTCTATGGAACAGTCAAAGGGTCTATGGGATGGAAGGGTGCACACCCTTTGCTTGCTGAAAACCTCCCGAAGATCATAATACTCAGTGGGGACATTGGTTAGCTCAACAAGGTCCAAAGACTTGAGCTCGGAGGAGGGAGTTGAGAAGAGGCAGGTAGCATGATAAGTAGGACTCCAGGAATGACCGCACTCAAGGTCACCTTCCCATCATCTCTTGCGAGTTGTGAAGCAAAAACCCTTTTTTGTGTGTTGGATCACCAATTGTTCCTCCCAATAAAAAACAAAATCTTTATTATCAACCCAGACCCAGACCCAGATGGTCATTTGCAGTATAGATTCATATAGTAGGAATTATAAATGTCAAAATTGCTATCATCTTAGGCAGATAAAGTCATTATTGAAAGAAATTTGTCATGTAGGATCACTACTCACTACACACACTATGGGGCGATTTTTTAAAGTGAAGTCTTTAGTTCTGTAGGTTGTTCAATGTGGTCGCTTGTGACATGTTATCTTTAACCACATTTGTGCTGTGATTTGAACTGTTTGAACAGAAATATTTAATTAGTCCATCTCTGTAACATTGTTTTCAGTAAATCTTATAATATATATATATATTAAGATATTTAAAGATTGATAGAGGATTATCACATAAAAACCCAGTACAATACATTGAAGTTTGCGGTTGTGATGTGACAAAATGTGGAAAAGTTCAAGGGGTATGAATACTACTTCGCAAGGCACTGTACACATGTGGAATGATGACATCATTTCTGCCTATAAAAGTGAGATCTGGTGGTGTACAACCCATGTGCATGTGAGGAACATGTGCATTCCTCTTTTTCAGGTTTGTAGGAACAGTGATCCATTTAATCACTATAAATGTACATGTTTGATTTCTTGTGTGAAAAATGTGTGTCACTTTTGATGTGATCTTTGACCACATTTGTAATTTTCAAAGCTTTCCTGTGCTGTACTTGGTCTACTGTTCTGTGTCTTTCACCAACTTTTGTATATGATTTTTACAAGTGTTGTGCAATTATTCTATATTGTGTTTTTATAGGTTTTTCTTTCTGCATCAGGATTTCTCATTGAAGCACAATTTGTTTTGCAAAGGAGTGAAGCATGATTGAATTGTTAAGTAACAGCATACTGTTTTTAAAAAGATCTCACTGTGAACTATTCTAATTGAGCCACATCAAAATGTAATGTCCTGTAATGTAATGCCCATTTTGTGATTCATTCATTGTGATGCATGCTATATAATAATTTTTAAAGAGATCTTTACTTATGTTTGTATAGAACCAAACAGTCATGAATAATCAGTCCACTGAGGGAACCCTACTGGTGCATCAGCAGATTTTTAGGGTGGAAATGAATGAGGGGCCACTGTCTAAACTTCTTGTGGCCATTCTCATGTCCTTGGTTTTCATCTTTGTCAACAGCATGATGTTTCACACTCTCCTGAGTAAACCTGTGTTCAGAGAGATGCCTCGCTATGTCCTCTTTGCCCACATGCTCTGCAATGATTCAGTTCAGTTAATAGTCGCCATGTTGCTCTACCTTATAAGTCTGAACTTCCAACAGATTCCTAAAGCTCTGTGTGCATTGCTTTTGCTGTTTGCAACAACAACATCTCGCAATGCAGCTTTGAACCTGGCTGTGATGTCACTTGAGCGCTATGTGGCCATCTGTTTTCCACTAAGACACAGTGAAATGGTGAACCAGAAATCAACGGGTGTTTCTATTGGTCTCATATGGATCTTTAGTTCAATAAATCTTGTAATAGATATAATTTACTCACTGATATTGAGCCCAGTGTCTTTTAAAGACCCCATGTTCTGTACCCGAGAGAGGTTTATCTTTTCACATTGGCAAATAGATATGTTTCAAGGCTTTAATTACTTTTTCTTTGTGACTGTAACAGCCATTTTAATTTTCAGCTACATCAATGTTGTAGTTGCAGCTCGATCTGCCTCATCACAGAAAGACTCTGCTAAAAAGGCACATAAGACTATATTGCTGCATCTTGGTCAGTTAGTATTTTGTGTTAACATATTTATTTATGGAACCATAGAGAGAGCCTTGGCCATGACCAGCAGCACTCGTTTGTTCATGGACCTGCGTTATATGAACTTCCTCTTTGTTCTCCTTCTGCCTCGGTGTCTGAGCCCCCTGATCTATGGCCTGAGAGACGATGCTGTTCGGCCCTTATTTCTGTACTATGTCAGGTGTGGAGCCAAAAAGGTTAAACCATCTGTAACTATACACTAGGAGACAGTACAGTCAGCTTGAGGTTGTGAATAGCTTAATACAGCTGATATGATGTGACTTAACTAAAATAACATCTGTAGCATATTGTGTTTTTTTGTGACATGTTTATTTTTTTGCTTGTCACTTAAATACATGTGCAATTCAACAATATAATAACATGAACCTGTTTTTTCTGTTATCATGATAAGAGAATGTCAGTCTCTCTGGAAATGCTTGGACTGCTTAGAGAAGCTTGTTCTTATACAGTTATCCTCGATATACTGTCACCCTGCCATGTAGGCGACTTTATTAAAATATGACATATTTTCATATGCTTTCTGTGGGCTGTCTTATCCAGACTGTCCTAGCAGACTGTTTGGTTTGTTCCCCTGCAAACGGATCAGGGAAACTGATGGACCTCCCAAAAACACAGACACCATGCCGAAATGAAGTTTTAACATTTATTTCACAAGAGCACTGAGCACCATACACTTGAAGTAAGATTACTGTAGCTGCTGATAATGGCTCCCCCTTAAGCCCAGGTAGACCACACACATACAGGGGCCCACAGTAGGTCACAACTCAGGGCAGGAGAACACAAGCAAATAAATAAACAAAAAAACAGAATAGTACATTGGTTACCAACCCTCAAGGAGCCACTAATATTACACACTTAAACTGCAAACCTTGAAGAGCACACATTAGCACGTAGCCACACTACAATACAGCAGAAACCAGCACAGCACACGTTGAATAGTTAATCACTCAAATAGTTACTCTTAAGTCAAGGCAACCAAGTCCATGCACACAACAAGGCAATCTTCCAGTCCCACTGTTCCTATAGATGTGGCTCACTGCCAGCCAGAGTAAGCCTGGGCGGATATAAATAGAGGGGAGGTCTTACCAGCGCACAGTCCACGCCCACCTCAAGCGCTGCGCCCAGCCGTGCTCTGCTCTGAGGAGAAGTAGATACGGGTCGGCGGATCACCTCCCTCGCCGACCAAAAAAACCAAAAACAAAAACAGCCCAGCCCAGTCTTGTACAGCGACCCAGCTGCTCCCACAGTCCACGCCTCGCAGTTACAGAGCCCACGACTCCTCCGATCCGCAGGCAGGCACAGATGGCTACTTCCTGGTTCACGCTGACCCACTCTCGTCCCTGTGATCAGCACCGCAGCTTGCTCCACTCTGGTGGAGCAGGAGAGAGAGAGCTAATCAGTGCCAAGCTGGACTACCACTGGCCCACACACTGAAATCAGATACGAAGCGAATACTTTCCTTTAGTTGGCGTGTAAACACGCATTTCAAACAGCCGCCGCTGCTCCTCTCCGATCAGGCAACGCAGTCCCAACGGCGATCTCCTTCGGGAGGAATACACAAAGCTTACAAGGCATAGAAAGCCCAGCGCCAGCCCAGTCACACAACAGCGATATTAGCAATATTACTTCCCTTTGTTGGCATGCAAACAGGCATCTCAGTCGACACGACAGCCACGGATCCTGCTCTGCTCAGCTGATTGTTGGAGCGGCGTCATCAGGCCATCCTTCAGGGGGCTCTCCTCTCCAAACAAGGTTGCCCTATAAGAAGGGAATTCCCTTCCCCATTGTCCCAATCACCAGCCACCCCATAGCCCCAGTCCAATCAGTCCATTAAGCAATCACTTTGATCATTACCCCACACAGCTGCATCAGTTCACAGGAATGTCCACAAGCAGAAACGTGACCAACCCACCACACAAAATAATAATAACAATCATAATGCACAGATATACAACCCAAACCATGTCCACTCATGACACATTCGTATAGGTTTTTTGCTTTCTTTCTCACGATTCTGTGTCGAGGTTTTCCAAAACACTTTAAGACCGGAGAACATGAAAGTTGTAGGAGATGTAGCTCCATCCGGATGATAGTTGACAGCTGTTTTGGTACCCGGGGCAAACTCCCTTCCCCATCATTTGTCATGGAATAACTTGCCAACCGTTGCAATTAGGAAGACCAAAAATTATTTGTACCTTGGGCTCAACAAGGTGAATACACTCAGTTTCTGAATGGCCATTTGCCATGTAGCATCACCTAGGGAAAATTGTACATGTAAAAAGTTGAGGTTTTGAATCGCCAGTATCTTGACCAGAGAAAGTCATTATCGCAAAACTGAAAACTCCTCTGAGGGCGTTTATCTGATTCAAGAAATGTAGTGTGCCTCATCTGCGGAAGTCTTGAGAAATCTTTTAAAACCAAAATCAAAAGTTAAAGCTTTATTAAGTAACATACCAATCAATATTTGAAACATAGCTTGTTATTACACTACACACAATATATTGCTTTGTAATTGTCACAATGTAATTAAACCTCCTATACTCTATGGGCACAATGTTCTTGAAGACCACACCACATTTAGTAAAATTAGACATGTCGGAGGCGCCATTCTCTTGCAAAATAGGAAGCTGACAAAAAACAGAATGTCGTCCAGATACACAAAGACGAACACATTGACCATGTCCTGCAGCACGTCCTTGATCAGGGTCTGGAACACCGCTAGGGCATTGGCGAGACCAAATGGCATCATGAGACATTCATAGTGGCCTGACAGAGTGTTAAATGCCGTCCTCTACTCATCCCCCTCCCTGATGCGTATAAGATGGTACACATTACGCAGGTCCATCTTAGAGAAGACTGTAGCTCCCTGGAGAAGGTCAAAGGCTGTAGAGATCAGTGGCAGTGGATACCGGTTGCGGACTGTGATCTTATTAAGTCCTCTGTAATCAGTCCAAGGCCTCAGGCCTCCATCCTTCTTCCACAAAGAAGAAACTTACCCCAGCTAGAGAAAATGAAGGGCGGATAAACCCAGTGGACAGGGCATCCCTGATGTAGTCTTCCATAGCCCTCCTTTCAGGTAAGGAGAGTGAGAAGATGCACCCGCAAGGAGGACTGGTGCCTGCCAGCAGGTCTATGGAACAGTCATAGGGCCTATGGGGTGGAAGGGTGCACGCCCTTTGCTTGCTGAAAACCTCCCGAAGATCATGATACTCAGTGGGGACATTGGTTAGCTCAACAAGGTGCAGAGACTTGGGCTCGGAGGAGGGAGTTGAGAAGAGGCAGGTAGCATGACAAGTAGGACTCCAGGACTGACCGCACTTAAGGTCACCTTCCTATCATCCCTTTTTGTGTGCTGAATCACCAATTGTTCCTCCCAATAAAAAACAATTTTTTTTATGATACCCAAGTCCCAACAAGGTGTATCAATCCAGTCTATAAATGGTCATTTGCAGTATAGATTCATATAGTAGGAATTATAAATGTCAAAATTGCCATCATCTTAGGCAGATTAAGTCATCTCATCATAAAGTTCTGTAGACTGTTTAATGTGGTCGCTTGTGACATATAATCTTTAACCACATTTGTGCTGTGATTTGAACTGTTTGAACAGAAATATTTAATTAATCTCTGTAACATTGTTTTCAGTAAATCTTGTAATATATCTTAGTCAGTCGCTGCTTTTTAATGAGTAAATGACATGATTGTGTTGGGGAACATTTCCCTAAGTTGCTGAAGCTGGCATACATACCGGCTTAACTGAAATAAGGCTACGTTTTTTGCTGCTTACTGTCGTGGTGTCGTTTCTGTCGTTTATCCGCGACGAATGCATCCGAATACTCTCCGAGCACTTCCGACACATCTGGATACTTTGCAGTTTCAACGACGGAAGTCCAAACTAACATAGTTCAGACTTACGTTGTACGTAGGTAGTTGGAGAGTTTCGGGAAACAGTCGGAATCGGACTGTTGTGTCGTTTGAACCTACTACGGACAACGGTGGTTAAATGCTAACATCAGTCGTTGTTTGGGAAACGCACCCCAGATTCCTAAAGCTCTGTGTGTATTACTTGTACTGATGGGAGTAACAACATTTCTCAATGCAGCTTTGAACCTTGCTGTGATGTCACTTCAGTGCTATGCGGCCATTTGTTTTCCACTAAGACACAGTGAGATGGTGAACCAGAAATCAATGGGTGTTTCTATTGGTCTCATATGGATCTTTAGTTCAGTAAATCTTGTAATAGATATAATTGACTCATTGATAGTGAGCCCAGTGTCTTTTAAAGACCCCATGTTCTGTATCCGAGAGAGGTTTATCTTGTCACATTGGCAAATAGATATGTTTCAAGGCTTTAATTACTTTTTCTTTGTGACTGTAACAGCCATTTTAGTTTTCAGCTACATCAATGTTGTAGTTGCAGCTTGTTACGACCTCATTCGAAAACAATATTGTAAAAGAAATATGAGGTGGCAACATAAGAAACCAGGAGATTAAAATATAACAAAACGGTGTTTATTAGAAAAAACGGTAACAGAAAGGTGTCGATAAACAGGAACCAATGAATAGAAAAACAAAACAGGCCCTGCAACCTTCCCTCCTCTTATAATGTAACAAAAACTAAATAACCTCCTCGAAAGTAAAAATGTGCATCTTCCGCAAGTCTTCCTGCTGCGCTGATCTGACTACGGTAAGTGCACACACAAGGGAAAGAAAACAAAACACCACCCGTCACCATACAAAAATACAAAACTACCAGTTAAAGTCGTAAAAATAATAGTGTGATAGTTTTTCAGTCAAAAATGCCCAAGCCGAGTAAAATAGCAGCGCGTATCAAAAAGAGGGATGAGCTCTCTGTGTCGTGGTGCGGGAATGAGCCCTGAGGAAAATGAGCTTCGTGTGAATGCTCTGAGTGAATGAGCTTCCAAGGAATGAGCTTCGTTGGAATGAGCTCGGTGGTGAATGAGCTTCCAAGGAATGAGCTGTGTGAAAGAGCTGCCAAGGAATGAGCTTCCAAGGAATGAGCTTCCTCCATGTTGAATAGGGCAGTTTTTATGCGCCCGTTAATTTAGACGCGCCCAATCCAGACCCGCACTCAATGACGAGGTGCACCTGGACACAATCGTTGGCAGAGCAGACAAGGAGAGCACATAATTAGAAAATTAACGACACTGCTACCAAGACCGCGTAACACAGCTCGATCTGCCTCATCACAGAAAGACTCTGCTAAAAAGACTGTATTGCTGCATCTTGGTCAGTTAGTACTCTGTGTTAACATATTTATTTATGGAACCATAGAGAGAGCCTTGTATGAGGCTATATGAGCCTTATATGAACTTCCTCTTTGTTCTCCTTCTGCCTCGGTGTCTGAGCCCCCTGATCTATGGCCTGAGAGACGATGCTGTTCGGCCCTTATTTCTCTACTATGTCAGGTGTGGATCCCAAAAGGTCAAGCCCTCTGGAACCATACACTAATGATGTTATGAAACACTTATTTAATTTCTCATACAACGTATGAATAAGACATCAAACTACAACAACAAACAAGAGTTACATTTAAATTTTTACAATGCTTTATTTTTAAGATTCAGCTTTTTCTTAAAATCAGTTTCAAATTGGGCAAGCAGATTACCTTGTGTATTGACACCATTTTATGCAATATCTGTCATCAAGCTTAAAAATTTAACACATTTAGCATAAATATGGTAAATGTAATAAATTGCATGGCAAGCTGGCAACATGTGTATGCTGTTGTCTTTACATTTCAGTTATTAAACTAAAATCTTTCTCAATTTACTGGATTGTGATAATGTTAACTATAAAGTTATAATAACAATACAGTTATATATCTGTTCCTTTAAACCCCAGGACTAATCTATAAAATATATAAAATTATGCATATTTTGAGAAAATGAAGAGACATGAAGTGAGTATGCAAGTTTAATAAATTGGTGCACTTTAGATGGGAGTTGTGAATAGAAAGAGATCAAGGCTATGATAAGTTGAGTTCTTTTTGGTCCCGTGTTGGATTTACCACCAACAACCTCTTTGTAAAAAACTTCTTGTGCAACTCACAACACAGACATCAAATCACCAACCCCAGCAGCTTTTATGGTTTACCAAATTCATTACCATGTATCTCCCTTAACAATGGAATTCTCTTTTCTGATTGGCTGACGAGGGGGAAATTCACGTTGTATAACTGGCTAGATCTAAAAAATTTGAATCACCGTTCCATATCAATGAGCTTATGAATGGTAACCATAACAACCTTCGTAGCCGAATTAACGGTTAAATGTTCTACTTTTTCTTAACGGATGCTATAAAGTAGCACATCAAGCATTTATTTCAGTAATTTATGCATATAAAACTAGACTGCATTCTTGCAGAAAGTGCTTGAATGTGCCAAGTTTTGTAATCATCAGAGCAAATATGTATGCCAAATTTCAGAGTTTATCAATTGGCACTATAGGCTGCAATAGACTAGCCTGGTAAACCAAGCTAGCAATAGACTCCCATGGCAGAACATTATGCAGGCCATGGCATGGGTATTATGACAACACTTGAGAGTTCTATTCCTTAACATTCCAAATTTTAAAAAGTGACAGTTGGTCCAGGTGTAACTGCCACAATATTTGCTGCCTCATTTCTAAACTGTCAAATCACACAGCTGAGAATAGAATCCAGACCTCCATGACAAAGTTTAAATCAAGTTTATACGTTAAGCATTTCAGGTTCGATCATTTAAAACTTCAGACATACACCCTGACCTGTTTACAGTAAGGTGATGAAATGTATGGCAAAATCCCATAGGGTGTCTGACACTATTTTAAAACTGTCCTGTTTAAACAGTTTAAATAGTTGCCACATGAAAATAACACAGCTCACAGTCAGATTCCAGACCCCTCTGACAAAGTTTCAACGAAGTTGATATGCTTAAGCAGTTCAGTTTTAATCATTCAAAAACTGAGTGGAGGTTAGAGTGAGGACAGAGCTAGAGTGGAGAAGTGTATTGCAACATCATCAGCCTGAACATTCCACCATTTATTTCAATAGGGACAAAATATTGCAGAAAAACAACAATGGATGAACGACAAGAGGTACAGTGAATCTAAAGGTGAATCACCATATCCAAACCGGGATGGTCATTTTAGAGTTGAAACGGTGTCTCTATCTCGAAAGTCTGAGGACTAGTAGCGGAGGCAAAATCTGGGTGAGCGTTAACAAATCATAAGAATAAGAACTAGACTGCATTGCCACAGAAAATGGTATAAGTGCACTTGAATGTGCCAAGTTTCGTGATCATCAGAACAAATATGTATGCCAAATTTCAAAAGATTTTACCAACTGGCACTACAGACTGCAATAGACTCCCATGGCAGAACATTATGTAGGCTATGACATGGGTATTATGACATCACTTTAGAGTTCTATTCCTTAACATTCCAAATTTAAAACATGGCAGTTGGTGCAGGTGTAATTGCCACAATATTTGCTGCCTCATTTCTAAACTGTCAAATCCCATAGCTGCCAATACAATCCAGTAAGTTTAAATCAAGTTTATATGTTAAGAGGTTCAGTTTTGATTATTTAAAACTTAAGACATGCACCCTGACCTGTTTACAGTAACATAATACAATGTATGGCAAAATCGCATAGACTGTCTGATACCATTTTGAAACTGTCCTGTCTCAAACATTTTTAAATAGTTGCCACATGAAAATAACACAGGTCATAGTCAGATCCCTAACCCCATTTACAAAGTTTCAACCAAGTTTCTAGGTTTAACAGGTTTAATCATGCAAAAACCACCATTCATTTCAACTGAGACAAAATGTTGCAGAAAAAAACGACAATAACTGATGAACGACAAGAGATACGTTGAGTATAAAGGTGCATTACCATGCCCAAACCGGGTCGGTCGTTTTATGTAGTGTGCTTTTTTCAAGCACACTTAATAAACGGGGGGGGGGGGAAGAACTATGTGTGCTCTTTTCAAGCACACTTAATAGTAAACGGTCTGAGAACTACAAGTGTGTTGCAGAAAAAGCACACTTAATAAATGGTGGGAGAACTATAAGTGTGTTGCAGAGGAAGCAAACTTAATTAGATCATGTACACAAACAGAAGATACGAGGGATAAAGGCCTTCAAGGTGACCAGTTTTGTGGAAATACTAAACCATCACATGTACTCACTGACATGAATTCCTGTGAGTACAAGAGTAGAAAGCTTAGACTGCTTCAGCTAATACCTAAGATATTCATTACATTTGAGTAAAGGCAAGCACCATGTTCTGTGTGCATCTATAATCATCACCAATGAATATTGCTACATTTCTTAACAGCTGATATTTTTAATTGGTGCTACAGGGAGAATGTTTATTATAGATCTGGGTGTCTTTGCTTAATGCATGGATATTAATGATTATATTGAATATTTACCTTCGGCTTGGCTCTAGATAAGCCACATTTAAAATAAAAAATGAACAAATTTCGCACAGCCTCATCTCTTAAGCCATAGATGAGGGGACTCAGACATCTGGGCAGCAGGATGACCAGCAGAAAGATGACATAGCTAACATCTTTGTAAACCTTAAAACTTAAAACCAGTGCAAGGAAACGAACTATACTATTGTACAACAACATGTTCAGACAGAGAACCAGCTGGATCAGGTGAAGTAGAAGAGTCTTGTGTGCTTTCCCAGTGGACTTGTCATCAGAGACAGTGGATGCAGACCGAGCCACAAGCATGACGCTGATGTAGCTGAAGAGGATAACGAGTGTCACAGTCACATAGTACAGGCCATCGAGAGCCTGGCCGAGCAATGCCTGCCATGGTGTGGTGTTGAATACTGTCTGACTACCACATAAAACCTGCTTAGTAAAAAAATTTGGGTCAGAGACAGAGTTATAAAATGAATCCACCACAGGATTCACCAGCCCAAAGAACCAAATGGCAGCAATTGCCACATATGTTCTCTTAGTGGTGGCAAGTTCACTGTGGCGCAGAGGAAAGCAGATGGCAGTGTAGCGCTCGAGTGACATGACAGCCAGATTAAGGGGAGCATTTCTGGAGGTCGAAGAGGTGACTAAGAGTAAGAATGAGCACACAGCTTTAGTTGGTCTGATGTAGCGAAATGAGAAAATGGTGACGACTGAGGAGAAGAGCAGCTGGATGGAGTCGTTGCAGACCATGTGTGAAAAGACCACATAACGAGGTGTTTCCCTGAACACTGGTTTGCTCAGCAGTATGACAAACATTACAGTGTTAATGTAAATAAAGAAGAAAGATATGATTATGGTGACACTGACTTTGAACAGTCTGCGATCAAGTGCCATCTGAATTTGGATCATCTGGTGAAGTGTAGTGAAGTTGTTGGTCGTGAGAGCCATAACCTAGAAAAAAAGCACACACACACACAAACACACACATACTCGTCAGTGGCTGAATGATGGTACCCTCTTAGTTAAGTGGCAGTCAGTCCACTGGCAATCTTTACAGACAGAAAAGGCTTACACCAGAGGGCTCTTGTCTCAACACACATTGCAACAACACATCTGCTATAAGACATTGAAAGACAATTAGACAGAGAAAAACAAATAAACATGTACAACTCTCAGACTTACATGCCACTAATATTCTCTAATAAAAAGAGCGCATGTATGTTTCTTGGAAGTGTGAGTGTGGTTTGGCAGTGTGTGCTGTACGAAGATGTCCACCCCATTAATCACAGGGCTGAGCCCAGCTCTGCTTTATGGAAACAAGTAGAGATGATTTCACCTCATTGCATCACCCCCACCACAGTCTATCCACTCACCATTCACCATAACCAGATCACACACCCATGTTGCATAGATTTTTTATTTTTAATGATGGTTTACATTTACTGTATTATTCTTTTTTATAGGACAACCACATTTTAGGGTTGATGTTCTTTGGAAATGTGAACAGATCCCCATGAGCACTGCCTATGTGGTCTTTTATCTGCATAATCACTTCTGTGATCATTCTGCTTCTTGAACACATCTGTGCCTGTTCAGTATGGGGCGCCGTTTGTAAAGTGCGTCACTGTGAAATAAACTCCAACATTTTTCTCACATTTAGCTTTAAACAATGTCCAAAATACAGGTGTGATTTTTTTCAGTTACTTTTTTGCACATTTAAAGCAATATTTAGCAACTTAAAGACATTTTAAATAGTTAAATATAAATATTAAATACTACACATACATCATAAATGTTAAATGCAAATGCTAAATCTAAATCTAAATGTTAAATATAAATATAAATGTTATATTTAAATATAAATTGTAAATGTCAAATGTAAATCTAAATGTTAAATATAAATGCTAAATATAAATCTAAATGTTAAATATAAATCTAAATGTTAAATGTAAATATTAAATGTCAATATAAATGTAAATATTAAATGTAAATGTTAAATATAAATCTAAATGTTAAATGTAAATGTTAAATGTAAAAGTTATATCTAAATCTAAATGTTAAATGTAAATATTAAATGTAAATATAAATGTTAAATGTTAAATGTAAATTTTAAATATAAATCTAAATATAAATGTTAAATCTAATATAAATGTAAATGTTAAATATAAATATAAATCTAAATGTTAAACCTTAATGTTTCGTGTGAAAGTAAATATTTAGCTAATATATAAATTCAAAATGTCACTGTGATCTCCGGGAACTCTTACTTTGGTACATTTTGAATTTACATATTAGCTAAATATCTAGTTTCACACGAAACATTTAGGTTTAACATTTAGATTTATATTTATATTTAACATTTACATTTATGTTTATATTTACATTTAACATTTAGATTTACATATAACATTTAGATTTAACATTTATATTTAGATTTATATTTAACATTTACATTTAACATTTAGATTTACATTTAACATTTATATTTAATATTTACATTTAACATTTACATTTAGATATAACTTTTACATTTAACATTTACATTTAGATTTATATTTAGCATTTATATTTAACATTTAACATTTACATTTAACATTTACATTTAAGATTTACAATTTATATTTAAATATAACATTTAGATTTATATTTAACATTTAGATTTATATTTAGCATATGCATTTAACATTTATGATTTATGTGTAGTATTTAATATTTATATTTAACTACTTAAAATGTCTTTAAGTTGCTAAATATTGCTTTAAATGTGCAAAAAAGTAACTGAAAAAAAAACCACACCTGTATTTTGGACATTGTTTAAAGCTAAATGTGACAAAATGTTGGAGTTTATTTCACAGTGACACACTTTACAAACGGCGCCCCATAGTTCAGGGTCCCAGGCGGGTGAGCTGCCCAAAACTTTAAAAACTGAGCATTCAAGAGCAATCTCTGTGACTAGTGAAGTATTTGGGGAAGCACATTCCTGCAATGTGACTGTTGCCAGTTACAGTTACAGTGTTGTCAGACCAAACTAAGAAATGTGTAATGGTGAACCTCTGCTCAAAGCGGCAGTAGGTTTAATTATGTTCATGTAAAGGTGAGTACTTAAGTACAGTACTTGAGCAAGTTTATCTACTTACTGTCCACCTCTGATGCAGCCCTCTGTAGCAGAGCACCACATAGTGAAATGTGTATATGCAAAAATTGGGGTTTGGAATTGGACCGATTGAATTATCTTGGACAGAGAAGCAAAGTAACCTGTAAAAGCATGTCAAGTACCATAAAATTTGGCCTATAGGGGGTGCTGTAATTGTACAAAATGACATTTTCTGCATTATCTGGAGAACACTGCAGTTTAAAAAAAGTCTTAAAGTTCATTAAACCTCACAAATTGAAAACACTGGTCCAAACCCACAATTTCCATCAAATATTAAAATGACAAAAGTAAAAGTAGAACAACCATGTCATGGCGTTCATGTGAACTCACAAAAGTTGGTATATGTCTGCAGAAAATGCTGGCAAAAGTTATCATGCTATGGTTTAAAACCAAAATTGTTTTTCCTTATATTCAGTGGAACGTCTTGCATTAAAATGACCTGTCCATGCACACTTCCAATGATGAAAATGTTAAAATACAAAAACGAAATGAAGTTAAAGTGAGAAAAACATTTCAACCTGCTTGATGGAGGAACTCAGCCTGGTAAACCAGCCCCTCGTACTTCACTTTTTTTGTACAGAGGGTCTGGCGGTGCTGTACATAAACAGTAAAATAAACTGACAGAGGGATGGTGTTGTTTTCAGTGTGCCCACATGAAGCCAGATTTTTCGAATTGGTCACCAGTGTACTGCCCAAACTCAAGAGCCAGCCTGGTGACGTTGGCCAACAAACCCAAATATTACAAACTGACTGGTAGATGCTCAATCACAAATCACACGGCATATGATAATTTTCTTAATGAGTATATTTTTACCATGATCATAATCACAATGACGCTAACTTAAGTGGAAGGCTAATATTGTACTTTGGGACTTAGTTCTACGTGTACTAACTTTGGTTCCAGGCAATCTTACAAGCTAGCATGTTGAGGGAGCTAGCTAGTTAACATGTCTATACCAGGCTAGCATGTAGCTTAGCTTAGCCATCTTTCGCTGGGCTTCACTTGCATCAAATGGTAAAGATCCAAAAAGATAATGATAGATAACGATCCATAGAGCAACTAACGGAGCAAGCTGGAAGATGAAACTTTTCCCAAACCCTGTGAGGAGTAGGGCCACGAGGTCTCTTCCACAAATGAAACTCCTCAAACATTCTTCTTGCTCCCACTTTAATTCTTTAATATTCCAAAGTATTGTCACAACAGACTGAATGGCCTTGCTTACGTTGCTCTCCGCTGCCATTGCCGAGCTACATCCACAGATAGACTACAGGTGAATTGTAACGCACACAACGACATCATCGCTGGCAAACACTCCCTCTGTCTTCTGATTGGCTAGTATGGAATCTGTGCTACTGCTGGCGCTCGGAATGATACAGTAGCGGTTTTAGGCACGGGCGAACCGGGCAGCCGCCCGGGGCGCCATTTCGTGGGGGGCGCCAGGAGCGCTTGGGGAAAAAAATAAAATAAAAAGCTCCGTTTGTCATATCGCTGCAATCGGCACATTGGCGCCCCCTGTAATGCTGCAATCGGCACAATGGCGAACTGCAGGCGCCCTTGCTTGCTGAGAAGGTGGCATGCACAGAAGCAGCGTGTCTTCTCTGTCTCGGGGGCAGTAGCTCCGCACACGCACATAACGTAGCGTGCGTAGGGCACCAAGTGCTTGTGGGGGCACCACCAAAAAAATTGGCTCGTGAAAAAATCATCACAATAGGCTAGGTACGTGCTAGTAAGGATATTTAAAAAATGTGCAAAGCATGTTAATATTTATTTTAAGCAATACAAAAGCAACATAGGTCAATTTGCTCCTCTCCTTCTCCATTCTCCTCCTGGTGCCCCCCTCCCCCACCTTTCAGTGGTCTGGTCGATTATTGCTCAGTCTTAGTTTAAGTTTGGCAGACAAATGTTTGGACCGGGCCTTGAAAAGATATCTAAAGTCGGGAGCGGAAAAAAGAATAGAACGCGAGATGAATCTCACGCTTGCAGATAAGACAGTGTTTTAAATAAATAAATCATAATAATAAAAAGTTCATTTTGTAGCCCTTGCTCCTTACCATCAACAAACTTTGTAACATTAGCTCCCAGGCTACTAGCAATGTTCAGACTGTGTTAACAAGTGTTGCAAATGATTAAAGTTGTAAATGATTGATGCTGGCTAGCTAGTTTAGGTTGTGGATATAAATATGGATATGGATATTTGAAAGCAATTCATCATGGTCACTCGACTGTTTTCAGTTAACGTTCGGATAAGACTAGCACTTTCTTCCTTAGGTTGCTAGCTAGCTATGCTGCGGCTGCCCTCAGTCACAAGTACATAGTTCTCGTCGGTTTGCAGGTTCATAGGCCAAGGGCAACATCTGCTGGTGAAACTAATATGAAAAGAAACAATCTTACTGTTACGTAGATTTTCCCTCTTCGTATTTATTTCAAACTCTGTACACAATGTTTTTGTTCTCCCATATGAAACCTTTCTAAATGTAAAATAGAGTGAATTTTAAATGTACCAGTGATTTACATGTAGGCCTATATAAACCTAATTTATATATGCAGTTTTTTGTAGTAATTTTAAAACTGTATTTCAGTAGAATTCCTATATATTTTGTCTTTTAATTCTGAATGTAGAGCCGTCTGCAGTCATTGCACAAATCTTTGTTTAATAATGGTTGTGGTATTTATTTATTAACCATTTTAAATAATGTATTTTTTTTACTTTAATGTTTGGTGTGTTTGTTTGGGGGGGGGGGGGGGGGGTGCTGAGAGGTGGTCTCGCCCGGGGCGTAAAACACTATAGAACCGCCACTGGAATGATAGCAGCGCCAGACCCTCTGTACAAAACGAAGTGAAGTATGAGGAGCTGGTTTACCTGGCTAGGGGGAAATATCGACATAGAATGTCATAGCACTAGCAGCTCACACCACAACTTCCAACTGGAGAGCTCCTCTAGTGGTCAACACAGTGAAGCCATTTCAAACTGGGATTTGTGATTGTAAGGCCCATCAACAAACATGTTAATATAGCCATTCCATCCTTTTAGCATTTGTGTTTCATATTCCAAAAAACAATGCTATGTGGCGGTCATACAGTACCATTTATCGCTATGATTTTTTTTCATTTCACAATTCTGTTCTACCTTGTGTTTTTATCACATAAAATCCCAATACAATACATTTAAGTTTGCGGTTGTGATGACAAAATGTGGAAATCTGACTTTTCTGTGTTCATTAAATGATCAATCGTTCTTCAGTAAAGCAACTTTATTTTCAGTATATTAACATAATTTAGGAGGGTTTTAGCTTTCATATGAGAGATTTCTAAAACCAATGGATTAATTAAAAGTAAGGTTATAAGCTTTTGTTTCTACAAAATGGATAAGTGACAAGACTTTTTTCAGGCACTGTACATCTAGATTTTTTTTCATTTCACAATTGTGTTCTACCTTGTGGTTTTATCACATAAAATCCCAATAAAATACATTTAAGTTTGCGGTTGTGATGTGACAAAATGTGGAAAAGTTCAAAAGGTATGAATACTACTTCGCAAGGCACTGTACACACGTGGAATGATGACATCATTTCTGCCTATAAAAGTCAGCTCTTGGTGGTGCACACAATGTGCATTCCTCTTTTTCAGGTTTGTAGGACCAGTTATCTATTTAAACTCTATAAATGTATATGTTTGATTTTTTTGTGTGAAAAGTTTACTTTTCATGTTATCTTTGACAACATTTGTGATTTTCAAAGCTTTCTTGTACTGTACCTGGTGTACTGTTCTGTGAAAAAGATATTCAAAGACAATTACTATGTATTATGTTTTATACAGGTTTTTCTTTCTGCATCAGGACTTCTCTTTGAAGCACGAGATTAAATTGTTAAGAAAAGCATACTGTTATTTAAAAGATCTCACTGTCAACTATTCAATTTAATCATCATCAACATGTAATGTCCTGGGCTCATTTTGTGATTCATATATATTCATTTAAGATGTATGTTATGTAATAATTTTTAAAGAGATCTTTACTTATGTTTGCATAAAACCCAATGGTCACTAATAATCAGTCCATTGAGGGCACCCTGCTCATACATCAGCAGTTTTTTAAGGTGGAAATGACAGAGGGGCCACTGTCTAAGCTTGTTGTGGCTATTGTCTTAGCCCTGGTTTTTATCTTTATCAACAGCCTGATGTTATACACTCTCTTAAGTAAGCCTGTGTTTAGAGAGCTGCCTCGCTATATCCTCTTTGCCCACATGCTCTGCAATGACTCAGTCCAGTTAATGGTCTCCATGTTGCTCTACCTTCTAAGTCTGAACTTCCAACAGATTCCTAAAGCTCTATGTGCATTCATTTTGCTGTTTACAACAACAACATTTCGCAATGCAGCTTTGAATCTGGCTGTGATGTCACTTGAGCGCTATGTGGCCATTTGTTTTCCACTAAGACACAGTGAGATGGTGAACCAGAAATCCGCAGGTGTTTCTATCAGTCTCATATGGATCTTCAGTTCAATAGATCTTGTAATAGATATAATTTACTCACTGATAGTGAGCCCAGTGTCTTTTAAAGACCCCATGTTCTGTACCCGGCAGAGATTTATTTTGTCACAATGGCAAATAGATAAGTTTCAGGGCTTTAATTACTTTTTCTTTGTGACTGTAACAGGCATTTTAATTTTCAGCTACATCAATGTTGTAGTTGCAGCTCGATTTGCCTCATCAAAGAAAGACTCTGCTAAAAAGGCACATAAGACCATATTGCTGCATCTTGGTCAGTTAGTACTCTGTGTTAACACATTTATTTATGGAACCATAGAGAGAGCCTTGGCCATGACCAGCAGCAGTAGTTTGTTCATGGACCTGCGTTATATGAACTTCCTCTTTGTTCTCCTTCTGCCTCGGTGTCTGAGCCCCCTGATCTATGGCCTGAGAGACGATGCTGTTCGGCCCTTATTTCTCTACTATGTCAGGTGTGGATCCCAAAAGGTGAAGCCCTCTGCAACCATACACTGATAATGTTATTGCGATTTGAAAAACCCATTTAATTTTTTATGCAATGTATGGATAAGATATCAAACTACAATAACAACAAATAATGGTTACATTTTCATTTTTACTATAGTTTTTTAACAGTAAAGCTTTTGTTTTTTCTTAATCAGTTTAAAATTGTGCAAGGAGATTTGGAGAACAAATGTTCATTTCCTTGTCTATTTACACCATTTTATGCAATTTCTGTCATTAGGCTTGAGGTTTTCAAACTGCTTAAATCTGGTAAATGTAACATATCGCATTGTAAGCTGGCAACATGTGTATGCTATGGTCTTTACATTTTAGACAGTTTATTAAACTGATACAACAGTTAGGTCCGGTCGAACTGGTGTGCATTTCCCAAACAACGACGGATGTTAGCATTTAACCACCGTTGTCCGATGCAGGTTCAAACGACACAACAGTCCGAAACACTCCAACTACCTACATACAATGGAAGTCTGAACTATTTTAATTTGGACTTCCGTCGTTAAAACTGCAAAGTATCCAGATGTGTCGGAAGTGCTCGGAAAGTATTCGGATGCATTTGTTGCGGGGAGACGTCAGAAACGACACCACGACAGTAAGCAACAAAAACGTAGTCTTATTACAGTTAAGCCGTTATGTTTGACAACTTCAGCAACTTAGGAAAATGTTCCCCAACACAATCATGTCCCTTACTCATTAAAAAGCAGTGACTAAATATGATATTAATGATATGATCATATGTTTTATTTATACTACTCTACATAGATCTACATATACATATAACTAAGGCCACTACAAGCTCATGTGGTGCAATGATTGAGTGGTTAGCTTGTCAACCCACTATGCAAATCTCCTTACTTTTTCGGAGAGATACGGGTTAGAATCCTGCTAAACGGTAATTAATTTGAAACATGTGGAATGATCTGAGATAATGGAATGACTTTGATTGTGGATCCGTGATCCCTGATCATACTCTAAATCTCAGTATTAAAAATGATATGTAAGATCAGCAAATAGCTTTAATATTCCAACAACATTTTGCAACAACTTTTGGTGTCTTTCTATCTTTCTTTTACATGATCTGGAATATGAAGTGACGTAAGTAAAATAATTTAGGCAGTGGGTGGCAGTAAAGCATCGAATGGTGCCTAATCCGACACAAGAAGGCCAAAGGTGACGAGCAAGACGTCACGTGTACATAAACCGACATAAACAATGGTCTAACGACAGGTCCAAGCTAATCGTTCGAACGACACAACTTAACGATGGAACTTCCGATGGATCATCCAGACTTTGCTGTTGGGAAACACCTGCGTCGTCGAACGATCCATCGGACTAATGTTGTTGTAAACTTCATTAGTTTTCTCGTTCGAATGATGCTGTTTGGAAACAGCAGTGTCGTTAGTCCATCATTCAAACCAACAAAGTTGCTAAGGAAGTTAGCAACGACGGTTTTGGGAAACACACCCCTGTTTAGTACTTTCTGATTGGACGAGGTGCATTCTAAGTGTCACTAGGAGTGAGGATATCCCATGGGTGATGGCATACCATGGGTGACTCTTCCCAGTTGATAATCACTCCACCGAAGATACAAAGTAACCATTAAATTGAATTCAATTATGCTAGGCTTTAACAAGACACCCAAGACTGCAGAACAGCAGCTCTGCATTAGGCCTACTTTGGACTGTGAACAACGACAATCATATCTCAGCAGCTGCATAAGACAGGGGAATGTCCAAATCAACTTGAAGGACACTTGTTGCATAGGAACAGACCCTGTTAACTTGAACTGGAACCATTTTGTGGAGCAGAGACTGGAGCGAACTGAAAATAAACTTCCAAACCAATGTTAAAGTTGTGTCTGTACACCAATTGGTGGGCAATGGAACTAATCTATGAAAGCAATATAACATTCGGGTTCATGGATATCCTCACGGGTGTGGTTACCTATAGCACTTAGCCTTCGACATTGTGCCTGCAGCCAAACTACACACATGAGGATATCCACGAACACCCTCACTCCCACTTGTGCTATATTGCTTAATTATAGCACGGCTTTGGCACTGTCATGGCACACAGACGCAGGACAAGGGTAGTTTATTAAACAGTCAACAGAAAAAGCACTTGGACGTCCAGCATGAATAAATGAACAAACACACAAGAGAATACTTTTCATGAAACCAAATCAGAGTCCAGGACCAGGAAACAGAAATCTCAGTCAAAGGTATCTTCTTTCATCATAGACGAGGCTGGACAAAGAGTTAATGTGGATGTGGCTAGATATACTGGGAGTTTGATTACAGGCAGGTGTGTGGAATCAGTAAGCAGGGAAGAGGGAACAAGCAAGTGATTGGTGAGTGGATGTGGCCTTGCGGGCTCAGCATGACATGAAGTCCTGTGTTTTGTGTGAAGGACAAGGACGGGGCGGGGGTTGTAGTGGTGTGCACTGAGAGTTCAAGTCAAGTTGAGTCTTTTTTATTTTTATAGCACAATTAAATAAAACAACAGAGTTGCCCCAAAGTGCTTTACAACACAAGCATGAAAAATAACACAGCAAAACCATAAAACAAAGACCATAAATAGGTATATAATACTGACAAGGCAATAAAAAACAAGATTAACCAATAAATAACAGTGTGGGCTTGACACTTCACAGCATCAAATAAAAAGTCTTAGAACAAGCTAAAAATATAGAGAAAATGTATGTCTGTCCGACCCCATAGTTTTCTTGTTTCTGATTTGTTCTTGTTTTGTGTTCCCTCCTCTTGCAGATCCCGTGGGTGGCGGATGGGCCCAAATTACCACCACCTGGAGTCTGGTGAGAGCAGCGCAGGATTGGTCGGTATTTGGTGCCCCGTTCTTTAAAAGCCAACGCTGTGACGTCACCCACGGGGGAGAGAGCTACTTGTTTTGTTTGCATCCGAGCCTCTTGTGTTTTTACCATTTTTGATCTCTTTTCCTTACTTTTATGCATCCTTATTTGTAAATAAACCCCCGTAAAACGTTTGCCGAAGTCTGTCGACTATTTTTGCCACTCTTTGTTGTGTCCTCATTTTGGTACCCCTAGATGAGCTGGGGACATAACAAATTGGGAGCTCGTCCATTTTTCCTGTTCTCATTTTTTTTTTTGTCCCGATTTTGTATAGCCTTTTCACTTCGTTGTGCCTCACATTATGTCTTATTTTTTCAGATCCACATTTTCGTTGGGGCGTGCCTGTGGACAATGGCTCTGCTGAGTTAGTGTTTTGATTGGTTTATGATTTGGGAGGTGGGCTTATTGGAGCCAACCCGGGCAGAGGTACGCTGCGAGAAGTCTGACAATTGCCAAGTCAACTTCTCTGCGTTAAGCGTTTAAAGGGGCCTTCAATCGGTACGCTTCGAAGATATTTAGGTTTAGTTAGTTTCTTCTGTTTAAGTAGGCATCAGAGTCGCGAGGTCGCAGTGGTGTGTCCGCACTGTGGAGTTGACACATTGTAGTTTGTTTCCCTTTTTTCTGAGTTGGCAGACTTCGGATTGTTTTTTTTTTCTCATCCCGATTTTGTTTAGTTTTCTCCCTCTCCTGTTGCGCATTTCCCTTTGTGTTGTGCAGCTGGGTTTATTGGGATCTGTTTTCCCCCCTCTCTTCACGTTTGGGGGTGGGTGGGAAAGATATTAGTAGTACAGATAGTGACTTCCATTCCGTTTATCTTTTGGAGTTCACATTAGTAGCCTATAGTCATGTCTGTCGTGGAAGAGTTTCTGAAGAGCCCTTCCAAAATTAGTTTGGCTCGCTGTACGAAACAGCAGTTGGTCGAGATTGTGATTATTCTATTGCAGTCTCAAATGAGGTTAAACGACTTAAAGCTTTGTTGTTTGAAGCGGTTCAGGAAGGTTTGCTTGATAAAGAGATTATTTCTCTAAGCCAAGGCCTAATAGTATCACCAATGTTTGTGATTCTGACCCGGAATTTAAAGATGAAGAAACTGTGCGCTGTGAGCGAGAATCGCACTGTGAAAGCGAATGCGTCAGATAGCGCAATTGAATTAAAAACTTGTAATTGCAGCATGAATTGGAGTTGCGCAAATTGGAATTCACAGCTCGTGAGAGAGATAGTTTCAATCTCGTGAAAAAGACCGTCAATATCAACGCGAACAAGCGCAACACGACTTTGAACTGAAAAGGCTTGCGATTGAGTTAGAAGTAAAGAAACTCCACATGTCTCAATCGGTGCCTGCCGCACTTCCTGGTTTCAGTTCACAACCTGCTTCTCCTGTCCGGCCTTCTGCTGTTAATTTCGGCGACGCCCATGCTACTTCTGTTCAACATGTTGTTAGCGCTGATATAAACTCTGATTCTGCTCATTTTATGGACGCGCCTATTGCGCCTTCACGCGCTGTTCCTCTGGTCAGTACGGACTCTGCTGGTTCGTACATTCCAGTAATGACTCCCTTGCCTATTCCCAACCGCAGTAATGCTCCGGTGGCACCGCCACTGATTGATCCACCGGTTGAAATAAGTTGTTTAGTCCGTATGGTGCCCCCTTTCAATGAAGACGAAGTAGATGGCGCAGTAGTGGCTAGGCGCAGTCTGTATATTCTGCATCAACTGTCCAGCAGGGTACGGATTATCAGATGGTGAAAAATGCCATCTTAACCGCCTACGAATTGGTCCTGGAGGACTACAGACAGAAATTCCGTAGTCTCCGTAAAAATGATGGAATGACATTTGTCGAATTTGCTAGAGAGAAGGAAAGTGCGTTTGATAGGTGGTGTACGTCAGAGCATGCAAACACTCTAGCCCAACTACGGGAGTTGATCTTACTTGAGGAATTTAAAAATTGTGTGTCTACCGAAGTAGCTATGTATTTAAATGATCAAAAAGTTACTACTCTTGCATAGGCTGCTGTGTGCGCTGACCGATATGTGCTCACGCATAAGCGCTCTTTTCAGTCATTCTCCTCTCGACTCCAGTCAGTCTTCCATCTCGCATTCAAAGGGGCGAAATCAAAAGTCTTCACTGTCGAATGATTCACAAAATTGTTTTTATTGTCACCAGGCTGGTCATTTCATTGCTGTGTGTCCTGTGTACAAACGTAGGTATGGGAGGTTCCCCCAACCAAATTCTCCCAAACGAAGTCAGGCTCTCCAAAACGAAAATCTCCTAAAAGTTCTGGTTTGGTTCAACGTAATGATTGTGGTGAAAAAGTGGATTTAATTTCTGATCTGTTTGTGTTTGAAGGGAAGTTATCATTCCCAGGGCACAACGCAGACAGTGTACCTGTTCGAATGTTGCGAGATACAGGCTCTGCCCAGAGTTTTGTTCTGTCCTCAGTTTTGCCATTTTCTGATGACCATTATAGTGGAACGGATGTTTAGATGGGACATTTAAAAGTGCCTTTGCACACCGTTTATATCCAAAGTAATTTGATATATGGGGATGTTAAAGTAGCTGAGGTATGTTCGACTCCGTCAGAGACCACTGAGGTCGGACAAGGCCGCTCTAATGTTTTTCCAGTGAGTGTGGTTACGAGAGCTCAAGCTCGCCAGTCTCGCAGTGCAGATTTGTGCGATACATTTATGTTGCTGGAGAATCCACTTGCGCTGAGTCCCGACTCTCTGATTAACCTCTCTACTTTTCTTTCAGACCTGCCAGATGACGGGGCTAAGGATGTCCAGAACATTATTGAATGTTATTCTGATTTGTTTTCAGATGTTCCATCACAGACTAGCATCCTTAGTCATGATATTGACGTTAACTGTCATCCCCCAATTAAACAGCATGCTTACCGTGTTAACCCGGTCAAGAGAGCGGCGATGATTTCTGAAGTCGAGTACCTGGTGGATCATGGGTTAGCTGAGCCAAGTGCTAGTCTCCCCATGCATCTTAGTTCCAAAACCTGACCCAGACCTGACCTCAGGAAAGTCAACACGGTCACAAAGCCCGACTCTTTTCCACTCCCCCGTATGGAGGACTGCGTGTATCAAGTTGGCTCTGCTAAATTTGTTACTAAGCTGGACCTGCTAAAAGGTTTTTGGCAGGTTCCGCTTACATCTCGTGCTGCAGAGATATCTGCTTTTGTTACGCCAGATAACTTCATGCAATATCGTGTTATGCCATTCGGGCTGAGGAATGCTCCCGCTACTTTTCAACGTCTAATGTGCCAAGTTTTAGCAGGCATTCCGGAGTGCAAAGTATTTCTTGACAACATCGTTTTACATTTGTCAACTTGGTCTAATCTTGAATTAATTCGCACTGTGTTCGACCATTTGCGTAAAGCCTCGCTTACCTTGAACCATGCCAAATGCGAATTTGGCAAGGCTACCGTTACCTACCTAGGTAAGCAGGTAGGTCAAGGTCAGGTTTGACCCATTGAGGCCAAAATTCAAGCAATTGCTGAGTTTCCCACTCCCAAAACTAAACGTGTGGTTCGTAGGTTTTGGGAATGGCCGGCTATTATCGCAATTTTTGCCGCAATTTTTCAGATGCCGTTTTGCCGTTAACTAACCTCCTCCGCAATAGTGTTGATTTTGTGTGGTCAGATGACTGTGCTTTTGCATTCCAGGGGTGCGTTTCCCAAAAAACGACGGATGTTAGCATTTAACCACCGTTGTCCGTAGTAGGTTCAAACGACACAACAGTCCGATTCCGACTGTTTCCCGAAACTCTCCAACTACCTACGTACAACGTAAGTCTGAACTATGTTAGTTTGGACTTCCGTCGTTGAAACTGCAAAGTATCCAGATGTGTCGGAAGTGCTCGGAGAGTATTCGGATGCATTCGTTGCAGGAAACGACAGAAACGACACCACGACAGTAAGGCAACAAACACGTAGCCTTATTTAAATTAAGCCGGTATGTAGCCTATGATAACTTCAGCAACTTAGGAAGATGTTCCCCAACACAATCATGTCCCTTACTCATTAAAAAGCAGTGACTGAATACGTTTGTAATGATATGATCGTATATTTCATTTATGCTACCCTACATAGATCTACATATAAATAGAACTAAGGCCACTGAATGTTCATGTCATGCAATGGTTGAGTGGTTAGGTTGTCAACCCACTATGCAAACCTTCTCACTTTTTCGGAGAGATGCGGGTTCGAATCCTGCTAAACGCTAATCAATTTGAAACACGTGGAATGATCTGTGAGATAATGGAATGACTTTCATTGTGGGTCCGTGATTCGTGATCATGCTCTACATCACAGTATTAAAAACGATCTGTAAGATCAGCAAATAACTTTAATAATCCAACAACATTTTGCAACAACTTTTGGTGTCTTGTGGGGTGAATTTTCTATCTTCCTTTTACATGATCTGGCAAGTGCCATGGCGAAAATGAAGTGACTTAAAGTAAAATCATTCATGCAGTGGGTGGCGGTAAAGCATTGAATGGTGCCTAATCCGACCCAAGAAGGCCAAAGGTGACGAGCAAGACATCACGTGTACAGAAACTGACATAAACAATGGTCTAACGACAGGTCCAAGCTAATCGTTCGAACGACACAGTTTATAATAACCATTACTTGTATAGCACAGTTCATACATACAAGATGCAGCTCAAAGTGCTTTACAGTTTGGCAAGGTCACAAACAAAACAGCATTTCTTGCAGTCCAATGGCATCGGAGTAATTGAATGCAATAATGGAGTGGCGTGGTGTTTTAACAATGCAATGAATTTAACCGGCAATAAAAAAAGGAAGAAACCTCAGGCAGAACCGCGTCCCCTAGGGAAGCCCTTCTGCCGGGGCTGTGGCTGACTGGGGCTTGGTTGTAGTCAGGTGGTTGATTGGTTGGATTGGACTTTGGAGGGGGGTAGGGGTCTGGGTGTCTGGGGATTGGGGTGATGGCGGGTCCTCGGTAGGGCCGTTAGGTGTAGGCGAGGCTAAATAGGTGAGTCTTGAGTTGTCTTTTGAAGGCGTCGACGGACTCGGCTTCTCTAATGTGTTGTGGTAGGGCGTTCCATCTCCTTGGGGCGTGGTATGAGAAAGCTGCTTCCCCGATCCTTTTGGGTGGAGCTTCTGGGACCCTCAGGAGGCCAGTTTAACGATGGAACTTCCGATGGATCGTTCAGACTTTGCTGTTGGGAAACACCTGCGCCGTCGAACGATCCATCGGACTAATGTTGTTGTAAACATCCGTTAGTTGTGTCGTTCGAACGATGCTGTTGGGAAACAGCAGTGTCGTTAGTCCATCGTTCAAACCTACGAAGTTGCTAAGGAAGTTACCAAGGCTTTGTTGTGCACCGGTGCTCAGTGCTCCTAATTTTTATCTACCTTTTAAGCTCGAAGCAGATGCGAGCGCAACAGGTGCTGGTGCGGTGCTCCTTCAGGAGGGTGCGGATGGAATTGATCACCCCATCTGTTATTTCTCCAAGAAGTTCTTGAAACACCAACTAAACTATAGCACCATCGAGAAGGAGGCCCTCGCCCTGTTGCTGGCTCTGCAGCACTTCGATGTTTATATAGGTTTCTCTGTAGCACCAGTTGTCGTATTTACTGACCACAACCCTCTTGTGTTTTTCTCCAGGATGAAGAATGTCAACCAGCGCATTATGTGCTGGTCATTGTATTTGCAAGGCTTCAACCTGGAGATTAAGTACAAGAGGGGTAGTGACAACATTTTGGCTGATACTCTGTCACAGGTATATTGTGAATAAGGTCTCCCTTTATATCTACATAGATGTTGATTTTTGGTGGTGGGGGTGTTACGACCTGTGGTGATGTGACTAAGCGTCACACCACCACGTGACTGTAACGCCGCCATGACGGCTGCGTTTTGAAAATAGTTGGACTGTGTTTGCCGTAAACAACTGCTGGAATTACGAAGCACCATTGTTTTTAGCATTGAAATGACTGGTGGAAGTGTACAGGGACATTGTACTGCTTTTCATCTCTGTTGTGAACATCTGCTACCACGTGAGTTTTTAAAACTGTGAGTGCACGCACTGACACCGGGCATTGTTTACAAGCTACCTTACGAACTAGCGTGGTAGAAGGATAACAGGAACACCAAGCATTTCACATGTAGTTCATTTATTGCTAAAACAGTGAAAACACAGGTCCATAACACATCAAAACAGTTAAACATCTTTTCTTACCGCTTGTAGTTCTGTGGTGGCAAAAAGGCATGCACCACCACCGCAGGACAATTATACTGACTACAGAATTACGGCTCGTTCAAGAGCTACGCGCGTGCACAGGTCGTGCAATAGTAGCGCCCAATTACAATTAATTTGCACCTACAAATATCTTTATGCCCTCATCTGTGCATTGGGTTTAACTGTACTGTTCCCTGTGTCATGAGAACCCCATGTATTGTTTATATGCCAACGTATTGGGACATTTTCTGACGTTTTTATCCTGTAAGGTCTATGCATTGGTATGTTCCAATTAAGACAGGGTTGGGAACACTCCTTAAAACGTCTCCGTTTTCATTCAGGGGGGACTTGCGTTGCTGATGGTCACACTATGCAGTGCTGTGAGAACTTTTGAAAATACCTCTGATGGTAAAATTTTTCTTGTGTTTGATTCAAGACTCTTGTTTTGCGCTTATTTTGACCGTTGCGTCATTGTTTATTCATTTTTGTTTTTTTGACACTGTAAATATTTTGCACAAGATTTTTGGTGGCTGGTTTTGGTAAAAAATAAATTATACCCTCTGTTTTCCACAAATTCCTCTGTCCGCGTCATCTCTGCAAAGACCTGCCCGTCACGACTACCCTACCTTTTTCACACGACCCCATAGTTTTCTTGTTTTTGATTTGTTCTTGTTTTGTGTTCCCTCCTCTTGCAGATCCTGTGGGTGGCAGATGGGCCCAAATTACCACCACCTGAAGTCTGGTAAGAGCAGCGCAGGATTGGTTGGTATTTGGTGCCCCGTCCTTTAAAGGGGTCCTTCCGCTAAAAAACACTTTGAGTAGCTCTATTTACAATGTGGTGGGTCACAACAAGCAGTATATGCACGCAGCACTCCAAGACGTGAAATTCGACCCTCATGGTTTTACTGGTCATTGAAGGGTCGAGCTAACCAGAACGAGTGGACCAGAGCAGGCTAAACCTATCTACGTCACTAGGTCGTAAGCCCCGCCCAGAGCCATGTATGGCATGCCAACATCCCAGAGGAAGAACAGTGGACAGAAGCTAGGTGAGCGAAAGACAGCGAATTTGCCCAATCAGAGGTGCCTTATTGACACATCATGGATATTCACGAGGTACAGCGGAAAAGCCAGTCGTTCAACCACTAGACCTGTTCTAGCTTACAGAAAACAGCATCAAGCAAGAGAACTAGGACATAATTTTTCACAGAAATGACACACAATGCATTCAACCATAGTGGCGACACAGCAATATGAATAAAAATAATGACAGAAGTTCACCTTTAAAAGCCAACGCTGTGACGTCACCCACAGGGGAGAGAGTTACTCGTTTTGTTTGCATCCGAGCCTCTTGTGTTTTTGCTATTTTTGATCTCTTTTCCTTACTTTTTATGCATCTTTATTTGTACATAAACCCACATAAAACGTTTGCCGAAGTCTGTTGACTATTTTTGCCCCTCTTTGTTGTGTCCTCATTTTGGTACCCCTAGATGAGCTGGGGAAATAACAATGTCTTCAAACCGGATTTAAATAACATACATAAGATGAGATTTTCAGTGGGGGAGTGCTGGACAACGCACCTACACAGACGTCAGTGAACTTTAAACCAACCAGGGCAGGCGTTAGCTAGCTCCATGCAGCTGTGTAGAAGCAACTGCCAAGGTTTGTAAGATTTGTCTACAAGCGTCTGGTCGTATTTTGGTGACATCCTCACACCTTTTGAGCAGGTTTGACACAAATTCTAACGTGCATTCCATGAACCAGCAACTTTCAACGCATCCCTGTCTGCAAACGACTACAAACGTTTTGATGAGGTCGAATGAGCCTACTCTGTAGCAAGAGGAGGTGACAATGAACACATTGCAATAATACATCTGTTACAAGGCTGTCAAAGACAATGAGACAGTGAAAAATATGTTGTCAGTCTTACATGCCACTAATATGCTGTAATGAAAACAACACATGTATGTTTCCTGTAAGTATGTGTGTTGAATTTACGAAACTGTTGTGTGTCATGTGTGTGATATAAACCATACTTTTACTAGTATTATTATTATATTTAGCTGCATTAATGTGGCTGAGAACCACCTCCAGTTGTAGGGACTGAGTCCAGAGACCTCTTGGGAAGGACACAGGAAACCACATTTGGGAAAATGACATCATAGCTGCCTATAAAAAAGTGAGTGCACAAACAAAAATTGCCAGATATATATAACCTCATATGAGGTATGGCCCTATTCTCTCTGTCTGGTCGCTATTGACATTTAATCTTTAACCACATTTGTGTTGTGATTTGTCCTACTGTTCGAACAGAAATTATTTTGAATTAATATATCTCTATAACATTGTTTTCTCTCTCACTCCTTCTATATGTAACTAAAAGGCCAAGGGGAACAAGCAAAACTGTACACTCTTGTGTGGAGAGAACTCTCTTGCTCTCTCTGTTAACTGCTGTCCTTGCATGCCACTAAAATGTTGTAACTGGGGGTGCTGTGGTGCAGTGCGTAGAGCACCCGTACCATGAATGTTGTCACTGAACATGTATAGAAAGTATGTCTATTTTAGCTAAATGCTGTGTAAGTGGTAAAATGTTTCAGTAAAACATAATGGCCAAAGACTGATCATTCCAGTAAAGTTCCTTTAATGGTACATGAGCTCGTTATTTGGTAAGCTGCTTTACATCTATGTCATTACATTTTTGATGTGTTTGACATTTTAATTTTAATGATACTGTATATTTTATGAGATATGTATAGCAAGCTATGGCTATGACCAATCATTCTAGTGAAGGGCCTTCCCTGGTACATCAGCAGATTTTTAGAGTGGCAAAGAATGAGAGGCAAGTGTCTAAACATGTTGTGACTGTTCTCTTGGCTCTGCTTTTCATCTTTGTCAACGGCATCATGTTTTACACTCTTATAAGTAAGCCTGTGTTTAGAGAGCTTCCTCGCTATGTCTTGTTTGCCCACATGCTCTGCAATGACTCAGTCCAGTTGCTGCTATCTATGTCATTGTATCTTATGACTGTGAGCTTACAACAGATTCCTAAAGCTCTGTGTGTATTACTTTTGCTGTTTGCAACAACAACATTTTACAATGCAGCTTTGAATCTGGCTGTGATGTCACTTGAGCGCTATGTGGCCATTTGTTTTCCACTAAGACACAGTGAGATGGTGAACCAGAAATCAGCAGGTGTTTCTATTGGTATCATATGGATCTTTAGTTCAATAAATCTTGTAATAGATATAATTTACTCACTGATAGTGAGCCCAGTGTCTTTTAAAGATTCCATGTACTGCATTCGAGAGAAGATTATAATTTCACCATGGCAAGTGGATATGAGTCAGGGCTTTAATATCTTTTTCTTTGTGTCTGTAACAGCCATTTTAATTTTCACTTATGTTAATGTTGTGGTTGCAGCTCGATCTGCCTCATCAAAGAAAGACTCTGCTAAAAAGGCACATAAGACCATATTGCTGCATCTTGGTCAGTTAGTACTCTGTGTTAACTCATTTATTTTTGGAACCATAGAGAGAGCCATGGCCATGACAAGCAGCACTCGTTTGTTCATGGACCTGCGTTATATGAACTTCCTCTTTGTTCTCCTTCTGCCTCGGTGTCTGAGCCCCCTGATCTACGGCCTGAGAGACGATGCTGTTCGGCCCTTATTTCTCTACCATGTCAGGTGTGGATCCCAAAAGGTGAAACCCTCTGCAACTATACACTGATGACATTTGAAAAAACGCATGTCATTTCTTATACAATGTATGAATAAGATATTAAACTACAACAACAAATAAGATAATATTTTGCTTTTTCTTAATATCAGTTTAAAATTGGGCAAGGAGATTTGGGGAACAAATGCATATTTCCTTGTCTATTGACAACATTTTATGCAATACTTGTCATTAAGCTTAGCGGTTTAACACATTTGGCTTAATCTGGTAAATGTAACATATTGCATGGTTAGCTGGCAACATGTCTATGCTATTGTCTTTACATTTCAGTTTATTAAACTAAAATCTTTCTTAATATGACTTGATTTTGATTGTCAAAATAATGACAATACAGTTATAAATCTTTCCCTAGATCTAATCCCAGGACTTTCATTTCTAAAATATAAACAATATGCATATTTAGAGAAAAGAAGAGAAATGATTGGAGTATGCAAGTTTAATAAATTGGTGCATTTTAGATAGGAGTTGTGAATAGAAAGACACCAATCAGTTGAGTTTGCTTGAACTGGTAACTGTAACATATATTATTTGTTCAGCACATTTCATACACAAAGACAGTTCAATGTGCTTAACAGAAAACAAAGTACAATATAAAAGCATGAAATATAAAATAAGTGTAAAATAAGTATAAGGTAGATAACAGACATATTAGAGAAAAGCAAAGCTCAAGAGGGAGCTGTTTGAAAGGAAACAAAAAAACAAACATCTAAATCTCTGTGAGTTTTGTCCTACGTTCTTGCAAGTAACACCATTAGAAACTTTAAATCTAGTTTTTGAATATATATATATATATATATATATATATATATATATATATGATTGTTTCTTGTTGAATGACTAGTAGTTTTTAAAGAGATTGTGAAAATGGTGAATTACAACTCACAGCATTGTAAATGTGATACGATGAGAGTGTCGAGAGTCTTGGAGTAGGCACCAAAAAAGTAGCAGAAAAGCACTTTTCTGCTCCCCCCCCCCATATCTCCCCCACATATCCCAGCCCTTTTCGTAGATACCCCTACATAGACCTAATTGGATCAGTACATCCCTAACACTGCGCTCAGGTGGGTTTCTAGCATCTACACATCAATATCAAACACCAGTTCAGAATGCTGGCCTTTATCGGCGGGCTATCAACCCTTGCCCCCATTAGTGGACTCCCCATCTCCCCTCCCCATCAGCTGGCTATCGCCCCCCTCCCACCATCTCCAGCCGAGCAAGTCACACAGGAACTTGGGGGGAGCGCCAATTATTCTCTCCCAAGTTATCAAGGCCTCGGTCTCCATACATCTTTACCCATGAACCTCTACACGCATGTGCCATGCATGTGCCTGGCAGACATGAAAGCCTGCGTAAGTTCTGCCAGGAAGACTCCAACATCACGGAAGCGCACTTCGCTTTCGGCCAATCAGCGGCCGCCACCTGCTTTAAAAATGACATACCTAACTCACCTTTTCCGCTGCTCAGGTACCGGCGTTTTGAAGTCCCCTCCTCCATCCCCACCACCACCAGTTTGGTCCAGTCTACCCGTGCGCCCGGGGGGGGTGTCTCGGTTCCAGTTACACTCCGCGGCAGGATCCGTCGGACCCCTCAACATTAGACCCGGGCTGATGACTGGACCTCCGCCAAAGACTATTCTCTACTTGTGAACTATTGTTAAATCTCATATTAAATCCCTTTAAACCTTATGCCTTTCTCTGAGTCTTTCTGGCCGAACTGAGCAATTATCACACCCGTCAGTTAACCCCCTCCAGTGACAACAAGGTGTAACTCTGGCACCCCAAAGTCGGACTTCAGAGCAGCACATTGGAGGGGGAATTTGTGTTACCTGAGAGACATTGCGTTCACTCACTGTTGTTGGTTGGTGTTGCTACTGTAGTTTCAAATGCTGCACAAGTGTTTATTCTGGTGTCCGACCTGTTATATGTTTGTATCATTGTCGTCTGTATATTAGTAACCATTCATTCCTCAGGTAACTGTGCAACATCTTTGTTTAGGTTACTCTGCTACTTAGTCGGTGTAGTTACAAATCAGCTACAGTGTATAATCACAAAGCCCGTAGCACATTCTATCTTTGTGTTTACACTGTGGCTCAGCATTTAAGGAGACATCTGCTACATCAAGTAGCAATGCATTCATTCATGTTCTGTAAGCGGTTATTTATCAGTCTTGTTAATAGTAGATATTTTTTAGTTGCATTTGCAGTATTTCTTTATTGCGGGAGTATTATTGTCATTTATTATTGTAGGCTATATATGTAGAATTGCTTATGTCTTCTTTCTTTTTGTTTATATTTTAGTAGACCACAGTTTCATATCCGATCACGGTTTTCACGCTTTGGTTTTACATGAGTGCCATGTGTGTGTTTAAGGAAGTGACATTAATCATTGTTCTGGCGATTGCCATATACCTTCATTAGTGTAACAGATTAAATATTCCACTTGCCATGAGTTTATCTATTTTGTACAATACATGATGTATGAGCGCCCTCTACTGACGCCACTGCAGATATCGCAAGTGTTTTCTTTGATACGTTACCAGTCGACAGTAGCCGTTTCCATGCTAAGTTTAAGTAAAATGAGCTCTGGTCAAACAGTTGAATAAATAGGCATTGTTAAAAGAAATATTGCTTTTATACAGAGCTATACGTAAGTGTGGAGTCCCACATTCTATGAGATGTGTCAGACATCGTCTTTGTTTTGTTCTATCATTAATACTTTGATTTGTTGTAATAACCACGTTATTATTGCTAATCTGCTAGACTAGCTAGCTGACGTTAATGAGGTAAACCCTGTCCGGTAAGACGAATGTCTTCTTTCTGTTTAGCTACTTTTGGAGACCTATCCGAGCTGTGAGATATTCACTATCTTTGTTGTTATCAGGTACACACAAACATACACGAGTTTTCATGCATTACTTTATATGTGTGATTTTAATACATATACCAGTCTGCAGTAGCCGTTTCTATGCTACTTTTGGAGACCTATCCGAGCTGTGAGATATTCACTATCTTTGTTGTTATCAGAATAAATGGCATGGTGCCAAAGGAGTGGTGATGACTGGATGACTTTATTACACAACGCAGAAGACAGTAAACTACCCTACATTAGCACCACCCTTTCTGGAGTCCTTTTTTTGTCCCCTGTTGGATTTACCACCAACACCCTCTTTGTAAAAAAAATCTTGTGCAACTCACAACAGACATCAAATCACCAACTCCAGCAGCTTTTATGGTTTACCAAATTCATTACCATTTATGTCCCTTAACAATGGAATTCTCTTTTGTGATTGGCTGATAAGGGGGGATTAGCTTTGTACAACTGGCTAACTTGGAAGTAGATCTAAAACATTTGAATAACCGTTTCATATCAATACACTTATGACAAGTCTCTAGCTAAATTAACGTTTCAATGCTCTACTTTTTCTTAACAGATGCTATAAAGTAGCATATCAACAATTTATTGCGGTAGTTTTTGCATAGAAAATTAGATCACAAACAAACGGGAGATAAAAAGGAATAAAGGCCTTCAAGGTGACCAGTTCTGTGGAAATACTACACCATCACATGTAATCACTGACATGAATTACAGCCAGACATACAAAGCTTCAGAACTTCAAAACTGCTTCAGCTAATACCTAAGATATTCATTACATTTGGGTAAAGGCAAACACCATGTTCTGTGTGCATCTATAATAATCACCAATGAATATTGCCACATTTTTCAAGAGCTGATGTTTTTGAATGTTTATTAGAGGTCTGGGTGTCTTTGCTCAATGCAAGGATATTAGTGATTAGATTAAATATTTAGCTTCGGCCTGGCTCTAGATAAGCCACATTTAAAATAAAATATGAACAAATTGCGAACAGCCTCGTCTCTTAGGCCATAGATGAGGGGACTCATACATCTGGGCAGCAGGATGACCAGCAGAAAGATGACAAAGCTAACATCTTTGTAAATCTGGAAACTGAAAGCCAGTGCAAGGAAACGAATTATACTATTGTACACCAACATGTTCAGACAGAGAACCAGCTGGATCAGGTGAAGTAGAAGAGTCTTGTGTGCTTTCCCAGTGGACTTGTCATCAGAGACAGTGGATGCAGACCGAGCCACAAGCACGACCTTGACGTAGCTGAAGAGGATTGAGCGTCACAGTCACATAGTATAGGCCATTGAGAGCCTGGCCGAGCAATGCCTGCCATGGTGTGGTGTTGA